>JABJVR010000021.1:9789444-9808173 GCA_025773905.1 Chitala chitala
CTGGTATGGGTCACTTTTAAAACTCCTTTTTTTGCTGGCCCTCATTTGTGTTCCTTTTCATAGGTGCCGTCACATTTTTCTGCTTTTTTTTTTTTTTTTTTTTTTTTTTTTTTTTGTAAACTGATATGAGCTCAGATTTTGTTTAATTATTGGCGATGCAGGAGAAGATGCATGATGGGAAATTCTGGCTGGCCAGATGTCTTATTTATCGCAAAGTTTATCTGAGGGTCCTTCATTCACTTCCCATTAGAAGAGGTAAAGATGGTTGACTAGTGCCTGTATTTGTAACCTGTAAAACCTACAGCTTAACCTTCATGGTGTTTTAAAATTTAAGAGCTTTAAATATACAAACTCTTCAGTGTGTCTCTGTTGCGTATGTTAACCAGTGTGCAGCCAGAGCATTGTGTACTTGGTACAGTTAATGTGATGATTTCAGTATTTGACAGCATACCACAGAGTTACTTAGAAATACTTCTTTGAAATGTTGTAATTTTCTAAATTTAGCTACTGTTTGTAGCTAAGTTCTGACTGGTGACTTATCGATGTGGGAGAAACGGGCTGCTTTGCTGACGACAGACGTTCGGATCACGAGCCGCACTGTGGGATTCATGGAAAAGACCGCAGCCTTGTCAAAGTCTTCAACGCACTTTAAACAAAAATCATCCAGAAGAACTGAAAAACAAGTCAGGCAGAACTGGAAGTTTGCCCTGTACATCACGTGGGCTTGTTTTTATCAGGACTTTTGTCCAAGATGACCTTCTCACATATACCAGCAAGGACATTCGTGCAACCAAAACCTCCAGCTGGACCCATGGAGCCCATTTCACCTACGGCTGATAAGATTTTGACGTCAAGGGGAGAACTTTAAGACGTGTCGGGTAAAGACTGAAAAGATCAAAGGAAAAAGGGAAACTAGTCTGGCTTGTGATACTCATATGGCTTTATAATGTTATGATCATTGTACATCTAATACCATTTCTGTAGAGTGTGTGGGTGTTTGTGTGTGCGCGTGTGTGTGTGTGTGTGCAATAAAACATACAGTATATATTTCAAATGCTTTATTACCAATATTTTACTGTATTTAGTGATTTGTCGTAAACTGAGAAAATCTTACACATTAACACAAGCTGATTTTGGACCTGGATGACTTAATGTTTGGACGTGACCTCTGTCACTTTGTAATAGCGTGTGAGGAATGTGTGCGGCAGGTCATCACACCTGGGCACACTAGGCCCAGACGTGCTCCACCTTACAGCCCCCCCGCGCTGTCACCATATCCCTGTCCAGCCTTCATGTCTACTGCCGTGAAAGTGATAACACACCACGCCAAAATCTGTTACAATGTTTGCCCTTTTGGTTGAAAATGCTCACAAGTGGAGGTTGTAATGGCTGCTTTACTAGTTGCCTTTGCAGCTATTTGGTGTGTGAGTTTGTCGTTTTAACACATGTTCCAGCAAACCAACCGTACTCACAAGTCCAGCGTTGTCGTAACTCAGAAAACTTTATTGGAAGAAAAAGGAAACGAGCAGGTGCCCAGTTCAGTTTTACATCTCGTCGTGGTCCACTACGGGCTGGATGTTTCACACTCTTACTGAAGCTGACGGTGGGTTCAGTTATACACGTAGGCTCGTCTTACACATGGTTACACGGTTAAAAGCTTGTTTTGATCCAACGTCCAGCTCTGACCTGCTTTCACACCAGCTCCACGTTGTCTTCATCTCCTTTTTGCCATGTACGTTCTAAAACAGATTTACAATCTATCACAAAATAAAACATGAATATGAACATATGCCCTAACAATTAAGATCACACTAAAACTGCATGTGTGAACATCATACCAAAGTAACCATCAAAGAAATAAATATATTACCAAATGGCTCTTACCGAGGTGCTGTAATAGGAATCTAAAGTTTCCTTTTCGGTGTATCTTAACAGTCCTGGCTGTTAAAGTTGGTACAGTTGTAAAGAGTCTGCTGATACACTGGCCTTGAACCTTGTGTTTACCATTGCCATGTAGCTGTCCAGCTGGTACACATGGACCTCATGGGTTTAATGGAGCTGCAGCCTCATTGTAGGGCTACAGACAGTGTGGCCTGCGGCCTTGTCACTGTGCTATAATGTTCATCGCTGATGTAGTTTCAGGTTTAATACCAAGGTAGATTCTCAGGGAATTTAAGGACCCAGCAGAACACAGTTGTCATGAGCTGTGCATTCTGCACATGATGTGAACCACCCCCCTTCTCCGCGCTCTTCAGCCAGCAGTCTTCCTCATCTGTAACGTGCAGCTGCCAGCATTTCAAGTTCATACAAGCCTCAGCCTCAGGTACTCATTGACTGCTCTTCCCCCGGGACTCTGAGGTCTGCTGCACTCCACCCTGGGCCACGTGTAACGGCACCGTCTCAGAACGCAGCAGTCAGCTGTTTCCTTTGGTCAACAGACTGGAGAATGTTCAGGTAAGCGCTTTGTATTTAAAAAAAAAAAAAAAAGTGATTACCAAAGCTGGCAGAGTTCTGTGTAGCTCTGGCTGTTTTGCACAGTGGCGTTAGTGGGTTCCTGATGCCTCCGATTTCCTTGTTCTGATCCATACAGTAATGTGAACTCCTCACTCTGCAGATAAGCACATAGTGTTTTCTGTGTCCTTATTCTGAAACGGTGTGACCCAGTTGCCAAGTCTGCTCAGACTCGGGCACCCCAGCCAGTCGGAACCCGCGGTCTCCATGGCAACACCCGTGTTTTGGGTAGAAGGGGAGCGACCGTTTCTGTGGCTAGCAGCCACTGCTGTGACGTGTGTCCTTACCAAGGTTGTGAAGGAACAGAGGGATGGAGATTAGCCGGCCTGTTTACTTTACACCCACTGAATGCCCACGCAGGGGAACCTCTGCTAACTTCCTTTCTCTTTCTGCACAGAACGGAGATCACTACTCTTTGTGGAACTGTAATATCAGCACCTATTTAGCAAAAATTCTTCTTTGTGACTTATCGGGCCCTCCTGGATTTTATTTCTGCCTAAACATTATGTAGTTGTGTATGTTTGCTTGTGGTGGGTGAGCACATGGCAACAGGTCTGTCACTGTGGATGGTAGAAAAACTGCTGACAGTAACTGGGCTGCTGTTCAAATTGCAGCCCTCCTGCTGTTGGAAGGAGGGGCAGTGTGGTTTTAGGGTGTTAGAATAATTTCTCTTCTACCGTATTTCAAAATACCACTGGATTTGTTACAGAAAACGCAGCTCAATGTAGGTCAACCGAGTTCGAAATGCAGGAGAGGACATAACCAAGTCTAAGCAATAACGAAACCACTTTCACAGTGAGTATTTCTGACTTTGATTTGTGGAAAATCACACCTTCGTCACGATTATTCTGTCAATGCAGCAAGCAGCGCCGTGAAACTGTTTTTACAGAATTTATATGCGTTGATCAAAGTGAGTAAACATAATCAAAATTCCTGGAGATTCCCCGGATTCACTGACCTCTTACTGCATGAAAAGCAGCGCTTTTTCAGGCCTGGGATGAGTGTGAGGGAATGTGGCCGCTCCGCACGCCACGCCCCCGTGTCGTGCGCTGGTTCCCACGCAGTGTTGGTGTGTAGGGTTAATAAAAAGGGGGCGTGGCTTATTTCAGTAAGTAACTGCCTGTCCCTACTGTAAAACCAAAACACTACCCCTCAGCTGACAGTGTGCCGGACTGCCCCAGTAACACCAGGACGCGCTTCTGTTCCTTGTTGCAACTGCGTTCCTGTAGCATTGCATTGAGGTTTTTTTTATTTGTATGAATATGGGTTCGGTATTTTGCGACGCGAACACCTGAAATATGAAAGCATGCTGCATAATGGAATAGATTTGTTTTAGCAAAGCAAAATACAGTACCGTGACGTTTTTGTTTGTTTGTTTTCTGCGGTTCGGGTGGGAAATACTCCGGGGCTGGACTACAAATGCAGTACGAACGCATGCCTGCGGTGCTCTTGACGGCCGATCGGTACGGACGGATATTTAAAAACTGAAGGTGGTGACAGCGTTTAAAGACAACGTCTGTGTACCACAATTTGGGCATCTGCAATTTTTGTTTAGCAGAACTGTGGTCGTAACCAAGTCACCATCATCTTACATAACTGGGGTTTGTGTGGGAGTAACAACCATGGTCTGATGAAATACCGCTCGGCACGACTGCAATTAGTGTGAGTATAAAATCATTACCTCCACTGCGTTTGTTGGTTAATATTACGAGTGTTTATTGCTTTCGCAGTCATTGCATTTTAGTGATGCTATTACCAGACCACGAAATACGGTTTTCTACACCGAATGCGATCAATTTTAATCGTACTGTTGTCAGTAAATTTAATGCATCTGATAGGTATTTTATAAAGTAACAGAATTATGGTGAAAATATTTTCTTTTTTAATCATGCGGTGTAGAAACTGTAATTTCGGATGATTTATTGCACTCAGTAAATGCAGAATGAGCCGTTCACACGGGTGTCCACTAGGGGGCGCGTCTGACCACGCACACCGTGATCCGCCTGAACATGCACAATCAGGCTGCCGAAATGCATGCCTTAAGTGTTAAAATGCTCTAACGACCAGAGAGGTGGTTTCGCTCAGTTCACGAAATTTCGCTCTTATCCTTTTAAAATATTTTCTAAAGGGCTGCACAACATATACTCGTGTCTCATTTCCCCTGACACAGTCCCAAACGTGTGTCCCAAAAACGAGTTTTAGTTTTCGCTTATTTGTAGTGTTAAGTCTTAGAGCCGATTAATACACACGTTGATAAACGTTTTTAGTGAGAGATCAGAGGTTTTACGGCTCCCACTTGCTTGCACGACAGTTCAGCTAGCTTGACTAACAGCGCCCCTATGAGTTTCCCTGATCCCTGTATTATGTTAACTTTGTTACCTATATTATCACACTGCCTTGGAGTTCATTGGCGTTCTCGCCCTCTTTCTGGCAAAAAAAGAGCACCTGGCATCAGGCATTAAGAATGGTATTACATTAAAGTGCTCTATCTGTTATATATCCATTAGAATGTTTTCATATTTAAAGTAGTCCATAATTAATAATCATCCGTAGCATTCAGTCCGTGCAGGAAAACGTTTTCGTTTTTTTTTCAGGTTAGCCGAAGGACCTGGGCTCGCAGACGGTTTGGGAAGAAAAGCTGCGTTCTCATTTTTGCACTGATTTATAAAAGACGTTTGAAGAAGGTGCACAAGATTAGCGTTGCTACACCCCAGCATCACTAGGTGGACTACGGCCAGCCTTCACGGTGAGGCGAGATTGCATTCTGTCACGTTTTGAATTGTGGAAACGAAAGTAGAGTGTTGATTATATACGTAACAGGAAGCCACCCCTGCAACCCTTGACTGAACTTTCACAAGTACGTGAACACAGGAGGGCAGAAACTAGTATTAGTAATTATTGCAAACGTAATGAAAACGAAGATATATCTTGGCAAAGTGGTTTAATCCGAAGATAATACTCCATAAATCTAACGCATGACAAACCTTATTAACTATGAGGAATATCTGCCCATCCTAAATTCAGAAGCAATTTAAACTGTCCCAGAATGCAGAACGATTTAACAAACCCCGTGACAGGTTTGAACTTGAGTAAAGGGATAAAGCATGACGGGGGTCGGTATTTGTCTGGATTCACCATGGAAGCGGACTTTATATTTCACGCCTCTGCTGGGGACACGTACGCGCCTCTGGAGGAGGATCAACTGAGCCCGAGCGCGGTCCCTACAGACGAGTCAACGGGGAACGCAACGGGAATGAGCGTCGTGCAAGCGAGCCAAGCTTGCTGTCTCCAAAGCAGCAGGGTGGCAAAGGGGGCTGTGGCTGCTGCAGACTCCGCGGGGATTTATCATTACAACTCCGCAGACGGGCAATCTCACGGAAGTGTCTCGAATGCAGATAACACTCACGCACCCGCAGACACAGCCGTCCATCAGCTCCGAGGGACAGATCCGTCTGAACACCCGAATAATTCATGCAACAGAAATGGTATGTCGGAGGAGAGCGGAGGCGGCGCGCGGACCAGGGCGTCCTGCAGCCTGGGTCCCGCACTGTGCATCTCCGGCGAAACCAAAGACGAAGCGGAAAGACCCTTTTCATTATGTAAGGAGGGCGGGATAGTGCGCAGTCCGTGTGGGATTAGTAATGCCAGCTCTGCGCAGAACGAGCAGGGGACCTCTGCGCCTGTCACTTATTGTGCCTCTGCGGGAGCGCTGCCAGCGCAGGACTTGGGTCGTGTGGTCAACCCCAGCACCGAGCGGGGAGTATACGGCGCAGTGCAAATAAATTCGGGTAAGGAGTCCGCTCAAGGGCGGTGGGAAAATGGAAACCGAGAAAGAAACACCTACTCGCTGAAAGAAGAGCCGGATTTAGTGATTGAGGTGTCTGGTAGGAAAATCCAGGCACACAAATCTATTCTGGCAGAGAAAAGTGACTATTTCAAGGCGCGACAGTCGAGAGACATTCTTGCAGTGAAAGGGGTCAGTTATAAAACGTTAACAGTTTTAATAGACTACATTTACTCTTCCCGAATGGATGTCAGTAAGGACAATGTTGTGGATGTAATCACCGGGGCTAAAATTCTTCAGGTCCCTTGTGCAGTCCAGGCTGCCGTGGACACCATGTCGGAACAGATCACTGCCGAGAACTGCTACGAGGTCCTAACCATAGCCAAAAAGCAAAGGCTTAACGAGCTGAAGGAAACGGCGTATCGCTTCATGAGCGACAACTTTCTGCAGATTTTGAAGGACCCTGCGGTGTACGGGCGCTTGACCGGATCAGAGAGGGATCTCATACTCAAAAGACGCATGGAGGGGAGGAAGTCGCTGATGGTGGCCGAAATAAACGATGTATACGACCGTGTGGGAAGCAGACCCCAGAGCCGAAACAGCAGCCGCCCGCAGAGTCCGCTGTCCGTCGCGTCCTTTGAAGAAAATCATATGATACATTGTTACAACGAGGCGACCAAAGAGTGGAGGTCGCTGACGCAGATGCCGGAGGACATCAACACAAAGGGATGCGGGATTTGCACCATGTATAATTACCTGTTCGTAGCCGGTGGGATAAAGGGTTACGGGGACAAAGGGAAGCTGTCGGATAAGGTGTTCTGCTACAACCCCATCACGGACACCTGGAGCGAGATCAGACCGCTGAACCAGGCGCGCTCCCAGCTGAAGCTGGTTTCCCTGGACGGGTATCTGTACGCGATAGGAGGGGAGTGTTTGTTTACCGTGGAAAAATACGACCCTCGCATGGACCGATGGACGCCAGTGGCCCCCCTTCCCAAAGGGGCGTTCGCTGTGGCTCACGAGGCGACAACGTGCAACGGGGAGATCTACGTGTCCGGGGGCTCCCTCTTTTACCGGCTCCTCAAATACGACCCCAAGAGAGACGAGTGGCAGGAGTGCCCGTACAACAACAGCAGGAAAAAATCCGCCGACATGGTGGCGTTTAAGAACTTCATTTACAGGTTCGACGTTAGCCGAGACCACGGCGTGAACGCGTTCAAGTACAACGCGATAGTGAAGATGTGGCACGACAGTGCGCGCCTCCCGCAGCCGAACCCCGCGCCGTTCCGATGCGCGGTCATGGGCAACTGCATCTACTGCGTGAACAAAACTCAGACCCTCCAGTTCGTGGTGGGGGAGGAGGATGCGCAGTTTGCGGAGGAGCCTCTGAAAGCGCCGTTCGAGGCAAAAGGCGTTTTGCTGCCCTTTGTTTTAAGTCTGCCTGATAGATTTGACAAAAATGCATAATGTTTATGTTTAATGCATAATGCTTATGTGAGGTTGGATTATTTAATCGCCTGTGCACGCCTGGGATAGATGTGACTAGTGGATGAGAAGGAATTATGTCTCCTCTCCCCGTTCAGTGTTAAATGTTGTTCAGTTTAACTGTTTTTTTTTTTTTAATTATATATATTTTTTTGCATGGAGTGAGAATTTATACGAATCAAGAGGCGGGACACGTGAAGGCCAGCATTAGTTGTAAGACTAATACATATTAGAAATTCATAATTTTACATTAACATTGGACTCTTTGATGTTTTTTCCATGTGTTTGTTCCGTGCATCTTTATAAATGCAGTTACAACGTATACTTTAGGAAAAACGTTCGCTGTATTTCTTACAGAATTAAAAAAATACACTGTGTGTCAAAGTTAATAGTAAATGTTCGCAAAAAGTAATACTGTAGTCCCTCTTCGTTAGCCAATACTTCGCCACCGACCTATGCAAACCACCTGTATGAGTTTACAAAAGGAAATACCTTATATAGAGCAAAGTGCGACGTCACCGAGACGTGTTCGTGCACCTTTTGCTTTGTTAAAGACGTTAAGTCAAAGCTGAATACTTTTCAGTTTTATTGATATCGGAACATACTTTTTAATTTTAGAAAATGTAGTCAGCGCTATTAACTTTGATTGCGACTAGGGACTGCTTTTGAGTCCCAGTTTATTTCCAACACCCCAGCGAGACTTTAGCCTTTAAGTGTGCCCCCAACCCCACCCCTCCAAAAACACTGCCAAAGACCACCGGCCTTGAGGTGGCATCCTCTGGTAACAGCTCAGATGACTATGTGCTTCGGGCTGCCTTCTCTTAGAAAGCTGAACACTGTTCAGCTGGGTCATGAATATGACCCAAGATTGACTAAAATATCCCTTTCTCACCGCTCCTCCCAAAGCCTCCACCCCCACCCACTCCAAGGTATGCACTCTGCCTTTATAATTCTGCAGAATATGATGTTTCCAGATGACAAAAGAATTGCTGACGTGGAGGTGCGGGTCTGTTTCACAAGGAGTGAGTTTTTTTTTGTGTCATTTTAAATCAGAGATTATTCTCAAGTTCACATCATTTTATTTGCAGATGCCACCAAGCAGGACAGGGTGCATTTTAAGCTATAAAAGTTGCCTTCGATGGGGATGACTGCTAATGTAATTAAAAAAATGTGAAGCAATACTCTGAAAAAACATAAACACACAGTTAGTGCTTCTTTCTGCAGCCTTCTGTAAAATCAAGGAAAATTTAATAGGCTTCAAAATCAAGCCAACATTGTCACCTTACTTTTGTTAGTCTGCAGAAATGTTGTACAGAGGTCTGGGGGGTGTGTCTTCTTACCAGCGTTATTGTACAATGTCAAAGAAACTCTTCAGTCACACCACTCAAGTGGTAGGACAGCCAGGACTCGTCTTACCTTCAGCTAATTGGATTTTTGTAGATGAAGTTGATCCCTAGGCCCTAGTTGTATTTTTGTTCCATTTAAATTGGATGAAGAGGAAATCATAAGCAGGCATACAGGAAGAGAGTCTGGGGTTTGGTAATCCTGTGTGTTGGAAGTGGTGTGTGTGTCTGTTGTGACTTGGGGGTCGGGGACAGCCTTGAGTCTGAGTCATTGGGTGGGGGCTGCTGCTGTCACTGAGCGCTGTGACTCGGAGTGTAGGACATTGCTCGCTGTGACTCGGAGTGTAGGACATTGCTCGCTGTGACTCGGAGTGTAGGATATCCCTCGCTGTGACTCGGAGTGTAGGACATTGCTCGCTGTGACTCGGAGTGTAGGATATCCCTCGCTGCTTATACAAAGGAACAGAAAGAAGCGTCATCATAAATTTGCACAACCTGTGATTTTTTATTTTTTTTTTGATTATGTATTAACAGTTATAACATATTAATATAAGGCTTTTGAATTGTTGAATGATGTGTTTCAATTAAAATAATGTGCTGAAAATAGAGCTGTTTTACCTGCCTCATTTCCCATATCACATTTTTGGTATTTGGTGTTTAGAAGTTATTTCCGTTTGGGATGTCTTTTTCTCAGTATGTTTCCAGAGACGTATCACCTCCATTACTCAGGCCAAAAAATGTGCCACAAATTCATATGGGGACTATAAACAATAGCAAAACCTCATCAGGAGTGTGACAAATTGACCCTTTATTCATAAAATGATCAAGTGGATGAATCTTACTGATCAACATAAGTAATATAAACAAGCATCTTACTTATGAATGTTAGTTTTGAACAACTGACCCAGTAGCACATCGGTTCAAATGTTAGGACCGGTTGATTACTGATGCTGTGCCGTTTGTTTGCCAATTTTGATGGTCTTGGGTGGTCTTGATGGTGACTGACGTAACTGCTGAAGCGCTGGACACCTTTTCTGTCTTCTGTTTCTGTGCTGAGCTTGTGGTCATTTGTTTGAACAGGCTGCGAGAAGCTCTTTCCTCTCACACCGACCGCCCTTGGATTTTTGTGTCAGCTGACCATGAGGATGCTGGACTGTTTGAAAAATAGCAGTCTGAACTACGTCTCATCGTACTGAGAGAAGGAGAACATCATGAGAAACCCGAGAAACTGGGTGATGTTTAATTTGGAAGACTTTTGTGTATGTAGTTGGCATGAGTATTTTTGTTAATTACCTCATGCTTTGCCTGTTCTCCAAGGATATGAAGAGCGTGAGCAGTGGCATGGGCTTGCTAGTATAGCCTACACGTCCATGATGGTTAGCACTGGATAAGTACACAAATCTTCAAATACTCACTCTCGGACTCTTTCTCTAATTGTTCCTGGGGCATTTTCCGTTGGAGAGAGAGAAGTGGATTAAAGATTTTTTACGCATCTGCATAAGTGTTTTATGCCTTGGCAGTCAGAGAATATTAAAATGATATTTTACGGTTTTGTCATCAGACTGAAAAACAGGGCCAAACCTAATGAGAATTTTTCCCAGGATGCACTGGTTAAAATGCGTCAGTGCTGTCAGTATTACCCAAGCGGTATGTTTGAAGAATTGCTAAACACAGAGCCAAGCCCTGACTCACTAACAGCTATATTGTGAGGCGTGCACATTGGCCCTTTGTACACCTTATTGTGTTTGGTTGAAATGCATCGTTATTCTTCAAGTGTGCTGTGAGCTTTTGTAATGGTTGGCTGGCACTACAGTCAAAAACTGAGTTGAGACAATGTGAAACAGCTTAATATACTGACAGATCTCTGCAGTAAATATTGTTGGGGTTACGGAGTTTTATTTTCTATTTACATGGTTTTACACTCATTTTACTTCCTTAACACACTACATTTGAAGCAAATTTCCACAGTCCAACACACGTATAAAAGAAAATATTGCTTCTAGTACTGAATACCTGGTAGTTTGTGCGGATTGTTATGCCAACACTGCAGCATGCCACTGTTTGTGGGTGAGACTGGCATGCTGGAATCTGTGGGTCTCTGGCACTAAAACACACAAAGCCAGATGAGGTGTGTGTAGCAGAAACAGTGGAATGTTTTGGTTCTTGTATCCCACTTGTGTCTAGATGTCATCTAGACAGTAGGAGCCGTTTGCTGCCATGCAGACAGACTGGTCAGATTGATGGTTGTCAATCATGGGTGTATGATGATAGACGTGACTCTGGTGGCAAGCAAGTCTAGTGTGTGTGTGGAGCTGTATGGTGAGGTTACAGAACACCATGTCGCCAGGAGCTCACTGCTATTAATCAGGACAAATGACTGAGCTGCTCTGAGCTTTCTGGGACAAACTGCTCAGTCTGTAATGGGGTCCAGTCCTGAGGTAACGGTGCCCATACCTGCTGTTGCCCAGTCAGACTAACCACGTCAGCATGTTTTTTTCCCTAATTAGTTAAGGGTGATGTATAATACTTGAAGCAGATAAAAGTCGTCAGCAGTTGTGTACAGTAAAATAAATGTGAAACTGAACAAAGCCAAGTATTGCTGTTTATAAGTCTGACGTTTATACATGGGTGTTCTGTGTTCACCTGTGAAAGGAACCAAACGTGGCAGTTTATGATCTAACTGGATTGTTGTCTTCAATTCTCTGTTGTACACTTTTCCCTTCCTCTTCATGACATCACATTTTCATCTTCAAGATTGTGGGGCTTTTCATGAGTTTAAGGAACTTCGGGTGTTCCCCCCCCCCCCCCCGGCTAACAAGAAGTTGCCATGGAACCAAAACAAACAAACATTGGTAAAGAATCACGTGGGGCAGGATTGAAAAGGATCACACAGAAGTAAAATATGAGCTTGTTAACCCTAATTCAGTTAAAGTTTTGAGTTAGGTTTGTGTGTAAAACTGCATCTCTTCATGTTTTGGTCTCGCACCAACAGTGTTGTTGTGCAGAAGATGGTATCACACAAAAACACGAAAAGCTGTTGTCGTGGTACAACATACCACAGAAGAGGTTGTGTGGCGCATGTTCACATCCAGCAGGTCAAAATTAAAGGTGAAATGTCAAGAATTAGAGAGAGATGCATTTCCAAGCAGTGGCAACACCCAGGAGAAAGTCAAAGAGCGTGAAGTCAGAGGGTGACAAACGGGTAGAGAGCGTGTGGAGACAGAACTATTTACAAACCCCATAACTCCAGTTCACTGACAATTTTACACAAAGTAATACTTCTAAGGCAAGAAAACAGATAAACGCATGAATGAAATTAAGTAATGTAAATAACATTAGCGACTTAGTTTAGTAAACAAGCACAAGTCCAGCATTACTGTGACCCAGATGCAAATTAATTAACGTGCTGAAAACAATATTAGGCAACTCACAGATTCCATGACGGTTGTGTGCTACGATGTCACCTTTTCCATAGTCCATAAAGTTATTAATAGGGCAGAAGAGAATTTCTCTCAAAAATTAAAGTCTTTGGCATTCTCTTCTGTAGGACCGTGGCAATGCTGCCAATGTTCATATTAGAGATCTTGGCCATTCTGTACTGGTTATTACCCTAAACAGAGACGCCCTACCCCTATGGGGTGGTGGCACAACTTTGACAACTAGAGTTGGTTTAGAAGAGACTGTGTGTGTGTGTGTGTGTGTGTGTGTGTGTGTGTAGGCAGTGATCTAAAATTAAACGTTTGGACACATGTCCTTGGACGCACTAGCACTACTTGTTGAGCCACAAGGCTGGACTCGTAAGTTTTATAATGACTATAAAAAGTACAGTCGGTTGATAAAAGCAGAATGTGACGCGTTTTTGCTTGTGCTGTTCTATACTGCCACCTCGTGGTATAAAGTAGTAGCGCAACTACGGGAGATGGCAGGTGGCACAGACTGCCAACAGGGTGGTCGCTTTATATCGGGCCGCTGCCAGATTCAGCTACTAACCGGAAACGGAATAAGTGGAAATGCAATATCAAACTGGTCTACATGTTGCTGTAAATTCCTTTTATTGAAAATGTGGATTAATTATTCACAGAAAGGTCCTGTCCCACTTATTCCATCTTAACCTTTCAAGGAGAGTTACTACTTTCCATTCATTTGTAAACCGTTTAGTGAAATGTGCAGAAGGCTACATAAGCCGCCATCTTCTTGCGTGCTGAGGACTGCTGGTTTTATTGTTCTGAGTTAATGTAATGCCGTTTGTTTATTCCCTGGGGCTTGTAAGGTTTACCAAAACACGGCCCCTCAAAACTCTTTGAACACTTGGAGTTTCACACACAATAAAACACATCTGTGCCACATAGAAAAGAAAAAGTAAAAAAATGGGAACTTCAGTCAGTCCTCTTCTGTACCACTTCATCCTGTTAAGGGTCCATAGGGAAGCCTGGAGCCCATCCCAGCACGCACACATGCACACGTGTGTAATGGATTTAGTATTTAAACTTTTTTTTTCCCACTGATAAATTTCATAGTACTGACATACCTTCAGGCACATAATGGTGATTGTGCTTAATTCACTGAGTATGAACTTGACTTGGATGGTATTACAAATAAAGGTGAGAGGTGTTCCAATGGAGACACCAAAGTCTGACTCCTCAGTGTGTAAATCCTAATGCTGATGAATCACTGTGTGAACATGGTTCAGTGGCTCATACTGTTGTGTTGAGGCTCTGAGAGTTTGGATTCGTGTTACTCCTATTGTGCTTCGATAAATAATATTCCTGGTTTCCATGCTTGCAAACAGCCTTGCATCATGGACAGAACTAGTTTGGCAGAATATGTCTCTGGCTTCTGATTATAATAAGAGCACTCAGTAAGGTGGCTCTGTGATTAGTGCTGTTGTCTTAATCCTCTGTGGTTGTGGGTTCAAATCTGGACTCTTGTTCTCTAACAATTAGTTTTGATTAATTTTAAAAGCAGCAGTATATGGCTTCTGAAAGCACACTATAGCCGGGGAAGCGGCATGTTGGCTGAATGGTTGCAAACACTGCCTTGCATCCCTATAGCTGTGGGTTCAAATCCCACTGGATGTTTTGGCTAAACAGTGAGTCAGCAGCACATTGTGGTACAACACCCAGATAGGCAGGGCAGCACAGTGGCCAAATGGGCTGCACCAGGGAGAACACCCCCCCCCAGCAAACAGAACAAGCTGGGCTGCAAAATGGAGCAGCACCATGAGCAGAGCAGGCCAGCAGCACAAGATGAGGCAGAGAGGAGCAGCCACACCAAGCAGGGGCAAAGGGGACCAGCAGAGCAAGCCAGGGTGAGACAGGAGCAGCAGCAAAGCAAGACCACCAGGCCACACACAGCAGGAGGAGATGTGTGCAAGCAGAGCAACAGGAAAACATGCATGCACCAGGAAGCATGCGAGCAGAGCGAAGCGCAGCGAGCTGCGTGCACCAGGAAAAAGATGCATGTGAGCAAAGTGCACCAAGCACCAGGAAAAAGATGCATGCAGAGAAGGATCTTTACCAACACTAACCCCTTATCTGTGTTACAAGCTGATTTAACTTTTCAAACTATCAACCCACTATTTAATAAACTGAGCTGTTAATTTAAAAATTTATAACCACCACTTGGAGGGATTTGAACCACCAACTCTCACAGCCACAGCACTACACACTACCACTCATACCACATGGGCACACAAGAGGACTCATCTCTGACTTTCTGTTCTGGTGTACATCATTTTAAGGGCCTTCAAACATCTCTTTTGCACAACTTTCTAAACAAATGTTGCAGTCACACTTCAGGGAATTACAACTGTTGCATTTTAGCTTAAGAAATAATTCCTCCTTTTGCAAGGCTCAAACCTTCAACCTTTAGGGAAGGCACCTGTGGCCCTTATCTGCAACACCACACTCTTACTTGCAATTCAAATGGGACTCTAAACCTATTTTGAGCTGATGAATTTGCTAGTCACTTCAAAGCCAGGGCAAAATTAGTTGTGCCAAGTGTATTTTACTTATTAGTCACATATCTTTCTATTTAATGTGGAGTCATGCAATTATGTGGGGGGAAAAAAATTACTGTTAATTGAAGTGTAATACTTAACCTTGACCGCCAGGTGGAAACAATGTAAAAACTATTTCCCCCTAAAAACCTGTTAAATGTTATATTATCATATTATAAGCGTTGTGTCTAAATTAAACACATTTTCATGTCTCTTTAAAGTAAACATTTATTTTAATTTCATTATATACACACACAACCAATGGTTTTTATTCAACTGATTTTAATGTATTATTTACTTTAAATAGATGCGAATTGCAAATAAAAGTGTTAACATACCGGGATTTTTTTTTTGCATTAAAAAAAAAAACATCCTTACCCTCGTACGTAATATTGAGTATTTTTTATTCAAGCGCAAAGATCTAAACTGGCCACCAGTTTACGTGCTGAAACAAAGAAATTAAAATGCAATTGCTAATCAGATATACAGAGCCAGTAATTTACAGCACAGCATCCTTTGTTCGTACATAACCTTTTGAAAACAACCAGTGCCGGTGACACAAGGAAAAATTTTTTGTCCACAGTAAAACATTTTGGTTTAGCTCACCAGCTAATTTATCACATTATAATTTAAAAATATATAGAAATCAGCTGCATTGTTAAGCGTCCCCCAGGAATGCAGAATTTCACTTTCTACATAAACCTTTACAGAAGGAGTGTTACAGTCACACAGTAGAGTTAAATGTGGAGTGTTACCTGTGAAGCAAAGTGTGGCAGGATGTCCTTTGTCTGTGCTGGAGTTTTACAGTTAAGTAGAGAAATGAGACAGAATCCTGAAGAGGAACACGCAGCATCTGGATTCTTTGGTTTGGTTTGTACACAAACTGCCACTTTTCAGGGATCTTATGGCAGAAGCAGAGTCACCAAAAGAGTAGCACAGAAATGAGCTTCAAACTATAAACTTTATCCTATCTTTTGTCTTTACACCTTTACTATAGATTTAATAGAATCGTGTCAGTTAGGTAGTAGAAACTAGTTAAAGCAACATAATTTCTTGCATCTGATCAATTTTCATATCTGCATTTGCTACGTCCTGATATAATTGTGGTATTTTGAACTGAGGTCCTCATTTCCCAGGTCATTTACGTTTTATCAATATTAACTTTCTTACATACTCAAATACAGTTTTTCGTCAGGGTTCCTACTCTGTCTTATCAAATTCTTTTCTTGAAAGAAAGGAAAACCCCTACATGGTGAAAGAGGACATATTTTCATTGTTGGAGCCCTCTAAGGATTTCCGAGTAGAAATGTAGATTTCACTCGTGACTCGTGATGAACGTCTGTAGATGTACTTCTTGCTGAGGCACCACAGGTCCACCAGAATCTTCTGGAAGTGGTTTCTGAACTTCACGCCAATAAAGGCGTATAGCACGGGATTGAGACAGCAGTGGAAGAAAGCCAGGCTCTCGGTGACGGTCAGAACCTTCACAATCGTCTTCTCAACCTCACAGTCCCTCTCTTTGAAGAGGTTCACAGTGTGGTACAGGAGGGTGACATTATAGGGCATGTGGCAGATGACAAAGGCCACCACCACCGCCATGACAACCCGCACAGCCTTGTGCTTCTGGAAGTTCTTGGCACTGAACAGCGTGTAGATAATGTTGGAGTAACAGAAACACATGACCAGCAATGGTAAGAAAAAGCCGATGCAGACCTGGAGGCTCGGTAGCAGAACCTTCATCTGATGTGCAGTGCCGCTCTCCTCGAACCTGAGGTAGCACACAGATGTGGTCTCATCGGCGTTCAGGTCAAACTCATCGTACTTGTTGCTGTAGACCAGTGTGGGGATGGACAGGATGAGTGCAAAGAGCCACACGGCGGAGCAGATGACTCGGCTGTAGACGAGAGTCCTGGAGCGGATCCTGAAGGAGCGCCTGGCTTGGACGATGGCGATGTAGCGGTCGCTGCTGATGCATGCCAGCAGCATCGTGCCGCTGTACAGGTTGATGCTGTACATCCCACGCAGGATCTTGCAGGCCCAGGGGCCCATGGTCCAGCTGTACTGTTCGTTGTAGATGATAAGGGGCAGAGAGACGACAAAGAGCACGTCTGCCACAGCGACGTTCAGGAGGTAGATGTCCGTCATGGACTTGGTCCGCTTATAAAACGCATACGTGATTATGACCATGAGGTTACCCAGCAGGCCCAGAACACAGATGCACGAGTGCACATACACTTGGAGCAGCACTTCCGTCGCCTGCTTGCTGATGATCTCGCAGAGGAACTCTGTGTCGTTGTAGTCGTACTCTTCCTCATTATTTGGCATTTCTGTAAAGTGATGACCCTGTTGCAGGACAGAAAGGTCGACATTAACGTGAACTGTGTGTTCAGCAAAACACCACCTATTTCTCTTTTAATAACTCAATGTGAGGCTGAAGGATATCTTGTTTACACAGATAGTTTATGCATCCCCAATGCTAAATTCTGTAAATGACAGTGACCCAGTTTTAAAGGTCCAAATTGTATGAGAAACGCAACCCTGATAAAGACGCTTAACATTCAAGTCTTTACATTTTTGTTATATACACAATAATTGGTCGATACAATTAATCTTATGGAAATAAGCTTCGAATTGCACAGTGGACAGGGATGTACCACCTCTGCCAATCACGGGTTTACCTTTACGTTTATTCATTTAGCAGACGCTGTGCAAAGTGACTTACAAATGACTAAGAGTACATGTGCACGTTAAAAACGAGACTGGACAATGTCTGAGAATCCAGCTAACAGGAAGTGCTGTCCTGTAGTCAAAAGTGCAACAGAGTCAGTTTAGTAACAGTCTAAATCAACTAGAAGACTAAAAGTTAAATTTGTAATAACAGAACGTATAAAGACAACAGTTAAATATCAGAGACAGTAGGGAAGCAGAGTTGCTGGAGATTAGCTTCAAGTGCTGAGGTGTTTCCTGAAGAAATCTTCAGTTGCTTTCGGAACTTGGACAGAGACAAAAGACAGGTTTGAACCCATAGTAGAATGTCTTCCTCTTCTTTTCAGATATATACTATAACTATATACTATCAGAGCTTTCTGGGTATTTATTTAGAAATTGTTTATTTGACTGCTGGAGATTACAAGGCTGTTTTTAAGCATAGACCACACAGGTGCCCCCCTAGGGCACCACCTGCAGGAAGGGCAGCACAGAGGATTTGTTTATTTTTATTAGGAAGAAGGTGCTCCATCGCAGGTTTTGTCTAGGGTACCAAAATATACATTGCAGTTGTCGTCATTACAGTGGAATCTGGAGATATTAGCAGCGACACCTCTAGTTTTGTGATACATCATTTTTTGAAACTCAATCCTGCTTGTTTAGAACTTTTTTTGGTAATTTTTGAGATGCTTGGTCAGCTTTCTTAAAATTTTTAACATTAATTTCCAAAAGTGAAAACTGGTCTTACTAATGATGCGTTTCCATCAGGCCGCTGAAGATACGGATCTCAGCGCTACTGCAGAAACAGGACTTCTCAACCTGAAACACAGGGCTGCCAACTTTTGTAAAAACGTCGGAGTGAGATTTAGGGAGATGTGGTGTCCAACTGGGGGGGGGGGGGT
>JABJVR010000021.1:9817435-9859700 GCA_025773905.1 Chitala chitala
CCCCCCCCCCCCCGCCCCCCCCCCCCCCCCCCCCCCCCCCCCGCCCGCGGCGTGGTTGGGTGGACTACAGTTCCAGTCCGGGGGCGGACGGCGGTGTTGAAGGTGGTTGTCGGGGCTACGGTTGTAGTCCCGGGGGGTGGTGGCGGAGTTGAAGGTGGTTGTTTGCGTGAGAAATTGGAGGTATGGAGAGCGTGTGAAGACAGGCAAATGCGTGTGTCTCACGCTCAATGCGTGAGAGTTGGCAGCCCTGTGACACAGCTGACGTACAGAACGTAGGAGATGTGCATTTCTATACACGATTTTTTAAAATATCGCGGGTGCGCGCGTTTATCTCTTCTCCTGCGACAAACAACAACCAGGTCATCGCCGGGAAATCAATTCATCTGCACGTCGCCTTCTTCTAATTCCGTTTTTCCGTCTTCGGTTCTCTAACGCAGCGCTAGAGAAAACAAAGCTCGACTTTACGGTGAGACAAAGCCTGGCTTGTCTTACTCTCAGTCTGAGGCTGCAGTAACACCTCTCTCTATCCACCTCTGCGTACACACTGACGTCGTTCACAAAGGGGCTCTTTTTAAATGTTAAACCTCCTCATTTTAGAAACACGTTAAGCAGGTGTCCCGGATACCGTCACCTAACCAAGTCAACCGGTGCTGACGTCTGAGTAAAATTAAGGTACGTTTGCCTTACCACTTACAGAACATGCACCACTGTAAAAAAATCACGATCATTTCAAAATAAACCTTTGGACCTCTTGTTGGCTGAAACTTTCATGTAAAAGTTTGTGAGCTTTGATGCGGTAGGTTTTTTCCCCCAGGTTTGTTTTTTTTTTGGGGGGGGCACTACCCATGACAGGTTAACCATTACACAAAGTAACCAGAATGTATGGTCGGGGCAACAGTTCACCCCCCCCCCCAAATCTATAACTATATTTTGTACAATAAACTATAGTAAATTTAATAAATAAATTTACTCATTTAATCACGAGTTTAATTTTCCGATCTTTACAATTTGTATGCTCCGCCCGTCCCTTCAACGTTAATAATGTATTTCTGTTTGTGTACTGTTAATATTCCATAGGAAAACAGACTGACAAAATTTATTTAAATAAAATTTACGGGTTTACCAACATATCGGGCTTCTGTGTCTGTGCTTGTCTGTCGGACCAAAATAAACACCCTGATTTTATTACAAACACACTTTTTGGAAATGAGTTGTTTTACCGAGGACGTCTAAATTACTGCTAGAAAACATCATAGTCATGTATAGAGGTAGGCCTACACGCAACAGGACAAGTATACGTGCAGTAAGTATGATCCTGGGCTTTGACCAAGCCTCAGTATTAAACTGTTCATATTTATAATATATAACGTGAGTGAAGATCAGACTTACCCGCACAGTCTTGTTAAAGTGTGTCTCCTCCATACAAATGGATATCACAAACGGATGGTCTATGGTGATTCAAACCTCAGCAGGACGTACAACCCGAGTGGACGACAACAAGACGTGTGTACCACCACATGTGGGAAGTGATGCCCGCTTATTCACAGTGGTGCGGCATCACACACCCAGCGGCTCAAGCTCCTCCTTGTGCGAGTGAGTTTTTGCTCCAGGTGAGCGTTATGCTGAACTTGTAACTCAGCTGCGTTTTAAAGTGATCCGGTAACAGCGCAAGCCACAACAAAACCAATACTGTGGTCGGGGTGTCAGAGACGGGCAAATACTGTGACAATTAAGTTATTTCATACTGCCGTTATTCACGGCTACATTCTGATTTTTTTTTTTTCTGGAAAACGTTGAGGTGCATGTTCACAATAAATTGACAGCTACCGTTGCTCTGCCGTGGGAGATAAAAACCGAACGTGATCATGGTTTAATAGCGCACCAGGTGCAGAAGCGCATCGCTGATGAGGGGACTCGGGCTCTTTGGGGCTGACACCTCACACTACACTAAGATCACACGGATCTGACACTAACATGTCATTTCTGGTACTACGATGTGTTCCACTTTCATACTTTCATCTGTGACCAACGTCTTTAGCGAGATGTTATCACGCAAGAAATCTGAGGGGCGATGCAGACAGCGTGTTCTCATATTTTGCCTCCACAGACGGGGGGAAAAAAGGCTCAGAAATTAGTCTATACTGGATGACTGTTCACTTCAAGGGATACTACTGTATGTTACCGGTAATGCACTACCTTCACTGTGTTTTGTATGTTCTTACTTAGTATCTATAGCAATGGGGAAGTTTCAGAACAATATGTGATACCTCTTCCCTAACTTGTTCAGCAGCACCCTTTGCATTATAATGCAGCCATATGCTCTGGCAGAGGAAATGTTCGGGAACACTGAGACCAGTGTGACATTCCGCAGTTGACCTTTTTGTCCACAATGACCCACTCAGTGCACTATAAAACTGATGTCACGTAGATGCTCATGATCTCATGCGTGCGCGCACGCGCGCGCGCACGCACGCACACGCACCTCTTCACGTTCTGCTGCCCCTCTCTACTTGTTCTCAGAACTTCTTCTGAAATGAGACACACCTTTAGGTTAATAAACATCCAACAAAAACGCAAAGCTTCCGTTTAGGGTTTTTTTAATTATTTTTTTAATTAGCCAGAATTGGCCAGTTTAGAGTACACATAGGGTACATAATTTGGTACACATAGGATACTTCATTTAATTTAAATTGAGCATCTGAAATTTTTAATTTCCTTCGGGATTAATAAAGTAGTAATTTATTATTAATCTTTTCCCTGTGAAATACACACAAATTTAATTTCCTACTTCCAAAGCCTCCATAATTTAAAGAAAACCAACTTATCAAATGTATTGCTGGAAAAAAATCATGTTTTTGCAGAAGCCAAGTCAGTAAATGAAAGGGTTGCGCTGAGTGACGTGTCTCTGTAACTAACTGCTACTTCTTCACCAGAGGACAGACAAGTGAGTGAGCATCTCAAGGGTGAACATATCAAAGGTACTTCGCCCACATGCCTGCTTCACCCTCCGCGCACTCTCTGTGACCTGACGACCTCCCGACACATTACCGCTGTGAATCGGAGTTCCACTCCAGAGTGTGTATTAACAGCCCTGTGAAGTCAGCAAGCTCGTTGGCGGTGTTTGGAAGGTGTTTGGAAGCCTTTTCACTGACATCTGGACCTTTAACAACGTTCTGATTCTCCTTTCTGTTTGACTTGCAGGCGCCAAATGAGATGACATGTCCTCGATAGCAGTCACATTTTTCTTCCCTGTTTAAAGTTACAAAAGAAAGACCATTGTATCACTCGGTGCTTGAAGCGGGCCGGTGTGCACGGTGGGCCAGTACCAGCACCTATCATAAGGGGAGCACTGGCATCTCTGCTTTTCCATTTCAAGCACGGATCACCAAACAACCAGTTATGTTGAAACCTCAGCATTCATCTATGAACATGACAAATATTTATTAATGAAAACTGTGATTGTATCACCTGACAGAACTCTGCATGTAATTAAAATAAGTTAGCAATTAGTCCTTCACAGTAATTTGAAGCACAAATTTAGAACTGAAATGTTATATAAATTGTCTCCTAATATTATGCAGAAATAGATTACAGATAAGTATAAACAGATTATAAATTTTCCAGAGAGAAAGAAAAATTAAGTGGGGGGTGGAACCAAAGCTCAGTCCTGGACACGATGGCCATCAGAACATAAGAGACAAGCGTCATGAAAGCACACGCAGCTCATAATGGCCAGCAAAATGCATATTTTCTCAGCAATAGAGGAATAAAAAAATGAAGGCAGAGGAATTGAACAAGACTACTAGACTTTTGAAGCAGTTCTGAAATGAGGTTAGCCAGCTTCTGACAGCTGGGTAGGTCAGATACTTTGTAGAGGAAGTGGTTCAGAAACGGAACTAATTCTGTTTAACTTCACAGTATTAAGGACAGATCTGTTGCAGAGTTCTCTTAGAAGGGAAACAATTACTTAGAAGTACTCTTACATATGCAGTCAGCTTGCTGGACCATAGGTAAAAATGTCTATTAGGAATAATTACAAATCACTTCAGTGTCAGATTTGCTCTCCTCTGCTTCAAAATAACAGCCACATCAGAAGTGCTCAGTAAAGTACGAAATTCTTGATTATTTTTTATTTCTCCTTGTGCACAGCACCATACAGAGTACCTGCCTGATGCTCTCCAAGAATCCTGGCTGAGCAGGGTGTTAGCACCTCAACCTCACTGTCCCGTTTCTGCCGCTTTTGCTACCGACACCCCCACCAGCAGCAAACGCAGCTAAATCTAGTGCAAAACGCCTGACACCTTCCCTGCAGTGTTATATGAAAAATAAAGAGTGGAAGTAGTACTGAACACGCTATAAGGGGAAAGGGGGAGTCTTGCAAACAAACATTCTGTAAGAACAAATACTCTAAGAGCAACGACTCAACACAACCAAGAAACACACTCCAGCTTGGGGGGGGGGGGCAGCAGTTTACAGCACTGTTCACAGGGAGACACTGAGGCCAGAGGGCCAGCTGGTTACTGCTCACAGGGAGACACTTTTTTAGTATGGTAAACACTTTGTGGTTTTGTCAATATTTACCACACTGTCTGTAGCCCCTTTTTGTTATGAAAATGGGTCAGTAAATAGTGACACTCTATTCTGTGCACCAGTTTAGTTATGATAGTTAGCCATAGCATTATAGCGTAAACCTAGCATTCACAAAGACGTTTTAAGGCAGAAACTGTTTTTTCTCCTTGTCTCGGGACTTTGCAATTGCTGCACACCGTTACCACTATCAGAAGAACCTTATACGGCTTGTGGAACTTGACACAGGACTAGTAAATCTGATGTGAAAGCGCAGTGGTACTGGATGAAGAACTGGAATGGGAAATTTGAACATTGGACGTATGATTGCAAAGGAATAAAAAAGTTGTATATCCCAAAGTATCATTATAACCAAAAACACTTTAATTTGATAATTTCTTTTGGAATCATGCTTATTCATATTACTGAATACACAGTACATACACACAACTTGGATACATAATTCTCATAGGATGACAAAGATATGAATGGATTTTATTTTTCAGATTATCATTGGTAACAGTACTAGTGATGGTGGCTAATGACATCAGGTAGTATGCTTGCTGTGCCAACCGCAGTAGCGGTAGACTGGTTAATGATAAGACACCACATTAAGTCACAATTACAGCATGCTGTCTATCACTGTAAAATTACTGCACTGTTTAGATCTGTATTGTGTTGTGGCAGTATCAGTTGATGCCCTTTGAGATAATGCAACACCATTTTATCATGTTTCAGGCTGAACTCACCCGCATGCCATATTCACGCATGCGAACTCACACACGTGTGCCATATTCACGCATGCGGACACACACTTCTCATGTTACAGCGGTTAGAGGAATCAGTTTGGGACCAGTTCCAAGCATCATGATTGCCACGCTGATATGCATGCAGGTTTTTTTTTTTTTTTTTAAACATAGTGAGGACTGCCTGCAAAATTATCACAGATTAACGGTCCCCCAGCTCCACTTTTCTTTTCTCAAAGCTGACATCTGACAGCAGCATTAAAACACGCAGGACCCATGTTTAGCATCCCGTGTCACGGTACAGCAAGCCCAGAAGAAACAGTAACATAATGAAATAGAACGTTTATACTTGTTAAAAGTTAAAGGGACTGGATCGTGCTACTTGTACTTCCTCTTGCTTTGAGGACTTCATCGTCCCTGTCCACATTCTGAAAGCAACTGAAGACACATCTCTTCAAGGAGCAACTCACCTTTATCATCTCTGCTTCCTTTCCTACACTGTTGCAAGGCTGTTTGTTTGTACATGTTTTTCTAGTTTATATGAGACATACATTTTACATGTTTATGCTTTTCCCTTTACTTGAGTGAGCTGCGTGCCAACTGCTTGACCTAATCATGTGCACTTTGATGACAGGACAGCACTTACCATCAGTTAGATTCTCTGATACTGTCTGACCTCGTTCGTGACATGCATGTGAACTCTTACTCATTGCAAGTCGGTCTGGACAAAGCTGTCCGCTAAATTAATAAAATGTGAAATGTAAACCTAATGTCAAGCAGTAAAACAGGGACACACTTATGCATAAAACAGTCCTCAAACACAGTTATGTTACATTAGGTAGAACATTTTCGTTTAAATTACTCACCTGTTAATGTATATGTGCATAAACGAGGACCTTTAAAAACAAGGACCTTAAAAAAAAAAAAAAAAAAAAAAAAACAAACAAACAATTGTGTGTATAAAGTGGAAAGTTGGAAAATATGAGAGGTTGGTTAGAAATGACAAGAGTGGCGTGTGTACAAAATTTAAAAAATAATTTGTCAATAAAGAGGCTGTGTGGAAAAACCCAAGTGAAGTTTGCACGTAAGTCTGTACAAAAGGTAACCAGCACAGCTGAGTCAGTGAAAGCGGAGTTCGGGTCTGACTCGCAGGACTTTCACGGAATAAACGTCTCAGCTCTGTGCCTCGCTTTAGTTTGCAGTGGTTTTTAAGTGGCCTGTTTAAACACAAAGTTTGGGGCTACCAAAATATAAAGGAGACGAACAGCGCACGCACACACACGCACAAATTTATTTACATGTGAAGTTATGGTCTTACTTTGTAATAGTGTTATGATTATGTTATCTTTTGCCATCATGTCATATATAATCTCCCTGCAACTCCCTGTTATTCATGAATTATGAACCTGGATTTACTGTTTCAACTACACCCCTGTCCTGGTACTGTCAACCTTGTCCCCAGTCTGTTAAGCAGTTGCATTCCTCAAGGGCCAGACTAATTAGATAGTAATTAGATCGATTACAACTGATTACATATAGGAGTGATTTGTCTGTAAGCACTGTCAAATTACTGAACTGAAGGAATGAAAGATTTCCAGTAAAGCTAATTTAAGTGAATATGTTCAGGTCTGAAAAAAATTGGCGCCCTGATGGCTCAATGGGCATCCCATCAAGATGGGATGCTGAAGCCTCGTGGTTCGAATCCCAGTACAGCCAAATGCGTCCTTGTTGGGGCTCAGTGGCTGGCTGCCCACCACTCCCCTCGGGGGGGATGGGTTTAATGCAGACAAGTTTTCCTTTGTGATTAGTAAAGTACTATTAAAAAATTTAATTTGAATTGCATTTGACTGATACAAAAGTATGTTAAATAGACAGACATGCACTTAAAGTACAAATATCCACTGTGGGAAACCCATTACACAGACTACCAAACACAAAGGCATCCTGGAATATTAGTGCTTACTTCTTCAATACTTAGTTTTGGAATATACATTAGCTCGAAACAGTGGTCTCTACGTACTGTCAACAGCATTTCTGCAGCCTCTGTTTAAAGCTATTTTTTTTTTTTTTTGTTACATTCTAAAAACACATTTTCAAAACGTAAAGAGCGTTTAGGCAGCACAATGCCAGCCATTGTATTTACCGCTGGACAACCTGTGAACGAGATGTGCAGTGCTGCCGTATGGGCCATGCATGCACTGTTGACTACTTCAACATTTCCTGAAGGCTGACTGACTATCTACACACTAAGAAATTTTTATCAGTTTAAGATCTAACCAAACTAGAGAAATGGGTAGCCATATCTGATCTGAAAGAATAAACAGGAAATCCTACATCAGAAGTGCAATTACCAAATTTGCACAAAAAAAATTATACTGTACCATAACTGTTTCAAAAGGTAACAAGTCACTTGTTGCGGTGAAAACATTCTATTTGCTAATAACAAACATCACCATTTAACTTTGGCACCCTGTGCTACATATAGTAACATCAGTCCTGCCTCCTTAGCATTTGCATGTTCCAGTGTAAATATCTCCATTGTAAGGCCGTACTGTGTGTTCCTTCTTGAGCCTTGGTCATGACCCTCGCATATTTTCCCCTGCTTAATTGACTATGTTTAGGGTAAGCTGCTATCTCTCTCTCTCACACACTCACACACACACACACACACACACACACACTTCCTGTCCTTTTAGATAAAACAATTTCTCTGTGAAACCACAGCCAACACTTCTCACAATGCCTGATTCATGCAGGCACCAAACTATCAAACGATCATTCAAATTACACTGTTTTAGAAAATTACATGCTACGTTTTACATCATTATAAACTCAAGAAAAAGAACAAAAAACTCATATCTTATTACCAATTTCAGGTCTTAAACTGCTTGAGGAATAATTCCAAAGACAGCAGAATTAAGACATACGTGTTTATTAATCCTGTGTGTGTGGGAATTTACAGCTAACACAGACAGAAGCCCATTTTAACTTGCCTCTTTCATTTCCCTTTATTGCTACTCAAAAAGAGAAATATAGAAACATGCAGAAACGGTAACAGATGTGAAGGAAAGTAGGCCACGTTTGTTTTGCACAAATTATCTTATCGTTTTATCAACAAAGGGCTTCTCTTCTCCTCCAGAAGATGAAACCCTCTAAATAGAGAGAAAGCATGACACCAACACGCCAAACTGCATGTCAGGGTTAGGAACACCATGCTGAAGTGTGTTACCATCGCTTCTATACAACATATCCTGCGTATTTTATTAGTATTTCAGCACCATGTAAATGTTATAGTTTTCACAGTGACAAGAGGCAGACCTACTGCAGGAACCTAAACTGCTCTTTCCACTAAGCACAAAAATGGAAAGGTGACCACAGCATTTGCAACACTGACACCTCAGGTACTTGGTTTGTACAACTCGTCTGCAATTTGGAATACAATGATAAAAAAAAACAGAACATGCGAAGCTAAAGGCACCACAGAGCCACTCAAGTTATTAGTACAAGGTCCTTACATAAACTGCTGCTATAACCATTTGTATGGCTTTTTTTTTTTTTTTTTTTTTATTGTTGTTGCTTTGTCCAAAAGCAGTAGATTGGTAACTGTACTTATGTAAAGAAGAGAGCAGGTGTCACTTGGTGTGTGCCCTGGGTGCACTGGTTTTCAGCATGTACTGCAGCCAGGCGAAGAAAAGGAGCAGCCCCCATGAGGTGCCCCTCACCTCTGGAGCCGGCTGAGCTACGTTAGCAGCCAAGTGTAACGCTTTACAATTTACAGAAAGTTCTCAGAACTAGAAAAAAATGCGACTATTTACAACACACAGTTGCTAATAAACCCTAGATAACTATATTTTTAGCGGTGTGGCGCTTACAAGCAGGGGTAAGGGAGTAAGAATCACGGCCACGTTGTGCAGCGCGCCTTGCGCCTTACAGGAAACTCTGGCTACTTCTGCGTTTTTAAATATCCAAGGAGAAACAACGAAATTTTGTATGGACCACCAAAGGTAAAACTTTGCTATAGTTTGCCGTATCTAACTACAGACAAAAGTTCAAGGCACTGACATTTAACAGACGGCAAAAAATGTACATTTCATGACGGGTAAGCATTATATAGCCCCCTGGCAGCCCGAATCCTGCATCCTCTGCTGCCCACCCCCGTCTTATCCTGCACCCCTTTGGGTTTCTACGGACACATCTGACAGCGCAGTCTGTCCATTAAGCCAATTAGTTATGTTCCTAACCAGAGCGTTATAACCGCTCATGTATTAATCCTGACGGCTTGATTATTAGTTATTCCTCAAGACACAAACTCTTAAGACTGAGATGTAACCATTTGAAGTTACCGCTCGCTTCTCCTGAAACGCACTACGCACATTTCCTATAGAGTTGCGTTGCGTTACTGGATTCCGCCCTCCGGTATTTAGGGTCCTGGCTAAATAATTGCAAACGGATAAATTAAAGCTGGCCGGGTACGGCGGGGGAAACGCAATACTAAAATTGCACACATGGTGGCGCTGTCGACAACATAAAATCTGCCATGATCTGGAAAATGGTGAAACTTTGAGATACATTTAGAGTCAAAGCAGGTAGTTTCGGAGAATATAAAAAACCCCTTAGAGAATCGGATGGAAACCAACGCTTTAAGTGGTAAAGTTCAGGAGTCAGTGCTGTCCTCACGTGCTGGTATGCAGAGCACATTCCTGCCGCTCTCAGCCTGGTGAGTACTGACCCACTTCAGCCACGGGTGGAAAAACGAACTGGAGTAGGGAGGTGGTCATGGGAAAAACAGCTGATTTTGGAAATTGCTTTAACATCAATGTGGTACTGCAGAAATTCAGATGACCCCTCCTCCCTTCCTCAATGTACATGATTGACCTTTCACCTGATATTTGGAACTAAGCCACAAATATAAGTGTTACTGGTAGTCTAGGCTTAGTTTATCTATTCTACAGTGGCATGCGCACACCATAAAATTTAAAACAGCCTATGTAAATTAAATGAAAAGTCAAATTTAACTTTATTGTCCAATGAACAACTACACTACATGGCTGTAGATTCTGCACATTGGCCAAGATGTAGAAAAAAAGGCTCCAATCACTAAATTGCATTGTCAAACCCTTATAACCCAATTAAAAACAGGGTTTTACATTTTCTACCCAGTCTGAAAAAACAAGATTGCAGCCGATATTTTCACATCAGGATGTTGTCACATTTCCATGTTTGGTCTTGGCTTATGATCAGCATCAACATGACCATACATGAAACTGTGTGTCTTGTTTGTGCTCTACAACAACAGTGCTACCAGCTGGTTTGTTGTCCAGATGGAGTATTCTTCTTGGTCGCATTTCTGACTGGAGATTCAAAATGTACAACCCTTAGTTACAGCGAAATACTGGTACATTGCTCCCTCTCTTTGCCCTGGCTCGACCATTCGTGGGCCGCTGCCGATATGAGGACAGGAAACTGCATGACCCGGACGGGGATAAAAGACTCAGACTCTTTGTACAGATAGAAATGAGAATGGTGTGAGGGTCTCACGCACAGAGCAGTGCGGATCCTCTCTCCAAGCTCTTTCAAGTCCTATCTGACTGAACAGCAGATGAAGTCTCGCTTTAGGCTTATCTGAAGCCTAGTGGAGGGAGAGCACTGGAAGCCCACTGAGATTTTAACAGCTGCACTTCAGTTTCTGTTATTTTTGTGTAGTTCCCTTCCCAAGACAGACGCCCGAAATAGAACAACAAGCAAAACAGAGGGTATTTAAAAAGCAAACGACAAAAGAATGAGGATGGGAAGCGACATCTAAAGAAATCCAAAATAAAGAAGGCTAGAGGACTTCTCTCTTAGGAGCATGACAATTCAGGATGAAACTTCAGTTGTAGTAACTGTCAGGGGTAATACCTTATTCTTTATGTATTTTGGGTGAAATTTTCAAATTTTTTTTCCTACTTTCTAAGCCCAAGAATTTCCCTCGTTTTATTTTCCTTTCCCATTTGTCCCAGCAGGACACCTTACCTATGGAAGCTCTGTTGGAGCAGTACAAAGTTACAATATATTCTAAAGGAAGCAGACTCTGCTAATGGAATGTTTTTAACCATCAATAGGAGTTAAACTAGGCCACATGAGAGGCCTTGTCAAAGACATCAGTTTAGCTAATCAGCATTAGCCATGTGCAGTGTACTTGCCAAATGGCTACTCCCTAAACCTCCTATCCAGGCATGGGGCCCTCCAAGGGTGCCAATGCTATGCTCCTAACGTTCCTCGGGTGAAGAGCAATAGCTGTGCAGCCAGCTCCATGGACAGGAAGGTACGCCCAGCGATTTCAAGCTCATTCAAGCCTGGGGGATAAACCGGCGCCAGCCCAGCCACATCTCTGAAGAAACCTTCAGCTGGAGAAAATGCTATTGGTCCCCTAGAAACTTACCTCCCCCCACCAAGAGTTCACTGGGTTTGCCATGCATTCTGCTTAGCAGCTTCATTCATCTGTGTTCCATCAGCATTCATGCACACTACAGGCTCACGGTTTCATTTGGTTCTTCAGATCTGAATAGATGGGGACTGTTGAGTGACAGCAATATACCAGCCAGTTTTCTGAATCATTCCCTTTGTGGCCAACTTTATTCCTCGCACCCTCTATCTTGCCAATGCACTAGCCCACCCCAGTGGGTCCGATGGCCCGCAATAGGGCTCTCACATTACACCTATAAAATGATGGATAACTTAACGTACAGAACAGCCTTCTAAGTGGGGTGGGGGGATGTCAAACAGCATCAGTGAACCCACGGACTCCTGTCATTGTTGCAGATTCACAGATATCACATGACCTGCTGTCATATGGCACCTGGGCTGGGCCTATGCTTGCACAGGTGCTAGTCACATGGGAGGATACGATGTGGTCCTCAAGTGTGAGCCAATCTCAGCGGCAATGAGATGGAGCCAATCAGCACACACTGACAAACTCTACGCTACAAAAAGCCTTTCCTTGAACAGTCCCAACTCTGCTCAGCCATCAGTGTTGATGTAATGCTTATAAAATGATAAATAAGGCATAATTTCCAAAGTATGACATTTCTTTTCTTTGTAACAGCGGCTTACCCATTAGGTCTACTTCGGATCTGTAAACATTACAGCAACATTGTTGTTGTGAAACGCTGCATCCCTGTGCAGAGCATTTTAAGATCAATCAGAAAAAGCTAACGAGAAACTCCTTAAGTGCACTGAAGCACTTCTGATGCACATGAAGACTTTGCTTTCTCCACACACGTTTTTGTTGGTTTTGTATATTGAGATCCTGTGGGGATCTGTACAAATACACGAAACCTGTGGTTTAGATGTGAATTTATGTGAAGCGCCTACCCCAGCCTACTGACACCGCCTCCCGTCACTTGTACACATGAAACTAAGTGCATATGGTTTCAGGTTTTTTTTTTGTTCACAGGCATGAAGTGTTACACTGACGTCTTAACTGTCACCACAAGAGGGCAGTAGAAAGCAGTCTACAAAAATTTCTTACTCTGGACATGAGCCTTTTCTTATTGTTTCTAGTTTGCTCAATCCATAACAGAGCTACATGTTAATGTACTAATATTAAAACGTTGTACCGTTTGTCAACTCCAACAACAGCATTTTGTCCTGAAGATATGCAATGGTTTAATAAATATGCCAGACAGTCCCTCCAATCCCACAAACGCACCTGTTTCATCTTCGTCAGCCTTGCTTACTTAAAGCAGGCCTCTTCCTCCTCCTCTGCAGGTCACATGTCCTTCACAGCTGTTGCTTGTGGAGACTTACTAGGGACAGCTGCAGAACTTCACCCTACCTACACGCAAGCGTGCCTGGCTCTCGGTGTGTACAACACTACAGCTTCTGGTGGCAGAGCTCCATGTCAGCTACCAGTGGCATGTTGCACAAATCAAGTGAAGATCAGTTCTCTGCACAGATCATGCTGCTTGCATGTCTGCAGTCTGGGAGCTTACCATAGCATCACGCTCCATTACACGTCACCACGCCATCCGGGTCTTTGCTCCCCATTAGAGGCGTTGCTTTCAAAATTAGGAACACCTGGATTTAACCTAGCAGCACAACAAACGAATCCCAGGGCTTCTTTATGATTAACCTACCAGCTGGTCCAAAATGGACCCATCAGGGCATACGTTTGCCCTGCCCTGACATCACAGGACACAGGCAATGCCAGTTACACAGAACTATGGTGAGACCTGACTTTTTTGTTACAACACAGTATGTATTTACGTCTGAATTAAACGCAAAGGGCTCTCTCAATAGCTACATCAGTAAGAGAGTGGAGGCAGAACAGTCAGCTGTCTGAGAGAACACAGGCACTTCCAAGCGTGTTCCAGCAGAATGGAGTTTTTACAAGTGGCTTACTACTGCCCCCCTGCCTCTGAGCGGCTCGCCACATGGAGTCTCACGCGCACACCTCGGCAAATGTTGGAGTTTTTTCACTTCTTTTAATTTGTTAAAGCACAGGACTAGCAGCTCACAAAGAACTTACCTTTTATTAAATCTCCTTAGGAACATTTATCCGGGGGTGGGGTTGTCTAATCAGCAGACGGACAGCGGAGCCTGGCACGACTCCCTGTCACTGTGAGCACACCACACGGGCAGCGGAGGTCTGGACTGGGCTTGGCTGGACGCCCAGGCTAATCCCAAAAGACAAACATTTCAGGAAGAGAGAACACCCTCTAGTCTAATTTGAGGTGACGTGGCATTAACACGGTGCCCCCGGCCCAGCTTTTGGGCTCTGTTCCCCTGTGCTGAACAGTAACAGAAGGCCCCAGACCCTCTGTAAAGGTGTGGCTGCCAACCAGAAGATGCTCCTTCCTGGACACGGCCGTGTAGAGTGTGTGTCGCTGCACAGGAGCAGAGTGTGTGTCTGTGTGTCCTCCCCCGTACCTGAGCACAGCAGACACATCGCCTAAGCACTGGGTAAATCAAGCAGCCACAGGGAGGAAGGAACCGTTTATACTGTCCAGCTGTCATGCTCACAGCAGTGTACACAACTTTCACTGCTCATTTACAACATACTGTTGTTTTCTCAGTGATGAAATTGTTTAAAAAGATAAAAAAAAAGCTGTTAAACATCATTAAACCTAAAGCAGAAGTTTAGACAGCTAATTAGGGTTTCAGATTAGTCTTCATGGTTTACAGTAAATTGGGAGTATGATAATTATGAAGGTAGTCAAGGAATACTAAACTTTAATTAATTTTCCTCATCCCAAAAATCAAGCAAGTTAGAGTAAACCACCCATTCACCAAAGGTTTACAATCCAATCTCGCGGCGCCCATTATGTTTGGGAACAAACACACTGAGATGATGTATCCGGCCAGACCGAGGAGATGAACATCTTCTGCCTGAAGGAAGATTTAAATGGCTGTCACCTATTACGGTAATCTCCAAACCACAGGATCTTAAGATCTCTGGAAAACAAGTAATTAAATGTTTGGACTAGGCCGTACACTGTTGGTGCCTTTTACAGCATTTTGATCATTTTGGCATTATTTAAACAAGAGCAAAAAGCAATTAATGTTTTTAAAAGCAGCAACTACCTCAACATGCAACATCTCAACCTATGCCCGATGGTTCCTCCGTGTTGTACATATTCATCTGCTTTCACAGCACATGAGACAAAAAAGCAGGTCTTTCAAACATGTGAACAGCCATGGAGAGAAATGTCCAGGCGCTCACTCTGGCTCCAGACTCCAGCTGTGAGGCTAATTACGGCAATGTAGAAGAATGAGTCAGCTCCACAAGGACACAGAGTTAAATCAGGCTCCAAAAACAACATTCCCACATTTCATAAGCAAAACGCATCTCTTCATTCAAGGTATTCTTTAACATCCAACACCCAGTTATTGTTTCTGCTAACTTCAGTAACAGGATGGACATTCAGCAACAGGCGAATGTTAACAGATGGTGTCGATTCTGTAAGAGTTTCGATCAGTGTGCAGTTTCATCATCTACGCGACGTTCCTCCCGCTTTCACAACTGGTGTTCATTTATCGGCTGACTAACCCTGTCACGTTCTGTGTAGATGTAAGATAAGAGCTCACAGACACGTTACGGTGTCACGCCCCCAGACACACAGCAGTACTGCTCTTTCACCACACAGCATGTGCAAAAGCTGCAGGCTGCCCAAGCCTCCCTCCGTTAGCTCACTTGGTCTGCAGTGTGTCCAGATACCACCTACCCCACCAGCATGTTCCACAATTTAACAACATGTTCCGTCTTTGGCAACAGCTGATTCGAAGCCTAATAGCCATAACAAAGCCATGGTAAGACATTTTTGCATAAAAGCCTCCACTTCCAAAGTTTGAGGGCATTCAGGCCCAAACAAAATCAGAAAGTGTGGTCTGGTAAAATAGTTGCCATCCTGAAGGCGTCTTAAAAAAAAAAAAAACAAAAAAAACAAAAACACCCGGTATACACCCTGCCTAATAAGCAGTCAGGTTGAGATGTTAATTCTGGACATATAACAAGACGTGTGACAACATTGGTGATGGACGCAGAAACTTCCATCAGATCCGTTACAGACAAAAACTTGTATAAAATAATCCAAATATCACTAAATGTGAAAATAGTTGGAGAAAATACATCTAAACAGCATCCAGATTGTGTTGCTAAAACACACAAACCTCAGTATCTTTACAGACACGAACACAGAACATACAGCATATAGACCTTTACTCCATGTACACAAATTAACAGCTACTACTTGTGTGAACTTAAGTTTGCCAAACAGCACTTGGGCTCATTTGGGGAAAAAGCACATTACACTTTTAGGAGTAGTACAGTATTTAAACCAATTACACGGCACACGCTTAGAAAACACCATAAACAGAGCCATTAACTGCAGTGCTCATTAAAGATAAAAACATGACTATTTTGTTTAAAGTGTGGTCCATTTAATTTGGTTGAGAGGTGTACATGGCAGTGCAAACAGTTCTGGTCAGCTTGTTATCCTTCCACACAGAGCAGACAGACTTCCACTCCATGTGAACACAGCCAGAGAACACTAATTTGCTGAACAGTGCATTAAGGTAATTAAGGTCACAAGGTATGAACTTCAAGACAGATTTTGAGGGGGGACAACCATGATGTGGACAGTTTTCTTCCCAGTACAATACACACTGTACGAGTCAACATGAAAAGGTAATCAGAGTGGATCCTTACACACATAGACACACAATATAATGAAGGTAGTCGCTGGGGTTACAGTATGTAAAGTGAAAGGACTGCATACTCAACTACAGAACAGCTGATTGAGGGAGCACCAGCCGTTCCATTTAAAATTCACAAACTCCCCATTTCAGTCCCACATGCACAAAAACAGTAATATGGTAATAACACATGATGCAACTGTTGTGCCTACAAACCAGCTACATGGGAGAACATGGCAGAGTCGGAGGCTACAGTGACTGCAGGCCATGGCTGTAGCCAATCAGTTACCAGCACCACAGAAACAAAAGAACTGTTTACACGGCATAAACATGAAGCGTTCTCATAGTAAAGGAGCCGCAGAGGCCACAGGGCGCTGTGCTAAGGCAAACCCCGAAACAGGCAATCTGTCCAATAAAGCCTGCCTCTGCGGAGTTTCTTCAGGACGAACAGGCAGCTTAGTAAGGTCGTGACGCATGGGTAATGTGCCCATGCCACGGCAGTGCCGCATTTACCCTAGAAAACACACTTCAGTGTTCAGTGAACCATGTGCCTCAGTCATCTCAGCGCCAACTTTAAAAAAAAAAAGATAAACATCTTTTCCCAAACAGTCATATGGCTTTGGTTAGTGAGCGATCAAAGGTTAAGGAAGGCCATGTCCACTGCTTACAGTCACACCGAATAATGTAGCCTTTTATTTTTTTGCATTTATATACTTTTGCGGGTCACTATGAGCTCTGGGGAAAAATAGGTTACAAAAAAAAAAAGATGTATATCACAGCCTCCACTGTGACACATGCATGATGTAAGTGGATTAACCACATGCAAAAGGGGCCACAGAGAGGGAACAGGCACAGCAGGGTGAGAGAAGGAGAGGAGGCCGTGTAAGACGGAGCCAGCAGCAGAGCCCTGGGCCCTGGTGTGAGGTGTGAGTGAACCTTTCATGTCTGAGCAGACACTTGCAGGAGGACCAGCTGCATTGCCACGTCCCTGGAAATACTGCTGTGGTATATCGCTGACAAACATTGGGAGGACGCGGCCCAGCTGGCTCTCCACCCGCTCACTGACTGGGATAAAGTGGTCACATCGCTCAGTTTCTCTAACAAGTAATCAGTAGATTTGTTTTACCCATCACAAAAACCGCTTCTTAATAAGGTTCACATTATCTTCATGTGTATGCAAATAATACTAAAGTGGAAATACACGGTCATTACTGGATACAAAGCACCTCAAAGTTTAGTAAAAGCTGAAGTAACTCTAGTCATTTTATATATAAAATGTCTTTAGAGTAATTACAAAAGGTTCTTCTCAAATGCGATTTAGGATTAAAAAGGCACATAATGAACGTATACATGAAGTCTGCATATTGAAACAAAATTATCAAAGAATATTCAAGGCTGTAATTAGTAACTAAAGTTAATAATGGAAGGGGAACGTAGCACCAACCTCTTTGCATGTCTAACCTGAGAGAGCGTTATAAAAACTTGGCCGTTGGGCATCTGTAAAAGGTACGTTCCGTTCGTGGCTGCTGCAGACGTGACCGAGTGCCGTTGTCTTCTGACCAAGCTTTTCGGTGTGCCGTAGCAACGAGAAGCAGGCAGCGGCCCGCGCGAGGGTTTCCGCTTTCCGGCCCTTGACAAGCCGAGCACGGAGCAGGTAGGACGAGCCCCCATGGTGTGAGAATGCTCGTCATAACTGCCGTCTTGTTACCTGTGGTTAAACCAAGCCTCAGGCAGGAAGCCTTGGAGGTGCAAAAACCAAAATAAAGAGTAAAAAGAAATAAAATGGAGGCGATGATAAAAACAGGCGCTGGGATGCCGGTGGCAGGACAGGCGCCTCTGGGCGTCGTGTGGAACGTGGCGCAGGGCCTGTGAGCGCGGGGGGGCTCTGTGCTCACGCTCCCTGAGCGCTGCTGTCCGGCTCTGTCAAGCAGAAGGGACAGCACTCGCCTTCACGACTCACGGGCCGCCGGCACGGGGCTGGAGGACACGTCTCCACAAAGCACGTGACCTGGGCGTCCTGGTGGGGTAGGAAGAGAAGGAAAGATGGGCATTAAACCCTGACAGACTGGCACGTTTATGGCCTGAAGCAAGCACAAGGCCGCACTGTGCATGGAGTGTAACTGTGTGGAAGGCCTTGAACAGAGAAAGAATGAAGAAAATATAGGAGGAAAACCAGGAGAAATTAAAGTACTGAGAGACAAAAAGAAAGGGAGCTGAAGGCGGAGGGGTACGCACTTTGCACTCGCACACAGTGCAGGCGTCCTTCTTCCACCTCTCAGAGCTGAAATGCACCTGCCCCCCTTCGTCAGTGCAGTCTGTGCTGCTTAGGCGGGCCTCCAGCCGTTTAATCTGTGGGGGGGTGGGGGGGAGGTCCATCACAACAGCCATTTCTGCTACAGCATCCCCCACCCCACCTACTCGGGGTTTCAAACAGATGTCAGTGCTGCAAATCCAAACGTGCGTCCCATGCGAAGGCACCCTGAAACAGTCGTGTAATGGCCGACGTGCCGCTCTCCAGCCATGAGCTTGGTGAGGCATGTTGTGGAACAGAGGAGATGCAAGCATGCATGAGCTAATCCTCTTCAGTGAGTATTGGTACCGGCCTGCTAACTAGCTCCATATTGCTTCTGTAATGTTTGACTTGGCATATGTAACCGTCCTAACCAGCTGAGGCAGACCCAATGAGCACACTCGAACGACCACGTGAAACGTGAAGTTAAATTAACACACGAGACAGTTTTACTTTTAAAGGGCCGACGTACAAACCTGGCCTTCACTCACTCCAGTCACCCATGGGGTGAGACGCATGACTTGCCTGCTTCCGTAAACTTGAGATGGTCTTTTGCATGTCCAAGACGAAGTCCTGAAAGCTGTTCCCAGAAGGTTCACCACTCTGCTTCCCAGCAACAGAGACGTTTGCGAGTCTTTCTAGAGCATTTTCCATAGAGCTTAAATGAAGACAAATATGTCAGAAGGGAAAATAAATCCATCACAGCTCAGTGTGCCACAGCTGCAGTCATTGTCCACATCTTCTTCTGAGAGAAGGTGTGAAACGCGAGTGCTTATTCATCCAAACTGTACGAACTGGCCATCTTACCCGACAGCTGGCCTCTCGGCACGGCCAGCGGCCGGAAGCTCGTCAGCGTAGCTGTGCTCCACAGAACGTCTACCTCTGAAGTGGTACGACAAGGCATTGAACTGCCCTTTGGTCCTGCAATCTGCACACAGAGCAAAGGAGCAGGCAAGACAGGCGTAAGAGAAGAATGGTGAACCAAAGGCAAGCCAGAAGGGCCTTTCTACACACAATCAAATGTCAGGGATTAAACAAGCTTTCTTCCTTTTGTTACAGCCCTGCTGGTCTGTTTTACTTGTAGTTGTAACATAACAGTTTAGGCAAAAACAAAACCACATATACAGACAAGCAAAGCCATCAAATAAAACTTATGTGAAGACTGTATATGCAACATTCCTCCCAGAAACACTCAAGACTGTGTCTTCAAGTGGTTACATATTCATGACTCCATTGTGTTAAGCCTGCTTAGCGGAAAATGACACAAAAAAACAAATCATAAATCCTGACTGGACTATGGATTTAAGGCGTATGTACGCGGACATCGCTAAGTTAAACAATTTCAGTTTTTTCTGTGCCTCATCTAACATGGCCTCCTTCGTTTTGATTGACTTATCTGATGCCTATCACCATACATATGCAAACAGGTCCTGGCATGTGCTCACTGGACACTCGGGTTTCAGCTGCTATTTGAGGCCGAATGTGCTGGGAAAGCATCGTTAAAGCCGTGCGGAGAATGGTCAAGGTGTTCAATGCCGTGCCACGCTCTCAGTGGCAGGCAGACACAGGCCCTCTCATTAATGCCCAAAGACAGGGCAGCAAACACAGACATTCGTGATTAAACTGAACATAAATAGACAGTAATCAGCTGAGCACAGGGGAATCTACTTTCCAGGCTCTCGTGACTGTGGAAACTGGAAAGATCTTGACTGCACTCCTCCTGCCGCTGTCAGCACGCCATACAGACAGGATGTGGGCTTCCTATTAGCTCATGGGTTCCCGTGCTCGCTCCGAGCACCGCATCTGCATCTCACATTAGCTGAGCTGCTCCAAAACTGCATGGGATGGGACGCCACATGTGCCGAGCGTTCTTATGTAACACATCCTCGCCTACTTGCTCCCCTCCATGTACTTACGGTGGCTGAACAACGTTCAATATCAGAAAAGTTTCACTATGCAGAAAAAAAAATTACAAACCAGAAATTACAAATACACATTAATACACATGTATTTTCCAGTTGTAACATACAAAATTAATGGCTTTACAAAGTCATCACACTAGAATATTCATGTTTCACCTGCCACAGTCCTACAATGTGAAAAACTCGGAAAGTGACACCAACTTCCTGGTAGCACTGCCAGCAGCCACAGAAACCTGACCAAATGGAGAAGTTATAGAGAAGAGCTTAACTCTGCATAGTTGGTGGTCTAGCACCTACTCAGTGCTTTCTGAGATCATCTTTTGTCTCATCCTTTATCACTAGCCTTCAAAACATTGCCCATAAAAAGCAGAACATCTGAGAACAGACCTAAGACAACCACAAGCTCATCACAACCAACCCCCTTCACCCAAACAAAGAGCCTCTCTTGAAAAATGAACACCATACATACATTAAAAATCCTGTCCAAAACATGAGGAAATGCTGTAACTCCAACCCATCGACAGCTGCCTAACATCAGCAGAAAAGAATTCTGTTTTATTTTGCATGCACTGACTTGTGCTGATTGAACATTGTCTTCATCGGGACAATACTGGTCTCCAACACATCCTCCCCATGAGCGTCTTGGGGAAGTGGTCTTTTCAGCAGAACTCTCTGATGTGCCCTCCCCCAACCCACAATTCAAAGAACGTAAAGAAAGAACGTAAACTCTTTGTGCTTCAGTGACACTAAACAGTCCTCGTGGAATCCTCTGAGGTCCTCTCAATCACAGCTAGATTAACCTGCCTCCCTAAATGCACAAAGAGTGTCTAGAAGTATCCATCACTCAGCACAACACCACCATGCACTAGATGGAAAACTGCAAAGCTTTATTAAACGGACATAAATTCACCCTGCAGCCAGAACACGGCACTATGAGGAAGTTAACCAGACAGCGTCTGTAAGGCCTGGTCATTTTATAACCCTCCTGGTCACGTGTTAGGCAATGGAAAGCCTAATAGGCAGCTTTACAACCTTCTGCAATATAACGGTCATAAAACAGATGTCAAAATAAATAAATAAGTAAACTTCATAATGCCACTTTTACCTGAAATCAAGAAAATTACAGTGTCTTCACAGTACAAAACCTCTAAACTGCATAAGCTATTCCCCTGGTTTTAAATACACTTCGGATAAAAGTATTTTCCCCTCCCTCAAAAGATCCTATACAAGCAAGCAGGAAAGACCCACAAGTTCGCATTTTTCAACATTCTGAAAGGGTCTTTTACAGTGAACTATTGTGGACTACCAACTACGAGGACACCACTGCTCTACAAAGACATGTAGACACAATCAACCACTCGTGTAGTTCTACACGCACACACCTTCACAGCAATCCTGCCACAGACGCAGATCCATCCTGGGGATGTCCTCACAGCTGACGTAGCCGTGGGGTAGCGAGGCCACGTGGAACACGTCCCGCTGCACGTGCGTGATGTTGTCCCCGTTGTCACACAGCACACGGGCGAGGGATGCCTGCCGTAGCTGCGTGAGCTGCGCGGGGCTAAACACGCCTGCGTTCTCGTACCAGAACCTGTTACCTCACAGAGAAGAACATGGAAGGAAAGGGCTGCTGAAATACACACATGATGAAAAGGCAGGGCTCAGATCATGGGGGGTCACAGGGCATACCTGTCTCCATCCCTCACCCGACTGAACTGGGTCACCAGCAGACACATAAGAGTAGGCCCCAAACGACTGCCTGGGACCAGGTCCTCTGCCATCAGTGCCGGAAACAGGTCAATATTTAGTGGGGTGCCGTACAGCCTGTAATGATGACCACCCATGAGACAAAGGAATGGAGCCAACACAGAACTACACAAATGAACATTCACCATCTCACACTCATCTTCACAAGTAAGGGCCACGAGCCTCTCTGCTGACTTTTTGCTGAAAGACGGGCCCTTTTCGCTGCGAACTCCTGTCCCAAGTTCCATTGGAACGACCCACCAAGCACACCATTTATGAACATTTTAGCCGCTGAGGCTTTGTGAAGCCCTGCTGGTGCACTCATACCTGCGCAGCTTATCCCTGACGGCTGGGTCTCTGATCTCGTTCCTCAGGTCATCAAAGGTTTGCGCCAAACTCATGTTGCAGAAGACCCTGTAGTCGTTGTAGGGGGGAATGCCGTGGTCCCGGCCGCGCTGAACGTTCATGGCAGCTAGATCGAGGGCCACGGCGTGCGCCATGGAGAAAAGGCGCTCCGTCAGCTCAGTGTTCAGTAGCTGCGTGGGCACCCTCATCTTGCCCGCCACGCCAAAGAGGCCGCGCAGCAGCGGGTCGATGCCACCCTCGTTGACTATGCGGAAGGGCGAGAAGAAGGCCTTGTGCAAGCTGACGTGGCCCTGTTGGATGGGCTGGAAGTGCTCGTCCAGTCGGTACAACACAGGGTTGATGAGCGTGTGGCCGAAGCGAAACGCAGCCGTGGCGAAGGCGTTAAAGATGCCCGCGTTGACGTTGGGGTTGTAGCCACGGTACTCGCCCAGCATCTTCATACCCACCTCGCCCAGCACCTTGGGCAGCCAGTGGCTGTAGGTGATGTGCTGCATCTGCGCTCCGACGATCTTGCGTGCCTCGTGGTACACGGTGTCGCCGTCCCAGTGCGGGTTCAGCCGCAGCAACTCCGTGGCCACCCGGTTGTGCTCGCGGAACCACACCGTGTGCATGGCGGTCAGACCCAGCTGCTCGTTGGCACGGTGGTCGCCGGCCAGAAAGCAGGGGATGGGGCTCTCATTCTCATCGCGCATGCACTCGGTGGGTGGGCCCGTGGCAAAGGGCAGCAGAGGCTTGCCCGAGCGCTGCACGATGCCCTGCCGCAGCAGCCCCCGGTGACTGGCCAGGTCACGTACCTCATTGGCCTCGTGCTGCGAGCTGCCATACACGTTTGAGGCGTCGATGTAGGAAGTCAGCTGGTTCATCTGCTCGCGGGGGTACACCGAGTTCATGAGTAGCGAGGTCATGCCGCTGCCACATACAGGACTGGAACGCACAAAAAACATGCAGCGGGCGCCGCTGCGCAGCTGCCGCGGGTCGCCGGGTGGGAACATGATAGGGAAGCAGGGAGGATCATTGGTGCAGACCGCGCTGCAGAGCTGTCCGTCAGAGAAACGCGACTGGCTGAGTGCCACCACCGTGGAGTCCAAGTCGTGGTCCAGGAACTGGCCCCACTGCATCAGCATGTGGGTGTAGCGGTCGTCAGGGGTGATGGTCTCCGTGCCGATCATCGTGGTGGACACCAAGCGTGGAAGTGGCAGAGGAAAGCCATTGTGAAGCCTGTCCGTGGTGCCGCGAGGCAGGTTGAAGCCATTGTCGTAGACCGACTTGAGGAGGCGTTCGAAGGCCGTGAGCGACGCCCCCCACATGGGGTGCTGCAGGTTGTTGCACGTGCCGTCATGGCTGCGGTACTTCTGGTGGAAGCAAATGTCAGAGCAGTTGTTAAAGCGCCGGTGGGCAGTGCAGCCGGACAAGTTGGCGATCATGTCGAGGAACCGCGGTGACACCAGGTCGTTGTATCGGAAAGCTACAGGGAGACAAGAGAAGAGACGCTAATTAATGCTCATGGGTCAATTGCCACGTGCATTCTACAAATCAACATCAGCACAGAGTCAGAGAGGTTTAAACCCCAGTCACAGCTTACAGCTGGTGAAAAACTCTGCTGCTACCTTCAGCTACCATCGATGCAGCGCTGTATTTAGCTGTTGCAGATTACGTCTTTTGGCTGGAAACTGAAGGAGTAGGTTAAACAAGATAATGCGAACCTATTTAAAATGAAAGTGTCCATTGTTAATACAGGCCAAATTTTCCATTTACTTTTCGCAGTACTGCACAATTTACTCAGATACAGCCCTCTGGTAATTGTGTGTTATGGTACACAAATTTTACAAAGTGTGTGTGTGGCGAAGGGGCAGGGCCTGGTTTTTTCTATTTGTTGTTAAAAGCAGAGGGACTTGGCTAACAGTGCATTATGCTCTGCCTCAAGGTCAACAGCAAAATAATATTTAACAATATTGTGGCAATAACTTGGCATTTAATATTCTGTTATTGCTAGTCGATAACACGGTGCTAATTCTGTCACAGAATCAAGCCCAAAAATTTGACCCCAGAACATGGACAGATGTGGGTGCGAGTTGGACCGCACTAAGTCAGGGCAAGATAATTCAAACACGCCACGTTGTTTTGCTGACACAGAAATCCTGTGCATTGTGTTGAAGGCCTGAGTAACAAAAAGCTTTGGACTGTTTTGACAAGCTCTGTGAATGTGCAACCCGAGCCTACAGCAAGACCAGCTCTCGGCTCCTGAGGCTGCTGCTGTCCACCTCTACATACAGTCTCACCCCACAGTGTGCTGCTGCCTCAGAAAAACCGACCATTTTAATTGCATAAAAAAAATTATAAATACAAATAAACCATGTATTTCAGTAAACATCCTTTCCACCAACCTGTTTTCAAAAAAAAAAAAAAAAAAAAAAAAAAAAAAAAAAAAAAAAAAAAAGATATTTTAAATTCATATTCCCATTTTAGTCAAAACACTAATCATACCAGTCACCATTTAACAGCAGTTAGCAGGTCTCAGTGGAAACACAGCCTACCACCAAGCTGCCTGCCGGGTCCTGTGTGCTGCCTTGACTCACCAGTGCCGTTGGTGTCCACCATGAGTCCCTGATTGACGTGCCTCTGAATGAGGAGCAGGGTCTGCTCGAAGATCTCGCCAGCACGCGCCTGCTCCACCGTGTATGGATCGCGCGGGTAGCGGAACAGCGCCAGAAGCTCAGCAGGAGTGCGGGGGTTCCTGCACACAGAACGGGACACGGTGAGGACCTTAGAAACGTCGTCACTGCTGTAAATACAGAGAGCTTCCCGCTGCTTTCTCCAAACACAGCAAACATGAGCAAGTAGGCTCAGGACTGGGAGACAGTGGGACTCATTTCCAACAGACTACTCGTAATAGGGGTGAACAGTGCGTGTGAGGGGAATGAAGGACATTCTATATTACAGTTTCCACAACAAACAAACTCCATCTTCCTCTAGTACAATTCTTTACTTCCTTATGGACTGCCATTTAAAGAGTAATTTAGTGATAGCAGCAGCTTCTGTGCCCCCTTGCTCACACGTTTAAATCTCACACCAAAGGTTTAACTTCTGAAGGCCACACACATCTGACAGTTGACAGTGCCACAAAAGGTTAATCTGACAGTGCCACAGTAAAAAAAAAAAAAAAAAACCCCCCAGAACACAACGTCAGAGACTAAATTGATTTTATAACAGCATACTGCTACAGCTACTCCTGTTTCTTGCGGAATAAAAGCCACGGATTTCCCTGCGACGCCCTCTGCTTTGGTGGCAATACATCTCGGTTAACCGTATACGGACATTTCATTTCCTCATTAGCACAAAGTGTGGGTGCTGATTTATTGGGTGCTTCTGATGCTCTGTTATAAACACAGGAAAAGTATGAGCTCTGTCAAAGTAAACAGCAGGGTTTCATCCCAGCAAGATTCTCTTCTGCAGTCGTGACACATCTAGTTCTTTTGGAACTACCAGAGAGGAGGTGAAAGAAATTGCCAAATAACCCCCCCACCCTACACTAACACGTGCACCTTTCATTTTTGGACAAGGCCCTGGGTATATACACATCTGCTAGATGTTTCTGCCATCCAGGTGTTAGGGAAAAATAAGGGAGAGGTGGCAAAAAAAGGGCAGACAGCACTGATGTATGAGAAAGGAGACTGAAGGTGGCCAGTGTACACAGTTGCACCTGTCAGCAGGACACAAAGAGAAGGTATCCATCAGGACATTCAGCTGTGCCTCATGCACAAAACATCCCATCAGTGCAAAATATTTGGCTTTACTTTTTATAAAAGCTACATGGTGAGCTAAGCAAAGACACACCTCATGGAAACGTCTGAGCTTCCACCACACACTCCACATTTTTAAACTGTTCTCTTCGTGTTGCTGCCTTTTTTCCTCCTCACGCAAACCTCTATCATGTCTTCACCTGAGGCAGCTCCACCTTTTCCTCTACCACCACTCCTCATCTCACCACTTGTGTTCTGTTTACCTGTTGCTATGGCTATGCCTAGATTTCTCATATTTCCTTTTGCAGTAATTACACCACTAGATAAACAGAAAAGGTCTGAGAGAGACTGTGTGCTCGGTGGCCTCGTGGCACTGCTAAGGAATTCAGACATGGTCACTGAGCAGCCAGACAACACACATTGCACATATGAAGATTGGAAGGGTAGGGGCAGGACAAAAGCGTAGTTTATACCCGAGTGACAGGCAAGGTGGGCTGCATCAGAAATGTGGCTTTGACTGCATTTATTCATCATGGCTTTTCTCACTCATACGCCAAAAACAGAATCAGAGAAAGCGAGCAAAATACGTGCCAAGCTAACAGTATGAACCATAACCCCAGCATCTCCTCAGTGAGGAAACTCCAAGATCCCATTTTTGTTTCAGATTTTAAAATCAATCATTTACCAAAAAACAGGAAATCCTTGACAGCTACTAGCAGCATGGGCCAATCTTGCACTTTAAAACGCTGCTAAAGTAAGTCAGTGCAAAACCTTGGATCTGAGTAACTCACTGCACAGAGCTTTTTACAACATGATACCTCCCATCACACAGTATCACTGGAAAACACATCTGCTCCTCATACATCTGAATGCACCATCTGTACAAAACATTTCATTCATTAAAAGCCACCTTACATATCAGAGCACTACCTGATTAAAAACTCACACTGTGGGTGTTTCAACAGCAATCTACATATCAGTCCAGAGCTGGTGATGGTCTCTACTAACTGGACACCTGCCCAAATAATCACACACCTAAGCACACCACAAAATAAAAGCTGCCAACACTGGAACCACAAGAAGGTTCTGCATTCTGAACACGTCTGAGTGGAGAGGGGGGGGGAGGGGAAAAAAAAAAAAAAAAAAAATCAGATGGCCTTTGCAGTTCAGTGGCTTTTACCCATCAAACAGCAGCCTCCTGGTGGAGTCGATGGCACTGTCCACATTACGAATGGCTTCCTGGATGGATGTTGCCACAAACAGATCACCATCCCTGCTCACCTGAGGGACTTGGAAAAAAAATTGTTTTTGTTCTCAGATCAGCGTACGAGCTCATTGCGCAAAAAACACTGTCTTAGGATCTAGGAAAAGGGGGAAAAAACAAAACCTCATTACAATGGTTATAATAAAAATATCCAAACAATCCTATTCAATAAAGAGGAAAAAATATCTTGTCAGATGTTGCCTACAAAAGAACAAACCAGCCATTACAACAAGTTGTCTCTCAGGGAGAAACAATAAAAACGGGAAGCTACACAAAGACCAGCAGCACACTGCTGGTCAGAGTTGACGCTCCTCTAAAAGTCCTGGGGAAAATTCCAAGGACTTCCTGAAGGACATTCCAGGAACCTGCAGGTACATGACCAGCCTAGCAAAAAGGCTGCTATCCCATTTCAACCTTCATAGTGGACTTGTAGGCCACACTCTAACATCACACATGCACAGAGACATGCAGAGACACACGCACAAAGGCAAGAGCACCAGTCCCCTGAATGAGCGCTAACTAGGAGGACAGTGTGGTGTGTGTGTGTGTGTGTGTGTGTGTGTGTGTGTGTGTGCGCGCGTGTGTGTTATTGATGCAGGCACGTGGCTATGCCCAGGAGACCGAATGCCTGCAGCGTGCAACTGAAGCTCATCCAGCTCTAAAGCTCACACTCACTGGGAAGGGGTATGGGGAAAGGATCACGCCCCTGCCAAGAATGCCAGGACAGAGGGAGGAGGAGGACAAGGAGGAGGAGTGAGCCACCAGCTTAAGTTACTGCCAGAAGGAGTCACTTACAGTAAAGACTGGATTACAGACAGGGAGGATTATGGTTCATGACAGAAACAGTGTGAGCAGTAAGCCATTCAAAAAAAAAAAAAAAAAAAAAGCATTAAAAAGCAAGAGGGGCACAACTCCAACAGGGAGAGGGCACCAGCTCCACAGTGTGTTTATCTGAAGGCCATAGAGTACAGGTGTACAGCTACTTACCCTGGACAGTGAGCACCATGCTGGCAGAGGAGTAGCCGATACTGCTGCGGGCTACACACTCATAACGACCCCCGTCTGCCAAGCCCACGTCCTTTACTTCCAGGAAGCCCTCAGGGCTGATGTGGAACTTGCCACTCTCTGTCACTTGAACACCATCCTAGGGTTTCAAGGGAGCGTCATTATTACACGAGCCCAAAACAGAACAGAGGAGGGAAGTGGGGAGGGGGGGGAGGCAGCCTTGCTTCAAAGCAGGATGTTTTTTAACAAGGATGTCCAAAACACTTCTGTGGCTCATAGGAAAATATACCTAGAGGCAGCTCTATACAATATTAAACCAAGTACGCCCTTGGTCTGAACACCAGAACAAACTGAGGCAACGCATGTGTGCTCAGTTTTTGAGTCCCGTGTGCTGGTTGAACACGTCAATCACCATGGTAACTGAGTGACAGGCATCTAACCTTGTTCCACGTGATGACAGGCTCGGGCTCTCCCTGAGCGCTACACGGAATCTGCGCATCCGTGCCAGACTCCACCGTCATGTCCCTTGGAGCATTTGTGAAAACAGGCGTTACTGATGATTTAAAAACATGTGTTAATGATTACATCAATGCGCACCATGAATATTTTGCAGAATCCCTAGCCAGTGTTAAAGCCTGCGTGTAAAAAAATAAATAAATAAACTAACTGAACACTAAAAGCACATGATCTTCAACAATGCAAAAAGTCCCTGCAGCTCTTATCTTTCTCAGTTTTAAATAACAGTTATAAACATATTTCTTCAATTATGTTTATTTACAACATTTATTTAATAAAACCTTTACCTTAGGCAAAATAGTAAAAAGCATGCTGAACAAAGATATATTCTTGACTGAGGGTTGGGACTTTAACTAGGCTAAATGAATTCCTTAAATACACAATAAAGTCCCAGGCAAGCCCTCCAACCAAACATCTAACCAACATAATCAGTGGTTTACATCACTCTTAGAGAAAAGAAAAGAAACCCTTGACTAAAGCATTGACAAACAAAACATACAAATGTGTCATTACAACTGTGTGCCATGTTTTCATCAACATTTACTGGAAAGACTCATGGCAGAAATGAGTCACGACACAGAGTCAAGTTATGTGCCTATAAGCAAGTCCTTTGGACAAATGACCGGGTGGTGCTTTGGGTTTTCAGAGCTTTGAAGGCACCCGTTCTAAAATGGAATTATCCAGAAAACATGTAGACCTCTATCTGGGAATTAGAGAGATGTTGTTCTCTGGATCTGTAATTTGTACTTTGCCTACACTTTTCCTGCCTGCAGATGACAAACTGCCCTGAAACCCCGAACACCCCCCTGACCTTGTACAAGCAGTGTTCATGTGGAACAGATTTAAAAGCACATTGACACAACACAAACTGTGATACTACACAAATTATTTTGCTTCATAAAGTCATATTTGCTAATTTATTTCAACCATTTTTCCTTTTACTTATGACAGTTTAAGAGAAAACACAAGGGTCTACAATAGCAAAGCCTTGCTGACTGATAAATGAAAACAAGCTGCCAATTTTAATGGAGGAGCTGAATATCAAAATGGACCTATTTATTTCAAACCAGCCATTACCATAAATCCATGTACAGTTAAACAGCTCATTAATTAAGCCTTGTCATCTCAATCTTCTCTCCAAAACAGTGGCAAGATTACACAAAGTATAGCACAATATCACCAAGCCTGCCATAAAAGAGCCAGGAATAATTGTACATAGGGAAAAAAATTCTCTTTAGACTACAATAAACTAGTCAAGCAGGCAGTCAAATAAACCAAGACTGGCATACAGAATAATTCAAACTGGGCCACTTCATAACCTCTCCATGTTTCTGTATTACAGCACATTAAAACAAAGCCCTTTAATAACTGCACGACAACATATAAATGCACTGGCAGAACTGACTGAACAGAAAGCATTACCTCTTTGTTGGATAGTGAGTTGCACAGCGGTCCTGACAGTGCCCACAATGTTGACAGCTTGGCACTCATACTGGCCCTGATCGTGCAGTGCCACCCGGGCGATCCGCAAAGTGCCCGAAGAGAGTACCATGTGTCTGCGGTCAGCTGGCAGTGGACTTCCTGTCGTAAAAGACGGCACTTTACTCCTCCACTCTCGTGTAATGAGCGATAGCACGGAGAGGGGCCGAGAGCCTTCCATCACAATAACCTTTCAACCCATATAAAACACAGGCCTGACACCCAGCCTGGGGTGAGCCCACACAAGCGCCTCACCCCCCCGCGTCCAGGCGATGACTGGCTGAGGGTATCCGCTGGCCTCACATGGAAAATCAACAGTGTGTCCCTCCAGAACAGACTGATCCTGAGGAGTTACCGTGAACTGAGGAGTCGCTGTGGGGACAACAAAAACACATTAAAATGTCACCGTTTCTAAAGCTACATGTGCTTCTCGTCACACTACAGATGCTGTCAACAAAGCAGTTTATGCAAAAATTAGAAACAAGTACTGTATACTGTCAGCTGAATATAAAGCAAAGTTTAAGATGGGTAACATTTACAAATGTCTGTGCAAATATGCTATCATTTTAAAGTGACTTTTATACCTAGAGGCCATTTCAACCACTGGCTGTGAGTGTAAAACCAGAGAGAGGGCCTTCGGTCTCACCTTGCACTATAATGTAAGCTGTAGCATGGATGGTGTCAACGTTGTTGCTAGCAAAGCAGGTATACTGGCCCCCGTCAGCCTGGTTCACATTCTGGATGTAAAGGCCCCCTGAAGGCGTGATGCTGACGCGGGTGTCAGTAGGCAAGGGGGTCCGGTCACCCTTGGTCCATGTAATTCGGGGGTGTGGCTGGCCTGTGGCACTGCACTCTAAGGTCACGCTCTCTCCCACAAGGACCTCTGTGTTCTGGGGCATTATGACAAAACTGGGCCGTGCTGGAGAAGTAAAGCAAGCAGCTCCAATTAGCAATAACCTGTAGCTGAAATAGCCTGATGCAGAGGATCTAAATGCTTAGCGGCACTGTGGTTAAAGACTTACACCTGCACAGCTCTTACTCAAGGAGACCTGTCCATGTAAAGCAATTGTAGAGACCTAGAACAAGTTACTCACATAAAGTGCAGCAGTAACACCTCCAGCTCAGTAACTGGCCCAAAAGCAAAAATTGCACTAGACAAATGTGACTGGCGTCATATTTACAGCTGACTCATCTGATGAGGAAAAACTCAAATCATCTGACTTCTAATGTTAACATTGGGGGGGGGGGGGGGGTTGACTATTCAACAGCCATGGACTGTAGTTATTCTTTTACCAAAAACGGCAAACCATTTCTAATAAAATAGGATTTAAACATAAAGCTAACTAGGTTGCAGAATACATAAAGTAAAACAATAGAGGGAACATCCTAAGGGAACTGGTCTAACCATCATCTGTTTCGCATAACTCTTTATGCCGTCACTGCTTTGGTAAGTCCTGTAGGTCCAACAAACACCACTGAACTAAGTGCACTTACACGGTGCTCCAAAGTAGCGAAGCGTCACTTGGGAGGTCTTCACCTCCCCTGCCACGTTCCTGGCCATGCACTGGTACACGCCCTCGTCCGTCTCGCGGGTGTTCTGGATCATGAGCGTTCCATCCTCCAGCAGGTTCAGTCGCGAATCATCCTGCATGTTCAGAGCATTGCTGCAGGGGAAACGTCATTACAATTTCAAAGCTGTCTTTGTTTTTGCTAAGCAGACGTGACAACTGATCATAGTTTTCTAAAATACAACAGCATGTCCCTACACAAGGCCATTGGTTCTTATTTTGAGGAGGGGAAAAAAAAAAAAAAAAAAACCTCACTTGTTTCTCAGCCAGATAATTTGAGGTTTGGGGTTCCCCTCTGCCCTGCACGTGAAGTACACCGTGTTCCCTGAGGTGACATCCACATCTTGGGGCTCTGATGTGATTCTGGGGACCTCTGAGGAGCAAGAGATAGGGAAACCATTCAACAGCAGGCAGTGGGCAGAGCTGCCCACAGTACAAAAGGCTACGCTGTGGTCGTGTGTGGCAGACCAAGCTGGATACTGGACAGCCTGCCTGACCCAAGGCGAGACTGCCTTTGTTAAACTAAAGTCAGAACAGCAAGTACAGGCATCTGCTCTAGTGCCAATAGCCCAAACAGCCTCTTCAATAACGCTCATTACCACAGTCACTGAAGTGACGGTTTTATTTAGCCCTACAGATGTGTGTCAGGCCATCAAATGTGATAAAATTACGAACACGGACACTTTCGAGCATGCGGTATGCGGCTGACACATGGGTCGTACGAGTGTTAGGGGAGTCGGAGTGTTCAGGCACAACCATACCGCTGAGCAGCATCACCCAACTCCTAACACATGTGGTACACAGGGCCTCAGAGTGCTGCGGCTTTCTCCACAATTACAAGCTGCCCCTTCACAATGCACATACTATAGAACCACAGTGTTCGCAAAGTGCTAAACTGATGGCTACAAGGCTGCTCTGACCACATCTTTGGAGGGCCAACCCCCAGTCCCTGCAAAATGTTTCCTGGGCACCAGCACGATTATGCACGTAAAGCTTGTCCTTGTTCTACGTTCTGAAACTAAACTGCGAGAGGAAGTCAGTCACAAACCTGCCTATACTACGGACATGGTACCTTAAGGAGTGGACCTTGTTTTAACAGCTGCAAAGCCCAGCCCCCATGCATACCCCTCCCCCAGGGAGGAACTGTAAGGGTTACACCATTTCCCCCAGGCTGCCTCTTTGGAGACATTAGGGATTCATTAGCCGGCAAAAGCATGCAAAGGCCCCAGAACTAACTAGTGGGATCTGTGGCTTTTTTAAAGACGTTGCCTATAATAGCTGCAAGCAATTAACAACTGTTTTTGGTACAAACTGTGTGTCTATCCGTTGACTTCTCTGGAAATTCCTGGGTGTACTTTTTTAATAGGCCAGGGGATACATTACTACAACACAACAGAGATGAGAACAAATCTGAAAGGACTGAACTATTAGATGGAACAGAAAACTTACAGGCTTTTAGCGTCGCGGGATAATAAACATGGTTTTGCTACAGTATCAAACACTCACAGAAACCACTCAAAGTGGCTCAATACATTAAAACCACCTTGGCCAATTCTGGAAAACTTGCACAAAAAAAAAAAACTGCCCAAAACTACATTTCAAAGTATATAGAAGAATTTTAACAGTAAGATGTGAGATTCCTAATTTTACTTATTTTTTTTTTTTACATTAAAAGCACTTTTAATGTGGGACTGAGCTACAAGTATTCAACACACTTCTAAAATGGGAAGTAACCACTGTACTCCGGAGGATCATAAATCACACTACCATAATCCCACTGGTGGAAATAGCAGGATTAGTTCAAGTCAAAACAGTTTGTGGGTTGGGAATTCACTGGAACATGTCAAACCTGTGTAAATTACATGGGGGTGTTTTCATCACCATGGAAACCCCAACTGCTCTGATACCTGACAAGGACAACTGCTTGTTTTTCCACCTGACACAAAGACACAGTCCTGATGTGTGGTGGCCCTCAGGACAGTGGGGAAGGCGGGCGTGTCCTCACCGCAGTTGAGCTCCTGGGCAGTGAGTGTGGCCACGGAGCGCCCCTGAAGGCGGCTCGGGTATTCGCAGGTGGCAGCGGCCTGCGCGTTACCCGACTCGGCGTACTGTTTGAGCAGGTCCGTCAACCAGAGCAGATCGCAGTCACAGCTCAGCGTGTTAGAGTCCAGGCGTCTGGAGGTGAGTGCCGAAAAGGGACGTCATCGTTAGGCAGGCTCACGCGTACGCACACCTGAGCCGGGGAGCTACAAAGGTACCCTTCTACACTAGCTGACAGCATGTTTGTGCCATATTGCTATTCACTGCCTGAGCTGCTAATGTAATAAAGACTTGGTGAAATCACTTCCACACATTTCTGATTCCCCTTTTCCTGCATCCATACAGACAAACAGGCTTTGGATCAGAGGGTGGTCTTTTCCTCTTCATTTCAGGCATAAAGGCCACACATCAAACATTAAGATGATTTCCATGCATATCCTGTTTACACAATGCCATAGGAAGCTGCACTACAAGCTGACATGAGGTGAGAGGCACAGAAGCCTGTTGTTTGTGCTGTGTGGCTCTGAGCCTCATCTCACTACAGCAACACAATGCCTCACTGCTGCGTCAAGCCCTCAAGCGCACCGGTCGAACTCATGACACGAGGCTGCTGCCACTTTACAGGGTAGCACGGAAACTGCTGCACTCAGTGTTTACTTACAGCCTCTTCATGGACTGCAACTGGGAGAACGTTCCAAGGACGAGATGAGCTATTTTGTTGTTGTGTAAAAACCTGCGGGGGGAAATAAGAGGCTGGTTTTGAAACCACTTTTACAGTTGTATTAAAAGCACAGTTTAATTCATTATTAAATTGACTAACATGCAGGGTGGCCAACAATACTCGTTAGTTTCTAACACTCAAATCAGATGGGATACATCTTATATGATCAGGTGCCTGATTATATGCTCCTACGCACTTCTCAACACAACCCAAAACACACCAGCTAGGGAAATTACAGTGCTGGCTCTAGAACGTCAGTGAAACAAGCATCTATAAATAAAACCATTTGTTGGGAATTCTCATGCTAAGTGCATCCCTTTTCAAAAACGGGATGTACAACGAGTCATAGCTTGCTGCCTCACAGATTTTTCCGACAGCAACGGATCTGAAACTTCTTTTAAAGCTTGACATTTCCTTTGGAGTTTTAATTTGCATTGACTACCAAAGGAAGGCTGTCTAAATGAGCAAAGACAGTCCGTTTCATTGTCACTGACCCATTTTCAAACAAGCTTACAATCATTTGAAAGAAGCCGACACAGAGCAGTGTGCACATTAAAAATGGCCTCAGCGTCTGTCTTCTCCTGCCCAAATGCTGGAGAAACCATTAGTGTGTGTGAACAGTGGTGTCAGGGGTGACTAAGTGCATGTGATCACAGCCTTCCCCAGCCTCCCGTCCACCCCATCCTCCTCTGGTAGCAATGGGGGTGTAGCATATTGTGTGTTATGCTCCCAGGAGCACGACGGGAGCTGCAAACATCCGGAGCTGCGGAGAGGTTCTCAGCAGAGTAAAATGGAGCACAGGAGTTCCTCAGCAAGACCAAATGGGGGGGGGGGGTCCTGTATGAGACTCAGCAGCCATGAAACTCAGCCCTCCCCCCTGCATCCAATAAAGTAAACTGATGTGCTGAGCATGATTCACCAGTTGACTGAGAGTGAAAAAGCTAATGTGGGAATGCAGAACTCACAGTCGCTCGAGCTTTGGCAGGTGAGAGAATGATTCTGGTTCCAGCGTCTCAATGTTGTTGAAGTGCAGGTATCTGTAATAAAAACGAGACACAAATTGTTTAGTACTCACATAAACTTAAAAACAGGCCAAGAACTCAGATAAACAGGCCGCAGCCCCAGTTCATACTTGTGTGAAATAAAGGGTGCCCAGTACAGAAGCTGCTACTCCGCTGGTTCTGGCAGCCAGCAGAATTATTTTACCCACACTCTCATCTCTATTTTTTAACAGGAACCAAATCTCAGAGCATTTTTTCTTTGCAACAACACTGCTCATTTTCGCACTGCAGTAGCAGAAGGGTGTGAGGCAGAGCTCACAGCAAGATTCCTCCCCACAGGGGACACCGAGCTGTCAGGGAAATCAGGTGCCATGCTACACGGCCCAGCAAGGAGCTCGTGACAAGGCAACTTCAGTTTTCAGCTGAGAATTGAATGACAAAAAAAATAAAATAAAAAATTAATCCAACCCTCCAGTCTGTTATCAGTGGTTTCCATGTACAGCCAGAATACCATGGACAACATAACAGGAGCCAAGAAAGGTCTGAAACCACTGTACAGGAATGTCATTCCAAATTTGGGTTGTGCTCATTTGCACAGAGGACATTTGTCATGCAGCGTGTGCTCTGCCAGATCACCCTAATGGGACTAAACCGCATGAATGGAAGACGACAGTCCATCACTGTGCACTTCCCAAAAACATGAAGTCAATAACATACCCAGTAGAACGGAATGATTTGTTTAAAAGGGACAAATTAAAGATTCCTTTTGAAATGCTCAGACCTGACCATAAGCTCATAGCTGTGGAAGCAGAAGAAAATTTAACTGACAGAATTAGGCACTGCAGATTACGTATGTATGCATATGAGAGAGAGAGAGAGAGAGAGAGAGAGAGACACCAAACTACAGGCTAAGCATGAACCGACACACGTCTACACTTTCCAAAAGACACTCTACATGTGTAGCACATAAAACAAGTGTTTGACCAAACAGTGACTATACTTCAAAGGTCTAGCATGTGCATACTGTGCTTAAAAACTCACACGTTACACCTTCAGCTCTGGACAGTGATGTTAACATTCATCCACATTATACATTGTGCATTAGAACCTGACAAACATCATACAATGCCATCCTTGGGAGGTGATGTAACGCAAGCAGAGAGCGAGAACCCAATCAGTATAGAAAAGGTTGATACTGCAGGAGAGAATGCAGCGGTCTGTGCTGTAAGCTGCATCTCATCCTTATACACAATTCTCAGTTCGAAGACATGCAGGTGACACGATAGAAATGCATAAACAGTCATTAAAAGAAAAAACTCAAGTTGTCACCAGGATAAATTCCTTCATTAGCACATTTAAAGTTAAAACAGCTGCTCCAAGCCCATCTACACTTCTCATGTCATGAATAGCTGTCTGTTCTGTGGCTGGCTTTTCAAATGTCCCAACACTTTTGCAAAAACGTACCACCCAAAGCACCCCCCCACTCAGCTGTCTTGCCAAGGCTGTGGCTGGTTTGGTACAGTGATATGGTCTTGCATATGCAATGCGCTGCTCATGTCACCGCCAAAATCTACTCTTTTAGCCTGAAATACTGCAGAATAATCTATTCATTCTATTACAGCAGGGTTTTTTTCTTGCTTTTCCAATAGGCTCAGTTACATCAGATTTTTCACTTTAGCTGTGTAACAGTCTACAATTGTTCTCATCTTAGGGGAAAGAGCGTATTTGAACGGAGCAGCTGCCAGCGTTTAAAAAAAAAAAAAAAAAAAAAAAAACCCATTACTTCAACAAAACTCTGCACACTATTACACTACACTATTGCTTCTGCAGGGTAAAAACTGGTGCTTTATATTCTCCATTGAAAGCATTTAAATCTAGTAATGTCTCAGTTACCGTAACACCATAATTGTCACATCTAGACTGATGACATTATTACTCTACCAGGTTGTGCATTAAACACGCGTTTCATAGACAAGCAGCTAACGATGGCTGAAATACACAAACTTCATTAAAACAAATTTCGTTGGAGTTCTTTACATACAGATTTGTGAACTAGCTACAACATAATGCAAAACCCATGTTTCAGATACTTCACATGCTTGCAATTCAGTGTCGGTGACTAACAGAAGTCCAACCATTAACTAACTTAAACTCTGCTGGTCCAGTGAAGCTAGAACAATGTTTACAATAGACTTGCAGAACTTAATCAAGGAAGCCTTCATTTTTGCAGACACCTCTGTACTACAGGCATAGGAGGAGGTCATTCGCCACTCATCTGACTGCAAATTCAAGTGTCCTGTCTCCTTTCAGTGTGAGTGCAAAGTCTGTCATTCAGTTTGTCAAAAACTGCAAAGGTAGAGCCTGGAAGAAGCCATCTGGTTATACAAGATTATCCACAATGTATTTGGGTCTTATAAAAAGCTGAATACGCTAGACAGGATGTCGGTGTGACAGAGCACTTGCACATACTCAGGGCAGTCCACAGAAAACGGGAGGGAGGGGGGGGACTGGCAGATTAAGAACGTACACTAGCTTGTAAACTGTCTCCATGTTTCCCCACCCCACAAGGCTGCAAACTGGACAGTGGCATGCCAATACACTCTGCCTGACATGCAAAGGAGAACAGGGGTGACAAGTGGCATGCACAGCAGTGACACAGTGAGCTAGCGGCTCGAGACGGACAGGTATTAAGACATAAAAGATCAAGATGGGTGGAGGAGGAGGAGGAGATGGTCACTTACAGTTGTTCTAGAGAGACAAGTCCCTTAAATGCTTGTCTGTCAATTGATTGGATTTCATTCTTGTACAAGTAGCTGAAAGGAGAAATGAGTAATATTAGCAAACCACACAGGGCACTGGTCAGGAGGGAAAATTATTTATATATTTACTTCATGTACAAGCGTTTCACCAAAGTTGATGGAATGTGATACTGGACAATACTTAAAACTAGCTCAATTCATTTGCTCAAACTACAGGGCAAAGGCATCAGATTGCTGAGCTCTGTTGGGATCCATTTAAAAGCAGCTGACAGTAGTTAAAAGGCAGAGAGAGAATCCAGCTGCACAGCCTTGTTTGGTAGAGCCATTTTTTAAACACTTTAAACACGTAAGGCAAAAAAAAAAAAAACACCCCTGTCCTCCAATTACAAGTTAGACAACAAAGGGGAAAAGGGTAGATGAGTGCAGGGGCTGACTTAGTTTTGGTTAAATGTATAAGGAAAAATACAATAATAAGCCTTGTGATAAAATGTATTGCTACTGTTACTTTGTGTAGGTTTTAAATTTAAATTCCCCTTGTGAAGAAACTCGACTTCATATCTATTAACCTTTCTACAGATAGCCCCAATTAACTCCAACGCAACTCCTATTGTTCTGCATTTAGTCAAACTGTCACATGACAACGATTACAGGGAGGTTCCAATATTACTGAAAAACTGACGTCACAACAGGGTGGGAAGTGTTTAACACAAATCAGAAGGGGCAATACTGGGTGTCCTGAAACTAATGTGAGCAGTGGAACGGGGGCCTGCAGAAACACCATATGCCACTTTGGAAAGGGGCAAGAAGTTCAGTCCTACTTAGCTTTTTCCCCTCGTGTTGTCAGCATGCTTCTTACCTAAACCAAACATCATTCAGGAATGAAAATGTTCAATTATCAGTTAACACTGTGCTGTACTGCTTAAGTCATTACAGGGACAGTTAACCTGCACTACACTGAAAAACCAAACATGGGAGGAAAAAAAAAAAATAAAAAAAAAAAAAGACCAGTATGTACATCTCAAAATAAATGGCACCACCCTCTATAGGAGGGCTATAATGATTAGCAGTAGGTGAAAATGCTCATTTAAAGGCAGCCACAGGGAAGAGAAAATCCTGACGGGAAAAAGCTGTGCTGTGACATTACTACCGTGAGGCAATGTGAGGGAACGCAGCCAGAGCTATAAAAACACGGGAGTGACAAAGACGCAGAAGGGAACTGCATGCTGCTCTGCCATTACGTACATGTAATGCTGAAGAATTTGGCATTAGACAGTCTTCTCTTACTGCTCAACATCACACTGCTTAGTTTACTCACAACCCCATTCCTCATAACAAGAATCCACACACCAAAAACCAAAAAGTCAAAAAATTTGTTGTATATATGGGTCCTCTGAGATTTCTCAGACAAGCGTGTTGTGAAATGCTGCCAGTGATACGAAAAGCTCTAAAACGTGCCAGCAGACTGTCTTCCCAGTACATCCGGACCGAACAGCACACTGCATTGCTTTATCTCTTAAGAGGTGGAAAGGAACCAATATGTCCTCCTCCTGCCTGCAATGCAGTGGGAGGAATATCTGATGTGCCGTCACCATGACCGGGAGGTACGGAAAAGCAGCGTCTGTCTCCATCTGCACAGTTGACTCAAAGCTAGTTCACCGCACCCTCAGTCCAATGGGCACAAAGTCACATTTCGTGTGAGCAGTATGAGAGAAAGCAAACAGTCCACAGTACAGTGTGAGGTTGGTGCAGGCCCTGAGTGGGACGCCCGCGCACACAGCCTGTCAGAGGACTGAGCAGGCTCGCTAACTGATGCCTCTGGGCTGGCCGAAAACGTGCCATCGTGCCTTGACAGTTGCGTTTTAGTGTGATGATGCAATTACAGCTGTAACCTATTAAAGCACTCAAATATCCAGAAAATGGAGCACAACAGCTGTCTGTGAACAGCTTTTTTTGCCTTAAAAATTGATTGAGCTCTCGAAGGCAGGTAACAGATGTGGCTTTGACCTACAAAAAATTGCTCATTTTTCAGCTTTTTCTGTTTTCTTTGTAACTGGTACCAAGACATAGTCTTAACAAATACAGAATATTAATGCTTTGCCTAAACACCCCTACGTTCATCCTAACTGAGCCTGAATGCATGACTAAGTTCGATTACAATATTTCCTCACAATATTTGGGTTCTTCTCAGCAATAAATGGTTTTGGAGTGTTCTAAGTGACTACTGTGTTACAAACCTGAAATTACTGCAAATGTTTTAAACCTTTCAGAACCTTAAGTACATTAATTTATGAGAATTTCCATTAAATATCATCAGTACAGAAAACCATGTTTTCAGCTGAAATGTGTACTATTTTGCTTAAGATTGGAAATGAATAGATGTAGAGCACGCACACCATATGTTAAAACTTTAGGACATAACATGCAGTTTACAATTACACACTCACAGATATTTTAGGTTTTCCAAGTCTTCAAAAGCTGCCCTAGGAATTCTTCTTATCTGATTATTGTTGAGGAGACTAAGAAAAGAAAAAACAAATGAGAACGTTCCATTAAAAAAAAAAAAAAAAAAAAAAAGACATACGGACATAGACTGGTGATAATCATTAAACATTCTGTCATGACAACACAGAGCACAGACTAAACATTGTTCTGACCTCATTACTACAAGCACACTAATTAGTCAGAGAGGCATGGCACAATATTATAGAGCACTCATTTGGTCCATTTCATACTTTGATGCAGCTTGTCTGGTGAGAAAACAGAACGTCGTGACGGGCGCCTCACAGCAAATACTGGTGAGACAATGGCAAGCACTCTCTCTCAGCCAGCACTGTTTGTGGCTTTACTGTAATCACTCTCTGCTTTGATCAAAGGATAAAAGTTGAGACCAGGGAACAGTAAGGCCTTATCTTTTGAATACCAGAAATTCTGAGAACAGAAATAAACTGCAAATTTATATAATTTTTTAATGTGAAGATTTAAGTGGTTAATAAAATTACAACATGGGCTTCTAGCAGGACAAGGAAGTGGGGGGAGAGAAATAAAAATTAGCTCTTAAATTCTCTTCACACCTGGTGTATTTAAGGAGTGTACTTTGGACCCAAAAATACATTATACGAAAGCATTTCCACTTGTAAAATAAACCTGGTCAAGATGTGGGCCACAGGTAACATCGTGATCTCATGTGCTAAGTATACAGTTATCAAACTGATTTAACTAAAGACATTTTCAGTTACGCATTGGTGCACCTAGCCATTGTTAAATTTATAAAGTGCCTTGTAGGGACCCAAAATTATGTTGTGGTGTCATGCTTTCAGGTCTGAACATACTGTAAAAAATTTTGTCCCCTTTACAGCAAATA
>JABJVR010000021.1:9861532-9877993 GCA_025773905.1 Chitala chitala
CCCCCCCCCCCCCCCCCCCCCCCCCCCCCCCCCCCCCCCCCCCCCCCCCCCCCCCCCCCCCCCCCCCCCCCCAACTTCGGAAGAGTAAATGTGACCATTTTTGACATTTTAAAATCGGATCAAGAGTGCAGCACCAGTTTGGACACAAAAGAAATGATGATACTTACAGTGTGTTCAGATTCTTCAGCCGTCTGAAAGCACCAGGCTGTATCTCCTTTATTTTGTTGAACCTCAAATCTCTGTGAAAGAGAAAATATTTGTTTTTCCACATGCTTCAATTAGGGCAAGATGTGCCGGTCTGAGAGAGACAGTGGCCTAGAGATACACACTGCACACACGCACATGCATGCATGCACACACAAAAAGATAATTTTGTAAAGTGTCGCCCAGTACTGTCCAAACCACCAGTTCATTGAACAGTGCTTCAACAGCATCAGCTGACTATCGTGACCTCCGGTGAGTCAGACCATTTTGACCACCCCCACAAATTGAGGGACAAACAGCTAGTTACAGGAATAGAATGAAGCCATCACAACTGAAAGAAAACATGTGAAATGTAAGATCACTGACTGATTTAAAACTTCACCAAACTGAGTAAGTAAAAGGGTTTGAAGTGGCCTAAATATCCACATATACCCATTATGTCAAATCAATTGAGATGCATCTCAAAAAACCCATTATTTGGTCATTCAATTTCATCCTCTAGCACACTAAATTCAGGACATAACCTGCATGGAACAATAAAGGTTGGTAGAAGCGTTTTCAAATTTGATGACACTTCCTCAGTGTGATGCAATCATGTCAAGCTCTAATTTCTAGGATCATTCAGTTACATGACAAGGCCTTTTCAGCCAAGAAATAAAAACTTAAGGGTCTTCCGCTGCACTGCCAAATGAACTGCCACTTTAACACAAGGCTCCATTTACGAAGGTTTGAGGTCACACTTCTACCAAAAGCAATTCTCAGATGCCAAAATCTTTTATTCTGAACAGTCTGTGATTCTTACAAATAGCAAATCAAATTTCGACAGTGAAAAAAAAAATTTTAATTGACAAAATGCTGTTGCTTTCCATCTCTTAATACATACAATGTAAATACCCCTATGTAACATAAAAGGGTATGGGAAAAGGAAATTAAAAGGTTAATTTTTAACTTTCCTGAAAATAAAAGCAACAGTCCAGCACTGAACATGCTGCTGACAACATCTCTGTAAGGACGGCATGTCAGCCAGTGAAGGCTCAGCACAAAACAGCATGGGGGGGGGGTCACATACCAGACAAAATTCCACCATGCAAAATAATGTAAATAAATGACAAGAAGCAAAGTTATCAGTATGCTAACAATCTGATAAACCGGATTATTAAAACAAAACTACAAACAAACGGGCCGTATCGCTGATTAGATAAACATACTGATGTATCTGCTACGCCAAATCCATTCAGCAAGAGCAAACATCTTGGTCACTAGGGTCACAAATGCAAAGTGAGTGATAAAGGCAGACTGCAGGCCCGAATTCAATCTGTTAATCTGAATCATTTTGTTTTCTACTTGTGTAAAAGACCTTCTCTCGAGGTTTCTTTTACCTGTCTCTGAATACACTAAAAAGTAACACACTATCACTCAAGACCCTTTTGTATTGTGACGTGTATCTGACCAGGGTTGCAGGGTTTACGCTGGCAGGTGGTATTAACTGGTTTTAACAGCGGTTTAAACCGTCCCGGCACAAACAGTTTTGCGCCACCAAAAGTTGCATAAACTGGCAAAAACCTTTAAATATGCTAAATCAATGATTAAAAAACATGTTTAAATATTAGAATGCATTTACAAGTATGCTGAATCTCTTTCAAACCATAATGAAGCCATCTGGCATGGTTATACAGTCAGTTTTAGGATGTGACCACTTTACATAGTCAAAAATTATTATTGTATGTTGCTTTGGTGCAAACATATTTCTCTGAAATCAGTATGACAAAAAGAGAAATGTATTTAACTGGATTTGAAAATTTTGACAAAAATTACAAAAAAGGAAGAATGCGGACATAAGATTGTTAGATTGACCTTAATTATAAAAAGAATGAATTGTTAGGTGAAACATCCATCCATCCATTATCTTAACCGCTTATTCCTGGTGAGGGTCGCAGGGAAGCGTGGAGCCCATCCCAGAGCACATAGGGCGCAGGGCAGGGGACACCCAGGGCAGGGCGCCAACTCACCACAGGGCACACACGTGAAACACTAATAACTAAATAATATTATATTTTGGTTATTGAACCTGATATACAATGAATAAAATAATAAAGTTTTGCTAAATACACGCATTTCTGTTATCTACATAGTCCTCATGCAAAGTATAAAATAATTATTTGATTTAACAACAGACGCATAGTTTTGGACAAAGAAATCTTGGCTCAATCTATGTTTTTGGTCCATTTTCTCCAGTTATTGCCTAACCCTAGCTCCAGCCCCTCTCCCTGTCCCAACCCTAGCTCCAGCCCCTCTCACTGTCCCAACCCTAGCTCCAGCCCCTCTCACTGTCCCAACCCTAGCTCCAGCCCCTCTCACTGTCCTAACCCTAACCCTAGCTCCAGCCCCTCTCCCAGTCCTATCCCTAGCTCCAGCCCCTCTCCCAGTCCTAACCCTAGCTCCAGCCCCTCTCTCGGTCCTAACCCTAACCCTAGCTCCAGCCCCTCTCCCGGTCCTAACCCTAACCCTAGCTCTAGCCTCTCTCCCAGTTCTAACCTTAACCCTAGCTCCAGACCCTCTCCCGGTCCTAACCCTAACCCTAGCTCCAGCCCCAAAAGTGGCGTAAACCAGCAAAAACCCTTCAATATGCTAAATCAATGGTTAAAACGCATGTTTAAATACTAGACTGCCTTTACATGTTGAACCTCTTTCACACCATAATGAAGCCATCTGGCATGGTTATACGGTCAGTTTTAGGATGTGACCATTTTACATAGTCAAAAATTATTATATGTTGGTTTTGTGCAAACATTTCTCTAAAATCAGTGCGACAAAAAAAGAAATGTATTTAACTGGATTTGAAAATATTGACATAACCAACCCTGTATCTGACAAAAGCATTTTTAAGAACAGGGAAATATCCATTGGCCTCTAGGCATGCTCCTCTTTAGAACTAAGGACTTGTTCACATATAGGGTAAATAACTTAATTTTTCTTCTCCCTACCCTAGATTTATTGTTTTTTTATAGTACTTTATTAATCCCAGAGGAAAATTACATCGCTGCATTTAAGCCATCCCCCTTGAGGGGAGCAGCGGGCAGCCAGCTACATGCTGCACCTGGGGAGCTACCATTTGAGTGTCTTGCTCAAGGACACACCTGGCTGGGCTGGGATTTGAAAAAGGAGACTTCCGCATCCCAGCCTGATATTCTATGCATTGAACCACCGGGTCGCTACCAGACCTCATTGTGGAGCCACCGAGTCGCTACCAGACCTCATTTCGGAGCCACGGAGTCGCTACCAGACCTCATTGTGGAGCCACCGAGTCGCTACCAGACCTCATATTGGAGCCACCAAATCTTGGAACACCCCACAGTTCCATTCTAACCATTCTAAACACTGACTAAACAAATAATGATGTTAAAAAGGGGGGAGTGCCCTGGGAGTGTAACACTGCACATACATGTAGAACATCTGAGATGCATATCCAGAAAGCCAGCATGGAAACTCAGGGGAAAACATTCCTGAAGAAGCCCGTAATCTTTATCAGCAACACTGAGCTCAATTATGGAACATAGCAAAAACACTTTGGTCAAAAAGTCTTATGGGAAACTTCAATTATTTAACTTCTATATGATTTACTGGCACTGAAACCACTCAGAGCTAAATTCTAGTCCCTGGGGGAAAGTTATGGAGATGGCAGGGGTCTGGCTGGGGTGCTCTAAACTACTTGTCTTCAGGAGATAGTTTCCCATGCCAATTAGGAGGTGCTGTAATTGGCATCTGCATTCAACTGCTCTCCTTTTAATGTGGACTCATGTTTCAGCAGTTTGCTAAGCAACACTGGAAAATGAAAAATCTGCAAGATAACACAATGTCTTCAACTTAGGACTGCTCGCGTCCTCCAAGGGTAAAGCAATTTACAACAGTTAATAAATCTTAGTGGAAGCCAAAAAGGCCAAACACAATTCCACCTAGAAAGATTCTTTTCACAGTTCAGCTGCATCAGACTGAAGATAGACTTTCATTTCCAGGTTGCACAACTATCCACTGGTAAGACACCTCAGTAAGAGTACACGTAAATTGGTCCTATATTCCCTCCCAGAAAATCTGTTGGACTTGTGTTAATTTACACCAAAATCAGCCCACCCCAGAAGACTGCATAAATGAGAACGAGACCATTTTAACAAGTTTTAAGGCGCACACAAACAAAAAGTTAAATGACTATTTTCAAATGCCTGGAACTGCAAATCTCCTGGTACTCTGTCGCAAGCCAGCAACTGCAGTTTGCAGAAAAGCAGAAATATTTTCTTTGGGAGGAGACCATTAGTTGTTACAGGCAACAGGGGCATTAAGTCATTGCAGACAAGGTAATGAAGCTAGTCACATTCCATAGCTTCACACACTACAGGGTTTACACAAATTTAACCAGCACCACAATGAAATGGGCCCTTCCTTGAGGAAAGACTGGAATCAGGATTGAAGGATTAAGGACAATAAAGTGACATGGTTAGAGGCAGAACCATCCTTAATAAACATTACCCACTGCTTTTGGCTTTGATTTAACCAAATAAATGCACAAAAATGGCACAAAAAAAACAAAGAAAAGTAAAACTGATATTCACTAAGCATGTTCTCAGGGAGAGAGGAAAAAAGACCGGAAATCATTAATATTTTCCTTCCTTGTGTGATCAAGTAGGGCACATGCAGCCATGTTCCAGACTGCAAGCAAAATATTTCCCACCATTTAGTGCGCACAGTCATGACATGCCAAAATAAAGAACAGCAGCATCCTAAGGCGTGCCGTTTCCCTTGAAAAAAATAAGGCCAACTTCACCCTATATACAAGGTACCGAGCCACCCTGACCCTTGACTTCTCAAGGAACATCCCTGGCATATCTTCTATGCTACTGGCATAGATATTGGGTGGATGATGTGGCTGTTACAGCCAGAGTCCACACTGGCCAAGCATTCTACAGATTGCACATACTGGGACATCACCTGTGCCGAGTCAGTGCTCCGTCTGCCCAGACACAGGATTGTCCTTGGCTTCCTGGTGAGGGAAAGGCCACCATCAGCTCCAACACAGAGGAGCAATGACAAATGAAGGCAGTACTGTAGCTACCATCTTATACGGACACAGAAAAATAAGCAGTTTCAACGTCCAACCAACAGAGTTGTCCTACTGAAAGGGAGAAAAAAGGATTTTAAACATCTTTGCTTTGTGGGAAAAAAAAAGTACATGAACAAATTCCAATCCACCAAGGTATGCACACATCTGAAGTACACAATATGCATGCCTATCAGTGTTGGAATGTGAAGCATTTCCTCAGAAGATCCAAGAATTTCATAGCATAAACAGCCTGGCATCAGTTTGCCAACAAATGGAAATGTAACTGAGTGCGCAAAGCAATAACATCAGATCGTGCAATCACCTCACTCAGAAAGTTTCTCTTCACTAAGAGAGGTTAATGTGCTCTTTTGGAAGAAGAGCAAATTAAATTTACTGACTGCTGTAAAACCATTGCATGCTTCAACAAAAAGACCATATAAAAACATGACCGCAACTAGCAGTTGCAGCACCACAGATTAATCAATATATTTAATAATCAAAGACATGATGCACTTTACTATTTTGAAAATGAAAAGGCTGTTATGTAAAAGCAGACTGACTTCTGCATATATCACTAAGGTCTTTCTACAACCACCTTGTCTCAAACCTGTGTGTTCACAGTGTTGAAGCTTTTGGGAATTTCAGGCCTGGCATTCCATAACACTGGACAGAATGGAAGCCATACAAAGTCTGACAGCAGCAGGTTCCACACTGTGCTACTGGACTTCACAAGTGGTGTTTGGGGGATAAAGATTATTTCTGTCTGGACTGGAAGCTTGAAGAACTATGATGTTACAGACAGCAAAGATGGCAGATTTCTCTAGGTACTCACATTAGAATGGTCCCTCCCTAGATTACCTTGCAGTCCTTTTTCCACAAACCAGATGTTTGTGGTCTCCTGACCATCAAAGAGCTGGCACTGAATACTCTCCTTGGCGATTTGGTCATTCAAACATGAGACAATTACAACCTCATCATTGCAGCATTTCAACTTTCACCCCACTTCCCCAAATTAAAAGGGTGTGATGATTAATATAATGCTCTACTATTTCAGAATATAATAGTTTGTTTAACCCTATCCAACACCATACAATATATGTATATTGCTTTAAAGTTATATAAACTAGCATTAGTTCATAGGAGGTGATTACCTTACTTTGATTACCTTGAGCCAGTTAAGAGTAAACTGAAGTTCGTGAGACCAAAAAAAAAAAAAAAACACAAATGTGAAACAGAAGACATGGACAACAACTATGTGAGAGATCACTTCTCCAGCTACGGAAATCCCTGGGCTGTGAGAGCAAAGGAAGCCATTACGAAAGCGAGTAACAGATACATACAAATCAGACCCCCCCTCCCCCAAGGAAACAGCTGAAAAACGTATGGGGAGGAAGGAAAAGGCTTCCAGGTTACCCCTTTAATCTTCCCAACAGGAGGGGCAATTTGGTATTCCAATAGCAAAAATGCAGTCAAAAAAAAAAAAAAAAGAAAACCATGAAGACTTCAAAGCAGCATATATGAATATCTTTTGTTTGTTAAACAGCAACACATGACATACAAATGAGAGACCACTGCAAATGCCCTGGGGAAACAGCTGTTGTGGTGTCTGGGGCAGCTGTATTGGAAAAAGAAAGTAAAGCCCTGAGACAACCCCTCTTAGTCAAGTGTACCCCACAGGCCTGAGATTCACAAGAATCTGTCAGGCGCAAATATGCACCAGTGTCCGATTGGCTACAAGACAAAAGAGGAATCACTTCATCCCATTAACAGAACAGTTTGTTTTTGTGCTGGTCAGAGTGCCAGTGTAAGCAAGAGAAGGCTGGACTCACACTGTTAGGGTAGGGGTGACATCACAGAACATGATTTCACCCCCCCGAAAAGGAATTTCCATGTCAGAATGCGAGAAGTGCCAGAGGGGACAAAAGACGTGCCGTTTCAGACACAAAGATTAGCGATCACACAGGCAGCGCCCAAGGCAACTCTAACGTAGCACAGGAGCACCAAAGCACCTCCAGCTTTTTGGAAGCACAGGGCAATACAGCTGTGTGTCCCATCTCATGTTCAGCAAAGAGGGCTGCGGGAGGGAGGCCTCTCCCACTTCAGAGGAGAATACAACTTCAGAAATAATACTTTGTCAAAAAATAACTACTTTAACCTCTCCACCACCTTCAGGGACTTCACAAAAAATTAAATCCCCAGCTGCTGGCTCACATACAAATCTTGTTCATGCCACTACTGTTGTTGTAGCATCTAATAAAACAAGTCTGCAGTCGTAAAAGGTTAGCAGCCACCATTCTTTGATTGTCTTCCATCACTCAACTACAACAAAAAGCAAGAAGAATGCAGGAAGGAGAAAATGGCATTTGATTGGCCCAAACCATGTCCCAGCATGTTCTTCTGGGGCTTGACAGCAGATGGTTGAATTTAAGTGTTGAGAGCCCAAGTACTTTAACAGGACCAGCATATGTCTCGCTTCTACAGACTTCCTTAGAACAGCACCTAAGTTGAGATAAACACAAGAAGAATGCTTCCTAACCTTCCCAGATCACAAACCTGTGGAAAAAAATCCATAACATGCAGGACTCGGTGCAAGCAAAGCCCTTCTGCGCACTTATTTTAACTCAGTCTGTAGTCTTCCACTGCTTCTTAAAACGCTACTGAACGCAGGACCAATGTGATGATGGTTACATCTGTGCGCACACAGTCAGAGCTTCCCATTGTGCTTTGAATAGAGTCCTTGATGCACAAACATCTTTAAAGAAAACAGGGCACTGCTGACGCACTGAAGACCGAGACTGCACGAGACAACTGCAGAGCTCTTCTGGAATGTGACAATCCCACTTTGCCCTACTCAGTCTTTCCATTGTGTTAAATTACAGGAGCCCCCAGAGTCACAGGCTTTTCTTATATCCTTCAGGTACCAGCAACAGGAGTTCAAAGTAGCACTTTGAGCTCTCCACATAAAGGTAAGCTCTGACCTAGCCCACCTGCCTATGCCCCATCTCACCTTCCTCAAATTCCCGTGGGGGTGGGGAGTTACGTCCTCTTAAGCACTGACTTATTTGATAGACACTTGATTATCAACAGCGAGCTCATCTCAGTTAAAAAGAAATCGAACTACTTGCTAAAGGAAGTTAACAACATCCAGACTGCTCAACGTAGTAACAGGGTTATTCTTCAAATCCTACCTTGAAAAAAAACTAAATTTCGCTCACCAGCCGCAGCTAACTTCAATACGGTCGCTAGCCTAATTTAACTTATTACAAGTACATTATATTTTTCCTGAATTAGCTGGGTACCTTGATTCTTGAACTAACGATCCAATTAAAAAGGTTAAAAATTACCCATGTTTCCTCGGCCAGTGGAAACAGTTCCTGACTATGCCAATTAGCTCAGGAATGTTAAGGTCAAACTGCAAGGCAGGGATCACTGGGGAAAGACTCTCTGCACATTTACTTCACCTCACCAGCCGTGAAACCACCTCGAACTAAGAGCGACCGTGTTTTACTGGATCTGCCTCAAACTTTTCCAAAGTTTGCATGCAGCAGATCGCAGCTGAAAAACCGAGATATGAAACGATTTATCTAAATTAAACTCACCAAGACCGCCAGCAGTGCGTAAGTGCAGAGGAAGAGAACAAAGAAAACGAGAAATTAGTTACCAGAATTCAAGAGAATGCTCAAACTGTTTCCCGGCAAATACTAATTGTTTATAGAAAGGTATTGTTTGATCTCCTTGTATACATACTACAGTTTACGACGTATGTTAATGTATGCAGGCAGTGTGTCAGCAATTGTAAAAAATATACAAGAACGATTTGTTAACGCCTTTGAACACCGACATAAACTTCACCGAAGGTGGAAACGGCGGTGCATTTACGTCGTTGTCAATTTGCTAAAGTAATTGCCCCAAGTTAACCGTCCCCCGGAGCGTTCCCACGCAGCCAGCTACTTACAGGATTGTAGTTTGCGGAGACACGGCGGGCACGTTTTCCAGCATTAAATGCATACATCTGACGGTGGTGCGGAAGCACAGGCAGCGGCTCGGGCACGAGAGCGCGAGCTGCGGCCCGCCGGCGGCCAGCAGAGCCGCGAGCGTTAAGAGCAGCACGCGCGACGCTCGCTCGGTCCGCAGCGCCATTGCGAAGTGAGTGCGCGAGCGGCCAGCTGCTTCAGCATCTGGTTTTGTGAGACTTGGGAATTCCGCGGCTCCGCGCCGCCCCCGCTCGCCCCCGTACGGGATCTAGGGCACTGTTACAGCTTCTGCGTGACGGGGATACGAACCAATGAAACAACGCGCGCCCAAGCCCCGTAGTTCTGTACGTTTTAATCAATACAGTATCAACGGAAACTGTAAGAAGTGAACTGTAATTCGCGCAAAGCCGTTTGAAACAAAGGCGCTATATAAAAAATTTAACTCAAAAAAGATGAAGGCCGAATTAACGGCTAACAGTCTGAGCTGCCTCCCTAAATATAGCTCTTTACAAAGGAGTTACCAACCACTAACGGTCACTATGTATCATACCCTTAAATATTTCCCACACACCCGTAATATTTTATACACCTAGTAAACATACTTCTTAGTACTCGAAATTAATATATGTCGAAACTGGATAACAAAGTAAAAAAAAAAAAAAAAAACTGCAACGGAAAAAAACTGCCGTTGCTGGTATGCGAACGTTACTCCGCGGCTCGCGACTTCAGACGTGACGTCACTCACAGATGTTACCTGCAACACGTGGAACACGTTTAAAAGTCACTCTTTTTACAAATTATTTCTTTGGACGTCTATAAGCACTGATGTTACAGGTTGCCTATGTTTGAAACCCTTTGTTAGCCTTTGTAATTACTGTCTGCTTTCGGTTTTCGGAAAATAATACCAAAAATGCAAAAGCGTTTAAGGTGAACTTAGAAAAAAAATCTCAGAAAACTAATTTCTATGTTGGAATCACTCTTAGGAAAATATGGATTTCCATAAGTATTGAAGTCTCTAGTGCCCTCTTATGGCAAATTAGGAACATATCTTTTTCGACCATATAAGAAATGGTAAAAAAAAATAAAAAATCTGTCGCTGTCTGAAGTTCTGTAGGTCTTCTGAATAACACCAAGGTATTATAAAAGAAAATAAGTGTATAAATATGAACTTAATTCTTAATGATTTTATGTAACAATGAGGCAATTTTACATTTAAACCTCTATGTAGTTGTCAGTTGTATTTTAGTTCCCACCAAAGCAACTCCAGCAGTTACACATTTTGCTAACTTTAGAATCCATTACGTTAGTATGAACTGCAATGGAAAGCAACAGTGGAAGAAATCAGGGTGAACCAATTAACTCGATAACAGATATGTGGCAACACAATTGTTCTTTATTCAGAGTAAGATGTGTCAACATCCAGCATGACAAAAATTGTACAAAGTTCACAATTTAAAAATGAAATATCACAGCAACTTGTGATCTTACACATTTATAGCAAAATTAAAATGTCAACAAATCCATGCCGTGTAGTACAAAAATAAATTAAACTTCAATTCCACAGAGAGCACAATAGTTTATACAAAATCCTGTTTTCATTAATGAGTACTTAAATCAACTTCAAAATGAATAAGTTAGAATAAATAAACTCTGATGAATTCACAATAATTTATATGAAAATTCAGCAGTCTAATATGTGACACCTTTTGTGTTTCCTATGTAAATAGTCACAGATATTTTTTTTATTTGATATTATGTACCAACAGTAGATGAGCAGCAGGTTTGTGCTTAAATTCCCTTTCCATTGTACTGATAACGATAATTAATTCAAAAAACCGATACTAGCTATTACTCTACTGAAAGCATTACTATATTGGCAAAAGCTGCAGACACGATGCTGTGGAGAAAGGGTTAATGCAGTGGCGGAGGAATGAGACCCTAAAAGATGACAGAAAAGTACAATATATGAGATCATGTGAACGACAAGCACCTTTGCGTTAGCTCTCAAAAAGGCAATTCTGAACATGGTAGCTACAACTAATAGCACAACAGAAAGTGGGGGCCGCAGACCAGATTCTGCACTCCCCCTGAGTTTACGACAGAGATCATTTCCCAGCCAAAGATTTCTTAGGGGAAATTGGAATTCTTCTTACATTTTTTTAAAAATCATTTTCATAATCTTTTTTTTTTCTTTTTTCCATTTTGTACAGTGATTAAATATAAAGTGCTGCCGGGATTTTTTTTCTCCTTGTTCGTACCTATCAAAATGAAATAAAAGAATGGTTGATAATTTATATTATTACTGATATCGTAATTATTATTAATATTATTATGATTTTCAATTCAAAATCCCTGTAGTATCCATCATTGATTCTGCTTGATTACCTACAGTGTCTCCTGGCAGTTCTATGTTCCAATCGGATGCCGGGTCGACACAGGAATTGCACACGTTCACATGTTAGGATAAATCTATAGGACAAGTGCAAATACTCTTCTGGCACATAAGTGGGGACAGTGACCCTGTTAGTCCCGCTGTCATAAACTATATATTTTTTTTTCTTTACAAAACCCCTTTCCTCTTTTTAGGCTCTCTTGTACCGCTTTAGTTTCTGTAAAAACATCAAAACATGGAAACGAAGGTGATTCTGTGCAAAGTTGTACATAAAGGAAGTGAACTCATAAAGCGTCTTTCTTTAAACTGAATGTCCATGTTTCTTTTTTTAAATGTTTTTGTATTAAAAGATTTATATAAAAATTAATATTTTACATATAGTAAAAAGATTCATTTGTTTTCCACTATGCTTATAAATAAGAAATTGCATATACCCAAACTGTTTATGTAGATTGCATCCCAGATCTATAAATATGTGATTTAGTCTTTATATATTGCTGAAACATTGTCTGATTCTAGCTACTGAAGTTTCAAGATCGAAAAACTGATGTTAATGCCGGAATGACACCTAGATTTTTCTATTGCCATTGAACATTAGATAGTTGTTAACTAAATGACAATGGGTTACCTAACAACACAGAATGTTAAAAGTGTCTTTTTTCCCCCTTTTTTTTTTTAAAACATCATAAAATAGTCCTTTCAGGATTCTGGGATTGCCACCATTGAGTTTCCGTGTCATGATGTTTACAATAAAACTGTAACATTCATACATCTAGTCAATTTCTTTTCATGTACGTTACCAACATCATTTTATGCCCCACCTACCGCTACCAACAATTTCAAACAAAAGACAAAGATTTTTCAAGCATTGTTAAAAAATAAAGCAATTTACAACCAAGTCTTGCTATTTAACAATCTGCACACAAAACTTTTTTTTTTTTTAATTTCATAAAATCATCCAAGGAAAAAAAGATGATTAAAAACTGCTCACTGCATTGACTTCCGTGTCTTCTTTAAAATGCTTCGTCAACAAGCATTTAAAAGGACCTGTCCTACATTGCTCAGCTTACTGTTCAGAAATATACACTAAAATGTGCATACAGTAGCGGCTATAAACATTACATCGCACTAGATCAGCTCATATGAAAACGTACAAAATGTGAATGTTTTCAAAAACTAGTCTGCTGTTAAATATTTTTTAAAGCAAGGCCAAAAAATCATTATGAAGATTTGTAAGCATAACACGTTTTTAAAGAACATAAATGAACTTTAACACTGTCTGATAGATTAGAGCAGCAAACCACGAGGCGTCCTTTTTAACGTTTTTTTTCTTTTTTTTTTTGCCCGTCACTCGGTTGTGGCTACACCTGGATTCCTTGCACCGCCTGCTTAATGTTCTCCAACAGGGCCTTGTTCTCAGGACTCTGGTACTGATCCTGGTTCGTATACATGTCCGTCAACGTCGTCACGTAAGCGTCAAAGTTCTGTTCGTTTATTGGCTCCTGTGAGACATTTCAAAGTAGGAAAGTTAAGCGGTGTTACTGGCAACATTAAACACACACAAACACACACCACCACCGGCTCTGCTTACATCATCTTTTAGAACTGCTACCGTTTCTCTGAATAACCATATAAACATTTAAATTAAATCATGAAATTAAAAACTTTGAGCATTTATAATGGCAATTAATGTCAGTCTATCCAATAATTTTTTTTCCTGTACTACTGTTATTTTTGTTTACAAACATAACCTTATATTCAACTTGACTGTTTCCCTACAAAGAACAGCACTACAAAGGTGGGAGACTTTGAGTAGGGTGGTCCACGCAGAAATGTCATGCAATGAGGTCCACATTGAGGAGAAAATGAGTGTACATTTGTCATGGCAAGACACAGTGGGGCATGCTACTACTAGCACTTAGCAAGCCAAACCTTAGCAAAAGGAAGCACCACAATGGTGTTGTGTGACATAAGTTGGGTGTTACATACGGTATAAAGGTTGCTCTTTGCCAATGATCGCATCATGTTCCTAATGTGTAAATATCTTCTGTATTTTTGCCTCTGTCACAATGCCCTCCCTATTATTCTTATAAGATGCACAATGTTATCATGTTTACATGTACTGAAGCTATTAATAGACTTTTGACAATGTTTAAGTAGGAATTTCTATTTGGAAGTAAAATGTTTATGGTGCATATATGGTATTCAGATCACTAACCGATTTATTTAGTGAAATGTCTTTTTACAAACTAAAAAAAAAAACCCAAAAATGCATTTCCTTAAAATCCGTAAGTTATACATTTACCCCAGACATATTGTTCTAAAGTCTGTCCTAACAAAAGAACGGTCTCTTTAAAACAAGCTTTTTCCATTTAAATAGATGGTGAAAGGGTGAATACGGAGGGGCTCGTCTGGAGAGAGATGGAGACTGTGTCAGATGATGTGATGACTGGGAAAAAGGAACCTTCATAACAAGAAACAAAAGCAGAGGCGTGGGGAGCCCGCCGAGGGGTCCAGCGTGTGTCTGCAGCCGTGCACACGTATGGTGGCGAACACACGTGTGGTGCTGCGTGAATGGCGGATGCAAAAAACTCAACGGTCATGAGAAATCGCTGAGCGAAGGCTAGCCCTGTGCTCGGCTAACAGAGACACGGCTGTCCTACACACTGTCTCCACTCCTAGCTGTATTCGTCGGCTAAGGTTCTTAAACAAGGTTGTGTGTGCAGCAGCTTGCTTCATAATGACCAGCTACTTTAATTGTTACTACTTATACAAATGAATTATGACATTTTACAACAGCAATTCTGTTATACAGTACATATATATATCACTTTAAACAAAGAGAGTTAAAGGACAAAGTCATTTCTAAAAAAGGATAATTAGACTGAAAATTATTTTCTCTTACTCGCTGATGCAACTGTAAACAGCTGTTATTTCTAAGGGAAGCCTCTTTGTGTGGCGACGGTTTCTATGGGAGAGGTGTAAACAGAGGTCTATTAGCCTGTTGTTCAACATTGCCTTCTTCACATCTCAAGGGCGGGCTCATTTTGAAACAATCTTTAGGGTGAGGTCTGGGAAGGGACGGGGGCCTCATCATATACAGATACAGGAGCACTCTATCAAAGTTAAACAACTCTGTACAAAAAAAAACGCAGGAACAAAGAAGGACATGAACAAGCGGAATAAGAGGACGCCCGTGAGCGTCAAAGCAACGGGCCCTTTGACCAGATTCAGGTCGCACGACTGTCAGCGTCACCGGAGCCGTCTCAGGGCCGCGCTCTCCTGATGTCGACTAAACAAACAAAACAAACTGAAATGAAACCTAAGGCTTAGGAAACAGGGACACCCCCCCCTCCCCACCCGGAATGGTCCGGTCTGAGCTGCAGCAGCATTTAAAGTTGAAAAGTGCGTTTATTTAAAATCCGGCTTAAAGTGGACTTAGAAGGGGGGGGGGGCTTCAGCAGATACAAACAGATTTGATGATATTAGTCTATATGAGGTATATGGCCAACTGAACATGGAGTAGTGTCAGAGGGACAGCATTGGCCAGTTGTGCTTTCCTCAATGACATGAGTGTGGCCCAAAGCCCTCTGTAGGCTGTGGGTGCTTCATAACCTTTTCTGCATATGGAAACCACAGCAGAAGAGTTTTACAAATTACAAGAGTTTAGTGGTTTTCAATTATCTGTCACGCCTGGGGCTCCAGTAGGCCCCTTGTATCCCTCTGGAGAGCTTAATAGGCGTGGGTTACCTCCTATGACACACTCTCTGCATAATTGTTTTATATGTTCCTTTTTTCTCACGCTGTAGCCTGGCTCAAAGATTGCTTTGTAGTGTACTTTTCACCCAAGATATCTATCTGAATGAAACGTCTTTTGAGGTCTCCTGGTGTATGTTTGAAAGAGGCCAGTAAAGTTGTGCTGAATTACAGTGGTAACTGCGTAGGTGTGTGGTAAAGTAGAATGTCCCCACTGGGTAAGCCAATGGGCACTCAAAGGTCAGAGGTCATACATACTATGAGCAAACCAGTGAAGAAATGTATAAATGGGGTGGCCAAGTCTATTGTAGGAGGAACATATTTCAGATCGGCCTATTATATTGGAGTAATTTGGACTGACAGCCAGGGCTCCCAATCAGATTTTGGTCGCTGGTGCCACGCTGGCCACCCTTCTGGCTATAAATAGTTAAAAAAATGTCAAGTTTAGAGAAATTTCTCTGTGTGTAAAGAGACATTTCGCAATGCTGTTCTTGCGACAATGTGAATATTACATAACGTTAACAAGAAACTGACTTTCCTTGGTTCTTTTAAACTTTTTTGAATCGCTAGAAGGAGAGCACTATATCTTCTGCAGAGCAGCAACTTTTTCTTTGTGTTGTGACATGACTACTTCATGACTTTGCTCTGAGCACACACTCCCAGGCCAACAGTGGTGACTAGCCGTGTCACTCCTGGCTGTTTGTTTACCGCCAGGGCGGCTCACTGCCCACATTATACCCACTGCCTTGCTGCCCCTCCGCACACTGGCTCAGTGTTCAGTTGCTGGAGTTATTTTGCAGTTTGTGGATGAAACTGGGTCCCATCCTAATTTACTGGACGTGTCCTGTTACTCATGCCCCTCTCTTTTCTTTGTTTCTATATTTTAAAAACATAAGGAAAAAAAGTAAAATGAATGCTTATGGAAAAAAGCTGTTTTTTATCATGCCTTCAAAGTATCATTATTACATACAGACTTGCAATTACAAAACATAACATTGCATATGCTATGAAAATCCATGGAAGTTTGACAGACGAGTCCAATT
>JABJVR010000021.1:9878093-9894800 GCA_025773905.1 Chitala chitala
CATATATATATTGTTCTTTGGAAGACGTTGCTAAACATTGCTCATAAACAGGACTAAGTTTGACGATCTGAAAGGCTACACACAGAGACTTGTAATGCAGAAAGGAACACAGATGATTAATATTGACGAGAGGGAAATAAGGGCGAGGCTTACGTCGTTCTGATACTGCTGCAGGCCTTTTGTGATACACTGAACCTGCTTTTGTTTGTCTGATCTGTCCAAGCCTCATCAGAGGCCATTAATTATGTTGATTGGTGTGTCACTGGAGCTGATAAGCAACAGGACGGAGTGACAGAGGAGTTCAGACCAAAGGAGAAGATCTCCCGGCTAATGATCTCCTCGCTGAGATACATTTCATCCCAGAGGATATGTGTCTCAAAGGGTGACCTGCCTGTGTGATAGCATCGGCTGGAGCGGTGATCACAGGTTTCTGATGACTCCATAAGAGCCAAAACAATATAGAGACGTTATGTGGACCCTGGAGTAGAATGGCACTGCAACACTTCCTTCAACAGCAGTGGGAGTTTATGGTATTTGTGATGGCTTCCTGGGACTGTGAGCGCGGCACGTTTCACATGCTGCTCACAGCTGCAGCCAGTGTGAATCAGAATCTGTCATCTTTTCCACAAATTGAGTCTCTGTGTGTAGAAATGAATCAGTAATAATTTAAAAGAGGTTCACAACGGTCACTTTCAATGTCCCTGTCCCTCTGAGGTTCTCTCTTAATATAAATTGGCCACATTTCTTTCACCAACCTCCCCCCCCCACCCCATATACACATTTTACATTCTGATGACGCATGTTCATACGGGTTAATCATTTCGCATGCAACAGTGCTACGCCTGCACCCCGCCCCCCCACATAATCATTAAATCATGTGCCACGTTTTGTTACGTTCCGCAACTCGTCCGGTTTCCACTCATTGTTGGCCCTTACCATATGCGGGAGCTGGATATTAGCTAAACTGTTTATCAGTGACTGGCTGAGGGTTGCCAGTTCATGCAGCAGAGATTCATTTTGCTGTTCAATCACCTTGTTCTCTTCCTCTATCGACTTCAGATTAGACTCCATTGTGGTAATCTGGAGGAGGGAGGAGGGCGAGAACACAGAGGGGATTACCCGTTCCATCCAGCATTTTGCATGGCACAGGTGTGCCCATACCTGAAGCACAAGTCGTCATCTACATGACAGGCAGCAATGGGAGAGGAGAGATGAATTCATTACCCATGGCCTGTGAACTGTTACCCGCCTCCAATCTCCTGTCACTGATCATTACAACTTTGCCCATTTTACCTGGACTCACCATGCGCATAATTATGCCACGCTGCAAACTATATAAGTCCACGTACACTAGGGTCTTAATAAATGTCTGATCTAGCAAGCAAGCAACGCAGTTAGGAATTATTTGTCTTAATGTCATATTTAGAAGCACTTGTTAGCGAGAGACCTTTATGTGCCCTTTCCTCTGGCCTTGCTGGCTGCCTTAATTAGTGATGCCTCAAAAGCTTGTTTGCTTCTTTTGTTCCAAAGAAACACTATTCTGCTTTGCAATCAGTGTGCTTAATTCTCAGAAGAATCTGAATATTTTTCTCTTCTTCTTCTCACCTCCACCCTCCCTACCAACGACACACACACAAAGCGCATAAGGGGTTTACATCCGATCACACCCCCACATCACCTGCTTCTGAATCTCTGCCCGTGACATGTTCCCGCGCCTCATCTAGGCAGGAAGGGAAAACAAAGATGGTGGTACAGAGGAGGAAGCCTGTCAGGCTGTATGTGAAACTGTGCTCTCGATCCTTTCATGTTCCTTCGGAGCGGCGGAGCGCTCAGAGGGACAGGCTGCTCTACTTTCTGACTGCGAGCGAGCACACGCCTCCTCCTCACCTGGCCCCCAAGGGCACGCTGGATTATAATTAGGACTGTCCCACTTTATCACGCCACCTTTAGCGAATGTGCAAAGCGTGCTGTGTGTCGCCATGTGAAAACGCTGCCCTCTGCGGGGCCTTGCTGCAGCTTTGCGTGCGTGGCGGTGTTACCGGGGGCAATAACGCGAGCTCATGCTCTACGCTTGACTGCCGGGTGTCTTTTAGCTGAGGCCAAAACACAGATAACTGGTTGAGCGTCTAACCAGGAAGTCCAGGTAAATATGCAGCATGTCTACACGCTTTCGCTGTGCTTCATGCTAAATTTACACGCTCCCTTCCTTTCCCCCCAACATACAACATTTGGTAGAAAGATTAAACCAGTAAACAGCACTTATCACACTTTCAGACCTTTGGTTAGTAATGTTCAACACCAGCTGGTCCCCGAGTTACGATGGTTCGACTTACGATTTTTCGATCTTACGATGAGGATACGACAAAATTGTAAAAATATTTAAAGTTTCCTGCGGCAGGCAAACTTAGCAGTATATGTGGTACGGTAGGTTGGGACGCTGCCGGGATGTACGCATCTCCCGCCCTGTGAGACGCCTCACTCTCGCCAGTGGTCGACAGAGTTCAGCTGTCTCTGTGTTAGAGCGCGCATTTATTTTGTCTCGATTTACGATATTTTCAAGTTACGATGGAACGGGTCTCCATCATAAGTCGGGGACTACCTGTACTTCTACATCAGACATAATACCTGGTAGCACTTAACATCTCACGCTCTACACAAATTGTCAGTGATGTACACTAAACATTCCCAAATAATTTGTACGTACATGCATATGTCTCACCTGTGTTCTAAGTTTAATCATATCTGCTTCCACTTGTGAATTAGATTCATTTAAATCTTTGATTTCTTCATCCAGCTGTTTAATTTCTTCATCATTTTCTATACCTAAAAATAATTAAAACGTGTGTGAAACAGGACTCTACAACACAAATGTGAAGTTTGCCCACACGCAGATTACGTGAATGCGGTGCATGCTGCCGCACAGGTATCACCCTGCTGTGGTTACAAAACACTTTCATTTATTCAGTACAGCACGGTGACCTGTCAATCAACATTCAGTGTTGCCTTCCCGAAAACAGGAAGTAATTCTCATGTTCCATGGCACACCTCACACAAAAATATAAGCTTCTCTCTCTAACACGTACAGATTCGTTCTCAAAAATGCACACCGTAGAAATAAATGTTATTTGAATAACGAGATTCTACCCAGAACTTCTTCGCTCGCTTTATACTTGTATTCGTTTCAGATTGTTTTGGCTGCTGTTGTTTACCACTGTCGGTTCTGTGTAGATGTGTATGCTGGCTTCTTGAAAGGCATGTGAGTGAGTGAGTGCACACGCACACACACAGGCTTGATGGAGTTAAAAACCCTCGGGAGATAAGAGCCGTTAAGAGACGCAGTAGGTCAGCTTTACTAGCGTCCGTGAGCAGTAATTATCCCTCTGCCTCTCTGTATGATTGAGAGCCGCTGATTGCCAGACAATCATCACCCCTTTGTCTCCGTCGGCAGCCGGCAACGCTGAGTGTGGCTCATGCATATTTATGAGCAGTTTCCACGGTGCGGGGGCGGTGCCAGGAGGCGAGGGGGTGGTGCACCACCAGTCATTACCGTTGCTAGCCTGTTGCTTTATTGTTAACATTTCCACACCAGACATCCTGGCCTTCTTCATGGCCGACGTTGCACGGGGACAGCCCGATAGACTGGAGACACACAAAAATAATAATAATAAACGAAGAAAGAACGCTTACAGCTGTGCTGACCTCACAAACAAGCATGGACACATGGATATGCGTGAAATATGCACCTGCACTACTGGATGAGTTACAGAACATCTGGTGAATACGCAGCGGGTATTACTGGATGCAGGGATGCAGGGAGGTCGAACATTTACGTTTATTCATTTAGCAGATGCCTTTGTTCAAAGCAACTTACAAATGAGTAAGACTACACGTGAGTATTAAAACGAGGTCAGACAATCTCTGAGAATCCAGCTAACAGTGAGCTCAGTCCTATAGTCAAAAGTGCACTAGAGTCGGTTAAGCAAGACAGTCTAAATCAAGTGCATATTTTCTTTGTGGTTCGCTTTTAACATGCTCACCTCCTGTGTGTCAGGAAGCTTCCGCTGACGTGTCCCGAGCCATCGCAGCCTGGGGTCGGACACGACATTCCATCTGTCTTCCCCGACTTCCACGTGAATTGAGAGCCATTCATGTAGCCATCCTTCTGCCGTTTGGCCGCCAGGGGGCAACCCGATGCACTCCGGTGGGATGCGTACTTCCCCGTGACGTGACCCTGTCCGTCGCAGCCGGGAACAGGACACCTGCAGGACAGAGAGGTGTGTAGTAACGTCATTAATTAGGGTGAATGAGAAGGAGACAGACAGGACATGATCAACAGGCAACCATTCAGGCCTCTGTAGTGAATCGCATTGCTTTACAATAGTGTGACATGACCATTCTGTAGCCAACCACTATTATGTTCTCAAAATGCCTCAGAACTCTGATTTTGGAAATAAACTGCAGCAGAACAGCTCCATTCTACTGGCAGAGATTAGTACACAACCTGTTAGTGTATGTCCCGTATTGGCACAGATTCAAAAGCATAATCACTGCTTTGGGGAAACAAGTAAATAAATAAATAAATAAAAACATATCTGGGATCATGCAGTGGATCTTCGAAAAAAGCAGGACTTGGCAATGCGGACCATTAGTACAGGTACAGGTACAAGTAGGGGTACAGGTACATCTTCACTGACAGTACAGGTGTTTGTTAGCCTCATTAGTACTTGTGTGCTATACAGCCCTGCAGGCAGGTATCTTTGAGTAATCCCACCTAAAACCGGTGGAAATCGATAGAAATACATGGTCTACATCTCTGCAGCTTATTAAGCGTGATCTAAAAAATAATAATTTCAAATCATATGCAGCCTTTCACCCTCCTTAGAATTTTAAATGTGGCACAACGCAAGGGCAAGTGAGACGTTCCCCCTGGAGCTCTGCTGGTCCAAAAGCCATAACGCTATTCCTGCTTTGTGAGACTAAATTGGGTACAGAGACAGGCAGCAGAGGCAACAAACAACTTAATAATTTAGGAAAACCCAAAAAATAAAAAGGAGGAGAGAGATCAGCTTAGGATAAGCATGACTAACAATGACCGCTGGAATGCTCTCAGTAAATTCTGGAGTTCTCCAGTAGGGGGGCGCTGTACCTGATTGGCTCCTGATCCTCCTTATCCTCCTTGCTGTGCGTTATCTTTATTCCACTCTTTCTTGCTCTGGGACACCCTGACAAACTGAAGGGGGTGGGGAAAGGGAGGAAGGCATCCAGTTAATGAATTCACACATTATTTTGAATGTGAGCACGCTGACAGGTCTTAATGGAAGTGCTGCCCTATGGAATCGCTTACATTTACATTTCATTTATTCCTAAAGTGTAACGCAAATAGCTGCCATTATGCATCGTACTTTAAAGGCAAAAGAGGAGATTGTAGATTCTTTAGGGCTCTCGACTTGGAAGGCAGCTGCAAATTATGCAAACAGACCTGCCCTGCTCACGGTCCTCACCTGAATTTCACCAGAGCAAGTGAGCTTCTAGGAGAGCTGCCTACCTTCTGTGCGAGGCATAGTTCCCAGTGATGTGTCCTGAGCCGTCACACCCAGGTGTTGGACACCTGCCATCGGAGGACACGCAGAATTATCACCTGGGGACGTGAGGTATACTCTGTACACATCTCTACCCAACCCCATCTACACTCAAATAAGTAACAAGAAAACATGTAGTTATCGTGTACACATCACACACATTTGGAGAAAATGCAATGGCGCTTCCACCAGCATCTTTGGAAACAGCCATTAGCTATCTGTTGTCAAGGATTCAAAAGGCTTATCGGGTAAATATGCCACGCTCAAAGTGTGATGGTAGAACAGACCCACAGGCTGAGGTGGCTGTGGCTATTTCATCCAGGTGTCTCTCTAAGGACATCCCAAAGGGCATCTTCATAACTTACCTGCGACATCCTACATCGCTAACAGAAACCAAGCGAGACTTTGTGAGGGAGAAACACGCCCAAACCTTTACTGACATCAGGCTCTTTCTCTTTCTACACCAACTGAATAGACAACAAAGCCACACCAGGGGGAGGAGTCAGCAGAAAAGTGTTCGCCTCTTACTTGAGCTCCTGCGAGTTGCTGGCCATCATACTCCGAATGCTTTTGTCGGCTAAAGGGCAGCCAGAAAGACTGAAAAAATATGCGAGGACACGGACGTTAGCAGGGGGGAGGACGCGCCGGGACGAGCCACTGAGACACGGCGACGACGAAGCACGCACGCGCGCTCTCGTGCACACTCACGCACACGCGCAAACACACACACGTACAGGTTTACACACACAGAAATAGAGTGTCAATGCTGGGCAGCCATGGTGCATGCGCAGAAACCTCGGGCCAGTAATGTTAGGGGTTAACCCTCTGAATATCGCCCTTGAGTCCAAACCCAAAGGCACCGGTGCTTGCCATCTGCACCGTGAATCTTCTAACAATCTACAGATGTCCCACGTTAATAAAATGGAGGTAGGTCAAAGCTACAATGGAGAATGGCACTGATCTCTGTCTATGTATTCAGCCTGGCTGCATCCACTGCATTTATTGCATGCTTCATATGAGTATGGTCCCCGCGGCACTCAAAGGGTTAACCCTGGGGGGGGGGAGTACTCTCTGTTTTATTTGACAGCATTGTCGAGGTAAGCTGAAAACAATAAATTGAAACGACTAAATCCACCATGAAAAAATGAAGTCACACCTTCTATGTGAGGCGTAATTACCGGTCACGTGACCACTTCCATCACACCCTGGTGTTGGACATCTGTCACCAAAAACATAGATTAAAAAATAAAACGAAACAGAACAAAACAAAAAACAGCCAAACAGAGTAAGTACGCTTAGGTAAGTTTGATGTGTTTTTTCTTTCATTGTTTCCAGTTTAGCTTCACTGTCTGTTCTTAGTGTTCTTTTTTTTAAATTTTTTTTTTGTTTTTGTTTTTTTTTTTTTGTCACGGACATCCCAAGGAGAAGCTGCAACATGAACAGGTAAAATGAGAATGATGTTTTATTACAATAAAAAGCATCGAAAAAAAAAAAAGCCAGAGTACATCAGCTAACAACTCCAGGTCAAATGGAAGACTTGGCAGAACACTGTGCTGTAAGCATGCTACCGGTGCGAGGGAAACAGAGCAAGTTTCTCTGAAGCAGAACGACAGAGAGGGTGGGGGGGGGGGCGGAAGAAGACAAACAGCACCCCCCCAAAGCTTACGTTATCAGGTCCTTTTTGCTCTCCTTGCATGGGGCGTATTTGGGTTTGGGGCTGGGAACCTGGAGGTCCCCGGGATACTGCCGATCTTCCAGGATGTCCTGAAAGGGGTCCAAGTCATCTGGCTGTTGGAGGTGGGGGGGTGGAGAGAGGGAGAGGTGGAGGAAAAATGAGGTGAGGGAGGTGCCAGCCACTTTGTTACCCAACACTAGAGACAGATTTCTTGGACGGGTGAAGATTTGACTGCGGCGTCGCCCCTGACAACCGCGGTGGACTCGGGCTGAGGATTATGTCGAAGCGTCTCTGTGCCTGTCGGCTCCGATCGACAGAAACGCCCTCTGTGGCACGCTGTCTGAGCAAAATTGATGGAGGAAGCCAAAGAACAGAGGAGGTGCAACTCAGGAGCTTCTGAAGAAGCTGCGGAGGTGCAAGTGTTGGCGCCCTGGACCCATGAACAGGTCACCAGGTATGAAGCGAGTGGCTAGGTAACACCATCCTTCACACTAAACATTAAGGGCCCTGAACTGGCTCGGTGGAAACGTACAGCCATGTGAACGTGTAAAGCACAGAAACATTCACACACAGAATGAGTCACTTTGTACAGCAGCATCTGCTGGGAAGTGAAAAGATGGCAGAAAGTCTCACAGCTGAAATTCACACAGGAAACAAGTGGAAACACGGACAGCCGTAACCATGCCGACGTAAGGTCAAAGAGCAGCCTAAGCTGTTGGCAATACAAACAGAAAAATCATATCCGAAAATAATTTTACAATGTTGTATCAATGTTAAATGTGCTCTAACTGCCTTGTAGTAGGAGCACCAGACGTCACAGAATTTTCTGCCTTAGAAATCAAAGCTGTGTTACAGGCCACCTGCCTTTCTCAAAACAAAACACGTGCAATCAGCAACCATGGTTTGTCCTTGGCAAGGCATGAGTGGAGAGGCAGTTGAATTATTCATCTCATTTTAAAAGACTGGGTTAACAAAATCTTGCATCATGCTGTCGCTTTGGATGCTGATCACTGAAACATGCCCATCGCCCATGTGTACATGTAAGGGAGTTTACGTACCGATCGCAGATTCAACAAAAGATCTGCACGAGCAGTAAGGCGGCTTACCTTACTGCATCACATAGCAGGTTTTCATTCCACAAGCCGCATCGAGAACCAGTGGCAGAACGAAATCTAAGCACCTGCTTGTTACCCTGGCGACTGGTGCATGGTCTGGAAAGTGTTTGATGTGGAACGTGTTATTCACCACTTGAGCTCAGCTACCGCAGGAGGGTTTTAATTCCCATCAGACAGATGATGGTTTATTCACCAAGATTTCTTCTTCAAATGAATTACTGTTTGTCATAATGTCACAATTAAATCACCTCTCATGTTTCCCTCACAAATTACAATATGCCAGTTCTGTGGCACTTTGGCTCTTTGTTTCTCAGCCTCTTTTGCTGAAGCTTTCTTATGCTGAACTGTTTTACAGACAGCTGAGCTATGGAGCACTATCCAGCACACGCAGTTTGGTCTGTGTACACTAGGTGGCACACTAGCCAAATCCACAGAGCTCTCTCTCTCTCTCTCTCTCTCTCTCTCTCTCTCTCTCTCTCTCTTTCTCTGCAGCGTTTCACACAACAGAAACCGCAGGCAGCCTTCAGGTTGCGTTTTATGCGTATGCGGCACTCAGCCCAAAATATATTTACTGCCACCTTTTTTAGGGTTCTGCTTTACTGTGAAACATTTTGCCACACTCGCAGCCCATCGATTACTTGGTTGCAGTGATCCCCCACCTCCTTCCTTCAAAAGGTTACCTAAATCAATCAGACTGTCTCACGGTCTGGAATGTTCCATTAATTGTACAGGAAATCAACAAATGCAATATGCAACGGGGAAGGTGAACAAGCAATTCTTGTCTAAGGGAATGCTGGTTTTCATTAAAACGCTAATTTAAGAAGGATCCGTGCATATAAGTCAGCTGGGTTTTCAAGCTTTTCTCTGCACTTGTATGAAACGTAAACGTTCTAAGTAAGTGAATGTTTTTAAAATGTTTCCTCATCATTATCATTGTTGCCCCTGGTGACATTTGTTGCTTTTTAAACTTGTGATCTCGGCAAGGTCATGTGACCTTCTGGTAGAGGTGAGGTAAGACAACTGCGTGCGGCTGAGCGAACGCCCCGTGGAGCCCCCCCCCATCGGAATTCCCCCAGCGTACCTCTTTGGGCTCATCCTCGTCGATTCGCTTGATTTTGGTGTAGTCGACCGGCAGGTCCCAGCAGTCGGCCTCGCCCATCTGGTAGCAGCGGCTGCTGAGGAGGGCCTGTCGCTGTGGAGACATGGGCTGCAGGGGCGTGAGCACAGTACAGCTGTCGCGCCCGCCGGGCCGCTGCTTGTTCATGCTCAGGTCCAGTGTGCCGTTCTCATCCACCTCGATGTCAGGGTTCTGGTGAGATGAAGAGCGAGGAAGGAGAGATAGGGAGCAAGATGTAATATTCACCTGCTGATGGGAGGTCAGAACCCTCCCCTGACTCCATCCTCCCCTGACTCCACCCATCCTGACTCCACCATCCCCTTACTCCACCCTCCCCTGACTCTACCCATCCTGACTCCTCGTCCTGACTCCACTCATCCTGACTCCACCCTCCCCTGACCCCACCCATCTTGACTCCACCCTCCCTGACTCCACCATCCCTGACCCCACCCACCTGTGTCTGACATCTGTGTTCTCTGTCCAGTCATTACTTCTATCAGTCCCATGCTCCATGCACCCATGGGCTCCACTCCTTTAATCACCTCTGTGGTGTCTGTCAATCAACTGCTCCGGACCCCTTGTAATCTCTGCCCACACCTCAGGCCCACCCAATCCTGTGTGTGCATGGATACTTTCTCTACATGAACTTTAAATGCATACATTCCATCTTCCTATGGATTTAAATGTGTTTATATTAGTGTGTAGTGTTTGAAAGCCCACATGCACAGGATGCATTGTTCAGGGGTGTTGGAGTCCCAAACTGCCAGCAGCCTGACTGCCAAGCTCAGAGACTCACTGTCGCTCAGCGTCTGCTCTGGGAGGAACCTAGCAGAAGGTAGCCTGAAGTCATCATCAGTCCATCCGCTGCCTTCATTATCACCTACCTACCCACAGATCAGACGTGGGGTCGATTAATTCAAATCTGCATTGGGGGCGAATATCTTAGATCAGTCATGAGGGCGAACAGCTCCGACTGGAAGTGCAGGACTTCTCCGCACCCACTTCCTCCTGGCAGATGGAACATGGTTGCTCTCGGCTTTTGTCTCTGTGGACCACCACAGCTGGAGCGCCTTGCCGGTTCTCCCCCAGCGGTGGGTGAAGCTTCTCCCCACCCAAGTGAAAGCAAGCGGCCCAGATCTCATCACACTGACACATGGCACTGCAGTGAGCTGAGCACAAGGCAGAAATTGCCAAGTCTAATCCAGAGGGTTGGGAAAGGTGTGGAAGGGGAGGTGGAATTACTGCATTCACTGACACTTACCGCCGGTCATCCACTGCCTGGCTTATTTTTTTTCCTGAGCTGCGGTAGCTAGACTGCCGGGTCGTTGTGGCAACACAAACGGACCTATCTGGGTCCAGGCAGCCCCACAACACTCCCCTGTCGTTGGGTGCGGATGCCTTTCTTCTGGTAATTACTGCCCACCAGCAAACTCCAGCCATTCTCACTAGCCTTGAAAGGCAATGTGATTGACACGCAGTCAGCTGAGATTTGACTCAGACGGCAACCTGCCTGGCCGTCATGATCGTCATGGCAACCCTCACCAAGGCCCCAGCGGAGCGGCTCTCTCTCATCAGCACCTCTCGTCTCTATCCACACCGGCTGCAGTGCTTCCGTCTGGTATTTCCTTGTGCCTTTTTAAAAAATATTTTTCTAAGCCTCAGCTTTGTTTTTCTTTAATGAAAATCCTGGAGGCTAGGGAAGGAACTGTCTGAGACAGAGGCAGAGAGACTGAGCTCCCCCCCACTCCTCACCACCTCCTCTCTACACCAGTGTGTAGGCGTTCAGCAGTTAATTGTGTGTGAGACCCATGGTGGGATTCTCTGTCCTGCTCCTCTGCAATTAGACTGAGGGGCAGAGTGTCGGACACCCCCCCCCCCCAGTCAGAACCAGACTCTCCTGCCACTCTTGCGCCATTGTTTTGAGGGGGGGTTGGTGGTGTTTTTGTAATTCTGCTGATAGAGTGTCTTGTCGCACTCTAACTAACCTTCCAACTACTGGCTGTGTGTGGTGCAGTGGAAGTCTGCAGGGTACAATGTGTACAGGGTGATAAACCTCAGCCTCCCCCCTACCCACATCGCTGCCCCAGGCAGAACAGACTTCAGACATCCTGCTTTTCCTTATACTCCAAGATGGGGAATTTTTTTGCTCTTCATCTCACACAGTACTGTTACACATCACATCACTGTTGTTTCTTGTGTTCATATAATTATCCATCGTGATGCATGGCTGTACTGTTCATGAAAAAAGTCCTGAAATAACGTGACTGACAGCCTTCCAGTGCCGCCTAATGAGGCTTTTTGGAAGTTCTGCAGAACACTGAGCAAAAGACCCAACCTCAGTGAGGTGTCATGAGCAAGTGCCACCTTAGCCATGGTGGATAAGTCCAAAACACACTGCTACATGACAGCGAGCAGGGACAGGAAGCTGCTGCTCCTGAATACTGCGTTCTCCGTGTGATGGACTTTGCTAAGGAGCTGCATGCACACGCACACACGGGGTGACTGGTGGCAGATTAGCGTGTGTGTGGCCATTGATGACCAGTCTGGTGTGGGACATGATTTTCACAGTGAGGTGTGTGTGTGTGTGTGTGTGTGTGTGTGTGTTGGGGGGGAAAAGAGAAGTGTGGAGACACAATGGAGCTCCCTTTGTCCAGAGTGCTCACACAGCTGAAAGGTGGAGGAGTGTGTTTCCCTCTCACCTAAACCACACTGCCATGAACACACAGAAACCCACCGCCTGGTATCCACCTTCACACCTCTCCTCTTGTACCACACTGCCATTTAATGTGTCTATAATAATCTACTTCTACAGTCACCTTAACGATCATTCATATGGTCCAAAATTGTGAAAACGTGCCAAAATCCACATTTTAGTTTTTTACCTGCAGGTCTTTAGTTTCTAATCCATAGCATTAAATTTTGGTTATAAATGTTGTGGATTGCTATGCACTGACTTCTGCCTAGTAGTCAGTGATGTTTCGGTTGTGTTGGTAATCTGTCTGTACCCCTTTCTTCATGTTTTGCGGTTTGTATCGGTTCTCTTTAAATCTGCCCATGGTGTTCTAGTTAGCAGTTTATGGTTGACAGCTCAGATGAATGACGGTCCGTTTCTCTTGCTTGTCTGTAGTTTAACTGCGTCCCCTCTTGCTTATTTACTGGTCATCCGTATGCCTTGTCTCCATGACGTAACCGCAGGTGATAACCGCAGGGCAGCAAGGGTGGAGTCCTATAGTGCGGGTGCTTTTGCCTGCCTCAGTCTCAGTGCGGACCAAAGACGTCCACCAGGCCCCGTCCCAGAAGCGCTGCCAACATGGCAGCGAGGCGGCCGTTTGTGCGCCGTTTCCCTATTTACAGGATCAGCTTCTTTGAGCTGATAATACGACAGATACGCTGCTTCATCTCATATAAATGACACATTTGGCTCATAGCGTGTCGCCATGGTTCCCATCATCCCTGCTGTTTTCCATATCTGATTCTGGAGAAAAGCCCCTTAGTACACTACATAGGAAATACTGTAACAGCAATCTTTTTCAAAACACCAAGCATGTCTCAAGTCCTATCTGCACTATCATTATTCACATTAGCTAGGATGACAACAGTCCCGGAAAAAGGCACCTTTATCTGCATGTGACGTGATCTCAGCTGAAAATGCATTTCTTGAAATTCCTGTCATGGCCAGACCCTGGGGCGATTTGAATGGCCCTGAAAAACAGCGGAACTGTGCCTTAATGAACCCAAACCAATTCTGTGCGCCTGGTCACGGGTAACGGGCCAGACTCCAATCAGGTGGAGCTTATATAATCCTGCAGCACCCTGGCCCCTCCTACTCCGACCTCACTGATGTCTCAGCCAGCCAATCAGAAGCCTGGGAGTGACAGTGACACAGGCCATACTGGTGGGTTTTGGGTGCGTGCGTGTGTGCGCGTGCGTACCCGTGAGCAGAGGTCCTGCGGCTTGTTGGCCAGGCCCTGAGGCATCTCGCGGCAGCGCGTGGACAGGTTGAGGATGGCCGTGGCAGCCATGTGCGCCGCCTCCATGTCGTGCGTGTAGTCGAAGCTGCTCTTGCTGCAGGTGCTGCTGGCGCTGCTCCCTCCCCCGCCCCCACAGCTAAGGCTGCCCCCGCTGCTGCTGCTGCTGGGGGCGTAGCTGCTCGTGGTGCTGCTCGTCGGGCTCGAGTTCTTGCAGTAACGCTTGGCTGAGGATGCAATGCGATCACATGCACGCACACGCACACACAAACACACACGCGCACGCACGCGCACCAACATGACCGGGCTTATGTGAGGTCCCCGCAAACACAAGACGCATATACATACATGCATGGGGTTTTTGGAACTCAATTATGTACACATTTCCAGTTTCTTTTCTCTTTCCTGATTACACAGGTGATCCATCACAAGCAAGTCCACGACCCAGTTTGGGTCACAACCCATAGTTTAAGAAACAATAGCAAGAGGGTTGCATGAATATTTAGTTAAAGTGCTGGTGCAAACTCCTCACCCTCATATCCCTTTGGGGAGGGGTCTCGACCCTGCACCTTTGGTGCGATTGCTCGCTTTCCATACACGTGGTTGTCGTAGCTGCTGTTGTAGTCGAAGGAGGTTTTGGAGTACTTCTCCAGCTCCTTGGCCAGGTTGGAGCGAGGGGTGGTGGTAGGAACGTTGTTCTTGTAGCCATACTGGGGGATTTCCAACTGCTTCACAAAGCACATCGGCCTGGGGGACAGTGTCCCAGGACAAGCTGTAAGTCACGCTGAGGCACGTGAAGCTCATTGAGCTGCACTTTCCACCTCCATCCACAGGGGTGCACCAAGCACAGCTGACACATCAACACAGGTGAGCCCAATCATTCAGCTCAGCACATGCTATAAAGCTACTACAAACATAGAATTTTTTTAATTTTTTGTGTGCTCAAACTTACTCTGCTCCCATTTAACACATGGTTCTGGTTCATGCTGCTACCAGGGCAAATTTAACAGTTAAGCCATCACCACACCTGTGTACCACACTAATGGGTGTACGCAGTGTACCTTTGGATCTGCACGAGCTCTTGATAACACTGGTTAAAAGATGTAGGCATGCTTGGAGAGACGGGGGATGGGGGTTTGGTACCTCAACACACGGTCAGACGCCTGGTTTGATTTGCCTCCGTCGCAAGACTGGTGCTTCTCCTGTGCTTTGGCCAGTTTCTCTGCTGCTGCAATGGGACACCCGGACAAGCTGCAACACACAGGAAGCAACCTCAGCCAGAACGCTTCTCTGCCGGGGGTTTCGGTGCTCAGTACAAAGGGGCACACAACCTGAAGCCAGCCAGCTCAAGACCATCACATGAGTATTTCGTTTTGTACCGCTATCCTCTCTCGATTCGGTAAAAACAGAGAAGTACAAATATGGCCCAGTGTGTAGATGCACGTAAGTGATTCAGAACTAAATAAATAAGAAAAACAGCACCAACAACACTCCACTCTGTGAACCAGGAGCACTTTGAACAGGGCGACCTGGTGCTGTGAGCAAAACATCTTGTCTAGCTGATTACCGCTGAGCACGTAGCGCCACGGTAAAGGAGAAAACAAAGAGGAAGAGAGAGGCTCTGCAGAATGCAGAGCAGGAAAAACAACTGGTGTTATTTTGGCAGCAGCATGACGCCGAGCCAGCCTTTGTCTTCAAATGTGCTTTGCGGGATCTTTCTGGTTCATTTTATTTCAGGCAGCAAGTTTTTAATTAGCTTCGGCTCTTAATTACACACACGTGGTTCCTCAGATGTTGGCTCATGTGTGTCTGGGTGAGTGGACCGCAGAGAGGGGACGGCTGGGAGGCTGAGGAAGGAGAGCGGCGGTGCTGAGGCTGCCCCACGTCACCGAGGAGCGGCGTCTCCTCCACACACCCCCTGCTGAACTGAGCCCTCCTGTTGCCGCTCGCGCTCCTCTGCCTCTCTTTATCTCGCAGTCACACAGAAAACCGTTCGCACAGATGTGTGTCACTGCATACACAAGTACACACACACACATACATTGTGCATATAAGCTCACACATACCATGGCCATAAGCATACACACACACAAAATTTAAATGTACAATTGTCTGCATGCTTTCTCAGCGTTGTGGGACACATTTCAAAGAAGCAAACTATGCTTCTGTGATGACTGACAGAGAGATTATCGATTAACTGTGTTTCCATGACAATCGGATTAAGAGAAAATGAAAGCCTTAAAAAAATTTCTCCATTTTACTCTTGACATCTCAAGTAAACGTGTGCTTGTGGTTGCATCGGTTTGCACGTATACGTGTGTGTACGCACACGTGATGTGAGTATCTGTGTGCAAGCGTGTGACCATGTGTGTGTGTTTGATCAGTGAGACAGGCAGCAAGACCGTGAATGTGCAAAAAGGTGCTCCCCCCAGCCTCAGACACACACTCCCACCGGGGTGACAGAGAGGTGTTAATGGCTGCCACCAGACCCGGCGTCACACAGCATCTGCTGTGTGCGACAGCCCGACTTCGCTGCTCCTTCCGGGACACTCATCACTAAGCTCCCAACTCCCATTTCTTATCTCCTCCTTCACAGACATTTTGTCTCCTGTTTTGCCCCCGTCCTTCAAAGCAGAGATACAAACACACCACTAATGAGGTGGGGGTAGAGTTGTCAACATCGCCGAAAAACACTGAAACGCTAAAAAGCAAATGTAAAAAAAACTGCTTTTAAGCAACGACCTTTGCTGTACCATGTCATATTAACCAAAAAAGGTTTTTATGAGATTTTATGAGGAAAGCATTAGTTCTTCACGCAGAACTGACTAAAGAACACTCAAGGGCCATGTTTGTGCACTGACACTGCAGTGGATTGCAGGTTATGTGTGAAAAAAGGTGCCTGTGTGAGTTACACACGGAACACCGGTGCCTCCATAGGCCCAGTTACACACAGGACAGCGGTGCCACCATAGACCCAGTTACACACCGGACAGTGGTGCCACCATAGGCCCAGTTACGCGCGGGACAGCAGTGCCACCATAGGCCCAGTTACACACCGGACAGCGGTGCCACCATAGGCCCAGTTACACACGGAACAGTTGTGCCACCATAGACCCAGTTACACACCGGACAGCGGTGCCACCATAGGCCCAGTTACACACCGGACAGCGGTGCCACCATAGGCCCAGTTACACACGGAACACCGGTGCCACCATAGGCCCAGTTACACACGGAACACCGGTGCCTCCATAGG
>JABJVR010000021.1:9894900-9910778 GCA_025773905.1 Chitala chitala
CCATAGGCCCAGTTACACACGGAACACCGGTGCCACCATAGGCCCAGTTACACACGGAACACCGGTGCCTCCATAGGTCCAGTTACACACAGGACAGCGGTGCCTCCATAGGCCCAGTTACACACAGGACAGCGGTGCCACCATAGGCCCAGTTACACACAGAACACCGGTGCCACCATAGGCCCAGTTACACACAGGACAACGGTGCCACCATAGACCCAGTTACACACGGAACACCGGTGCCACCATAGGCCCAGTTACACACCGGACAGCGGTGCCCCTATAGACCCAGTTACACATGGAACACCGGTGCCACCATAGGCCCAGTTACACACCGGACAGTGGTGCCACCATAGGCCCAGTCACACACAGGATAGCGGTGCCACCATAGGCCCAGTTACACACGGGACAGCGGTGCCACCATAGGCCCAGTTACACACCGGACAGCGGTGCCACCATAGGCCCAGTTACGCGCGGGACAGCGGTGCCACCATAGGCCCAGTTACACCCGGGACAGCGGTGCCACCATAGGCCCAGTTACACCCGGGACAGCGGTGCCACCATAGGCCCAGTTACACACGGAACAGTTGTGCCACCATAGGCCGAGGTACATATATGACAGCGCTGGCAAGTTTGTACAGTGGTGGCACCACAAGGTAAGCTTAACATCAGCATAGGTGGGGGAGCATGTTTGTAATGGCTGCTGCTTTGAGGCCATGCTGGTGGGCAGGAAAACGTCTTCAGTACATCCAAAGGGAGACAAACGCAGGCAGAACACAAACAAGCAAGACAAGGACCTGAAAGGCGCACTCCGAGCTGAATGAGTAAGTCTCATAGTCTGGGCTGCGGGGGCTGCTTTGGGTGAAAGAGCTTACTAAACATGGTACAACTGAACCAAAAATAATAAAGATAAAAAAAACTGGAAAGAGAAACAGGGGCTGTTGATGAAAACTGAATGAAAATGGCAAAAAGAGAGGTGGGGGGTGGGAGACGTGGTAGGACGGTTCAGACGGGCATCTGGCTGGGGGGGGGTCACTCACCTGCGGTGCGAGTTCCTGTTGCTATTGACATGACCGCGTCCCGTGCAGCCAGGCGTGGGACACTTAAGAACATTTTCATACATTGCGAGAACTTGTCGGATAGAGAGCGAGAGACAGGGAAGGTTAGGAGAGCTAGAACCAGTCATTGAGCTCCAGCTGGCCATGTGGCCAAGGAGCAAGCGGGACATTGCAAGGTGGCAGCATGCTTTGGGGGGGAGGGGGGCACAGCAAGCAACGTCACCCACTCCACAACACAGGACAGAGCGGCGGATCATGCTGGACACACTGGAATCGTGGTGTTCTCACCCCATACAGAGTACCGACTGCCTCTAACAAAACCCTCACCTCATCGCACGGCACCAGGTGACGGAGCGCCCACGAACAACCGTAAGGACTTGGAAATTAAGGTGAAGGAGGGACAGGAGCTGGGAGAAGCTCAATGCCCCCTCACTTTACCCCATCCCCTCCATCATTAGCACCTCCTTAAAACTGTAGCTGTAACTCTGACCCCCCCCAACAATGCCCCCATTCCCGATGCCATCTGTCAAACACGAGATTATAGCTCTCTTCACTGTACAGGCAAAGAATCGGCAACCCTTGTGGACATGACTGATGACGGGTGGTGTTGAATTGTGATCCTCATCAGCACCAGCGCAGAGAGTACAACAACACAGGCAGCCGGGCAGTGCCAACTGACAAATACAGTTCTCAGTCCAAATATCACCAAGGTAACAAATTGTTCACAGGAAATGCAAAATGTTTCTTTGATTTTAGCAAAAAATTATTCAGCATACAAAGGATCCTAAAAAATAATTTGAAATTGCAGTTCCTTCTTTTGCAATATTTTTGTACGCCGGAAACTCTCAGTGAAACAAAGACATCATATTAATAATAAATTACTCACTCAAGAAGACAAATTGGAATCGAGAATGGTTTGGCGTTTTTTTTAAAGCAATTTCCCAAAAAAATGTGCAACAATAAGGTGAGGTTACAGGAGACCAGTAACGCTTACTGACCGCAAACAGGCGGCTGGGCAACACACAGTTTGTGGCTGCCGCGTCGCAGGTAATGCATTTTTAAGCAGAAATTTGTCAATATTTCTGCACACCGGTCACAGGCCTCCATTAGACACCATTAAAACAGGGAGGACAATCGAAGCAGAGTTGTGTGTGTGTGTGTGTGTGTGCCTCAAGCGACCCTCACACCCCACTTTCAGCTTGGTGACCAGCCTGCTGAGGTTTAACTTGTCACCTTGAATGAAGCTACTATTACACCATTCACTTGTGCCCAGACTGACTCTCTGAATGTTCTTTGCAAAAAAAAAAAAAAAAAATTCAATCACATTCAACTGAATCACACTCTATAATATTCTCAATCCCAGCCCTCAAATTACTGTGTAGTGTCACCTAAGGTCAAATGTCTACAGCAGGTGGCTTAACTGGCTACAACTTACAGGTGAATGTATCCATCTTGCAAACAGATCACATGGACTCAATGGAAAAAATGAGGCTTGAAAGTTCATGATGGGCAGGCTTATCATATGCAGCCAGACTTCAACTGGCTTCACCTACTTCCCATTGGTTACTTTGTTGCTATCACCGTTGACTGACAGGGGATAAGACTCCCATTCAGAGCAGTTTTGAAAGGTTTCCATCGTATGATCAAGCCCCACTGGAGAAAGGTTCTGGAGGAGCCGCTTTTCTACAGCATGGCTACGGCACCAGATTTTGACTGCGCTGAATTGTGTAACCACCTGACAGCTTGTCTGTCCTGGAGCTTAACCTGCGATTTGACAGCTACAGCTCCAGACAGCCACAACGCCAGCTCCAGCAGAACTCAGTGTCAAAAGCATAATGGACGTGCTTCTAAAAGTCAATAGCTTGATTGGAGGGAGACCTGAAACCTTCACAACCCCAGGCATGGGACTATGGACCACTCAGGGGGTTTCACTCAGCAGAGCCTCACCAGCGTCTCCAAAGAGAGGGCGTGTGAGAAGATGTCAGAAGAACAGACTGTATGACGTGTCAGGGTATTAGAAGGTTGAGCACCGACTCCGCGTCGTGTGTTACAGTGTTGGGCGGACTCTGAATCGTGTGTTAAGGTATTAGATGCTGAGCATAGACTGTGCGTTGTGTGTTTAGTGTTAGAATATTGAGAACAGCAAAACATGAGAAAAACATTAAACAATGATGACAGGAAGTAAGATGATACCCGCTGTAGAATTTTAAAATATACTAGACCAGCTGAGTGACTTAAAATGAAAAAGTCTCCGCCTGGCAAAAGTCTGTTCTGTATGCAGCCTGTTAATCAATCATAATCCTTCAGCCTCATCCAGCGACTTAAGTTTAGATCATGAAGATGTCGTGTTACTCACAAAGCACTGCTTAGGCAAATCTTTTATGTAAACAAGAGCGAGTTGCTATCACAGCTTTTTGTTTGACTGTGGCCCGAGACTGAAATGATTTCTAACATTTTGCTTTGTGCCAAGTAAATAAGAGAGTGTGGAGCACACACAACATGATTGGAAAGTCTACAGTAGGTAAACCGAGCTATGAAGACCAGAACGGAGACTCATAATCCTTCAGAGGGGGAGTCGAAGGCGAGCTTTCGTCTGCAGAATCTGGGGCCAAATGTGTTCCACCACTGCAGCTGCTGTGCAGCACAAACCCGAGTAATTAGCGAGTATTCAACTTTACGCAACTTAACAAAAGAGAACGGGAGTGACGCGCAATCGCAGCAGCTTTCCCGTTCCCAGTCAGCAGTAGGCGCGAATCTGCTCCCGTGCCGAGCGCCGATGTGTCGGCGTGACGGAGCGACAAAGCGCTTTCAGTGCAAAATTATAGGTGAGACGTCCGTGATGCAGCTGTGTGGGTCGAGTCGGTTAGAGGCTGGAGTTAAAACAAGCAGAATGAGGAGCAGATGAAAACGCGCGGACGCAGCAATCGGCATGCAAACAAAGGAGTCGCATGCATGGAAACGGCGAGGAGAGACAGCGGAGAGCAAGGAGGGCATGCACATGCACCACTGATCACGAGGACAGGCGCACGTTTCACACACGGCATTCTGGGAGCCACCATAGGCAGCAGATGGAAGCATGCGTTTCCTCAGCTCAGACGCACGAAAATGCGGAGGAGCAAACATCTGGTGGATGGAGGTGAGGACCGTGCTGCTGAGCTCTTACTTTCTGGGGGCACTCGGTCTTTGTGAGGGCACCCCGACAGGCTCCGGTGGTGGGGGTACAGCCCAGTCACATGACCCGTGCCATCGCACCCCGGGGTCGGACACCGGCTCTCCTTCTTCTCTGCTCGAGAAGAATCTGCTACCACACACACACACACACACACACACACACGCACACGCACATACACACGAGAGGATAATGCACATTACTGTCCCATCACATGCTTCCTTGTGCAGCAAACACCATTTGCTTTGCATGAATGTGAAGTTGTCACCGTGGCAACCTAATTGGCTGGCAATAAAACCCAGTCTAAAGCAATGTTTGTTTCTAGAAATAAAACAGATAAAGAAAGGCCGTAAGGTCTACTTAGGTAAGTTAGCAAGCAACACTGTAAGATGTCACCATGGTAACAGAATGCTTTTTGCTTTCATGAAACTACTGGGACATTACATGGTGGTACCATAAAACCCCATACGATTTACAAAACTAAGATACTGTGGATGAATGATATTCTTAAAAACAAAATACATAAATGATTTAAAAAATCATACAACTAAAAGAACATCTGCACAAATCACACGTACAAAAACGCATGAAAACCCTGTTCTGTGTGTTTTTGTTTCATCTCATATAGCCAAATTTTGACGTGTCAAATATGCAGTTTCGTGTTGCTCCATGAAAGGGATCTGGCCGTAAGATGCCAAAGAAGGAGGAGTGAGGGTGCAAAGCAGCCACTCCATTAATGTGTCCAAAGGCGACTATCACCTCCATCTCTGCTACGCTGAATACTCTGCCCCGTGGACACGTTTTATGAACACATTAGCCATTCCAAATTTGGCAATCCAGGGGCGACCACTGAGATGAGGTGCCAAATGCCAGCTAGCACCCTGCAAGCCGCAGGCCACGCCTGGAGGGTCACACCCAGTGGGGCGCAAGGAGAGCACTGCCCTTGCTCCGTGTGCCTCGTTTTCTGAGTCGCACAGCTGAAAAATCCACAGACACAACCTGGCGTCCTTATAAGGGAAACGGTGTGCCCACCCTAACTGCCAGGTTTCACCGAGGGCCAGTTCTTGCTCAAAACACAGTATATTTTTTACACAAGCTCAGTTTGTGGAAATATTGATATATCAATACACAGTCTAGTGTTTCTATAAATGATGCAGGGACCACAGACAACAATGGATGAGAGGCTGTACTGTCAATGAAATATATCATATGAACTGTGAAAAATGGAGTGAAGCTAGAAAAAGCATAGTTCTGTTTATTCATTTAGTTTTGTCCCAGAGGACCAGGGAATCCCTGCGGCGCATGTGCAAGCCCACGTGGCAGGAACAGACAGCCGTAACAGCCTCGCTGGACTCACCTGTTTTCTCTTCCTTATCGATTGGGACGAAAGTGAGCCCAGACAGTGGGAAAAGGGGGACTTCAGACCCCTAGTCGGCGAAAGCTGAAGCCACTGAGACAGCGCTGATTAAAATTTAAAGGTGTTGTAACCCAGTACGCCCCAGTGTTTTGTTAGGAATTGAGATGGACCCAGACATTAACAAAGGAGAAAGTACTAGCCAGGTGGCCAAGCCAGCGAATGTATCTGTTATTAAAACCGCACAAGGAAATAAGAAAGGAGTTGGGAGGCTAGAAGTGATCATTCATCAGCCCCCTCCAACCTAGTTTTTTATTCTCTTGTCACCACCAACTAGAAAGAGGCCCCCGTGTGCAGTGCCAGACAATCCTGTCCCCACACACAAGACAAGGTGCCTCATCTGTGGCAGCGACAGTGCAGAGCTGACTTGGAAAGGCCCTTGCTTTGGAGGAAGCCTTTTTTTCAGCCATCGATTGACTCTCCGTCCCTGAATGGGCTGCCATCACCACAGTGAGGGGTGCAGACACATGACCCTGTCTGCAGCATTTGATCATCGAGAAGAACCAGAATCTTTAGCCCAGTGGTCCTGTTTAACCTTTATTTTATGCGCATATTATTGTGGCTTACTAAAACGAAACAGGTAATTTTTCTAAAGCAACCAGGATTATGAGCCAGGATATGACCTTACAAAAGATGTTTGCCCATTGAAGTCTGAAATTCAGAAGGTGGCGGGATGGTATGAGAAAGTCAGCAAATTAACCCCGCCCTTCCTGCTTAGGGAAATGCTTCATTTAGCAGTTTGAATCTTGTCCCTGCTGTTGCTTTGTGGGGTATGCAGGAGGAGGGTGCCCAACCAAGTGGAATACATATTAGAAAGCAATAGATATTGATTGTGGCTCAGAACAGGCCTGGCCCTGCATAGCAAATGGTTTCCATCGCCTTGCCATCTCAGGATAATTAATGTGCAGTCATGGTCCCCGTCGTTCCTTATCGGTCATTCGGTTGCCGTTCAGTTCCCATCTTGGTGTTTTTGCTTCTTGGGTGGGGGGGGGGTTCCTCTTCAATAACTGTCGCACTGTTATTATTTTATAAATCATGAGGTTTCCTGACTGGGGGCACCCAGTGGGCTCCCACACAAGTGTCACGCTCACTGCACACCTCCACACCCCTAAGCATTTCCCCCTCCCCCGCACAGACGCCAACTTCCATCATCCACCGGTATTAGCGATGGCTGTTTCTCACATTCAAGAGAGGATGAGGACCACTCCCTTATTTATGGCAGGACTGTCATAGCTACAGAAAGGGCAATACTGCTTTTTAATGCAACATCTATGTTACTGCCTTATTTGTACCCACACTATTTTTTTTACACAACAGGATCACTGCGAGTTATATTTAGATGTGCTAATATGATTTGATGACTTTCCTTTTCCCGGTGCCCGTGTCTCATCCTTCCTCTGTGTCTTCCTTTTGTCGCATTTTGGGCAGCGTGCAGGTGCTAAGTACTTCAAAAGCCAGGCAGCTCGCCTGCCGGAGAATTCAGCTGTGGACCTGTCAGAGAGTCCCCATCGCAATTTAAATTACAGCCACACCGCTGTAGCTCGTGTTCAGGAAGCCTGAACGCAGAGCTGCTCCGCACTACTGCAGCTGTCACACAGGAAAGTAGTACAGAACACCTGTACCTAGGACAAGCGCTGCAGTCATTGAGCGTCGGATGTGCTGGGTTGCCTAAGTGCTTCTCACAACCCTGGAGAACTTGTTCCTCAAGTCCTGCTTCCGTATTTCCTTTAACTCCAGCTCTCTACCACCAGGCTACTGGTATCCATGTCCTCTGTGTCCATCCTCTGAGGACCTCCTTTCCTTGCCACCTCCCCTATTGGCATCTGCGTCATGTCATGAAATTTCAGATTTTTTTTTTTCTTATCAGTAACTGATAGCATAAGGCTTCCCTGTATTTGTGTCAAATTTCCACTGTTTCCAAGCCTTTAACACATAAGTAGCAGCCAGCTGCACTTGTTTGCTTAGCAAAGTCGACCCATTTTCCATGGCAACGGGGGGAGAGCCCGCAGTGAAATTAAATGGGGAATATCTGAACAGTGACATCGAAATTCGGGGAAAAACCTACACCAGCACTGCTTGCCAAACGTCGAGAATGGAGTTATTTTTCCAGAGTTGCACACCCAATTTGCAGTGAGAGATTTTTCACTCCTGGGTTCGGTTTCCGCGCCGCCAACACGTTTAGCTTTTCCCGCAAAGTCCTGGCCGGGTTTAAAAATAGGCAGGCAGGCAGTAGGCCACGTCTCCGGCATGCGATTTGCCATCCTAACAGGCCGTGCAGATTGCTATTACTTATGCCTGACAAGCTGAGTCTCTGATGTTGCCATGCAGCCCATTTTAACAACATAAGCTGCTGCTGCTCTTGCTGCCACAGTCGAGATGTAAATTTTTAAATTGGCTGAGAAGGCCTGAACCAGGGTCATCAGGAGGTTCCTGCTTGTGGGGGAGGGTAGGGGGAGTTTGCTCCTAACAAAGAGGCATCAGATGGAGTGACCTGGTCAGCCAAACATTAGCACTGACCGTGAGAGACAGACTGTATGTTGGCTAAGGGATGGCTGCCATGTCGTTTAAGCTCCCACAATGCAAAGATGAATGTCACTACTCAGAGCGGATTAACAGGAATTTTTACAGTACAGGGACACCATACTCGCCTTAGAATATGCCATGAACGTTACCAACAATATTAATACAACACTAGTAATAGCCGATAAAACATGTACATGTGTGTGGCTGAATAACCCTTGTGCCCAAATCATCTAAACTTATGGAATATTAATGACATTTTCCTTTTTTTACATTTGAAGAGGCTTTTTACTAGTAGAGCAACCTGATCTCATCTGACATGAGGTTCCGAACCATCCCAAAGCTTTGAGGTGCTCTGAGGTGCTCTGGGCTCAGAGCAGAAGGTGGCATACCTTTTGGATAGTATGGCTTCTTCATGCCATCCTGCAGCCGTGCCTTGCGCTCCTCTGCGCAGCTGGGCCTGGCGCCGCCATCCTCCTGCATCCTTAGGCTGTCCTGTTCACGTCGGGATGCCTCTGAGGCCATGCGGTCGCGCATGGCCTTGGCCCGTTCTGACTCCAACGCGATGGCCTTCTCCAGCAGGGACAGGTTGCCCTTGGTCATGTCAAAGACTTCCTCGGAGCGGTCCGAGGTGACCGAGGCGGTGTCCTCGTCCCGGTAGACGTCGTCGTGGGCGCAGCTGGAGAAGGCCTTTGAGCCAGGACTCAGCTGCTCCTCCAGCTTCATGAGATTCACCATGTCCGAATAGTTGCGCTCCAGGGTGCGCCGGTCCTCCTGGCCCTGCTGGCAGTCGCTGTAGCCAGGCTGCTGGTGGTGGACGAGCAGCAGGTGCTCAGGCTGTAACGGGGCATGCCCAACACGGTCGGCCGGCTGCGTTTCGCTCAGCTTGCGGGCCAGGTCGAAGCACTGGTTCCGCAGACATTCCAGGCTGCTGAGGCACACCTCCTCCTCGCTCTCCTCCGCCTGGCCATTGCTACTGGGCTTGCCGTGTGTGGCCCCGCCCACATCCCCACCCTCCTGTGTGCCATCCAGGTAGCCCCGCCCATTCAGGTTCTCTGACAGAATGGCTCCATGCCCCTGCGCCAGCAGCTTGAGGGAGTCCACGGTTTCCCGCACCACATCGCTGTCCACGTCCAGGCTCAGCTCGCTCTTGCGTGCCGCCTTGTCGCCCTCTTCGTCCTCCTCCTCGGCGCTGTTCGAGGAGCTGCTGTTCATCTCCGACTCGGTCATGGCGCGGTAGGCGGCGTCCTCTGCGATCTTGCCCAGGTTGAGCAGCGACTTGGCCACCAGCTCGTCATAGTTCTCGTACTCGTCGTTGTTATTGTCATCTTTCTCCGCCGTCTGGCTGGACTTCGAGAAGCTGCCGTTCACCTGGTCATCTGTCAAAAAGCCAAGAGCACTTTACTAGGTTGTCGCAACAGGACACGTAACAATACGCACAAAGCTGCTAGCGTTTGGAAAAAACTTTGTCGCAGAAACACTTGCAGGTTTTTTACGTGTTTGCTCCTGGGCCGTGGTTGCAATCAGAAACAGCCCTGACCAATTTGGTGTCCTAGGCAGGATTTTAGCTGGCTTTGCAACCACTTCCACCACCAATCGCTGAAGTGGCGCCCCCTGTGGACAGACGGCACACCTAGCCTGTGCCTACACAGTTTACGCCCAGGGCCGGCTCTGGCTGCAACGTGTCACATTCAAACGCGTACCACACTGACGGCAGTGGAACAGAACTCATTGCATTCACCATCAAGTAAGTGGTACAGCTGTGCAACAGGACACAATGTCACTTAAGCAGAACGCAGGAAAGATGTGCTTTATCAGCGTAAGCATTTTAACCATTCACTTCTTTCTCTTCATCTGAGCATGTCAAAAGTTATGCCTTGCCCATTCCTGCACGAACGCTTATCTTACAAACAGAGCCTGAAACATAACAATGCGGTCCAAACACCCGTAATGTTTTTACCTTCTATAATGAGTTAATTGACACTTAAATTTCCCCCAGAGCAGTGACAGGGTTAAACTGGAGTCTGTAATGGGCATTAAGGCAGGGGAATAAGGGCCCCGGGCAGATGAGAAAACAGTCATGAGTGACCGGGCACCGGGTTTGACAGAGACAACCTGGCACAGTCTTCAGCCAGGGGTTTAATTCCAGCGTCCCGAACGCGTCTCAGAAAAGCAATTTGAAGAGCAATCAAGACACACAAAAGGAACAGGGAGGCGAAACAGATTGGAGGTGCAATGGAGAGATTATGGCACCGCCGCGAGTGGATTAGTGCGACTGTAACGTTAAAAAAACGCACCGAGAACGAACACGTAGCGCACATCCGTCATGCAGTTCAAGATCGGTATCAGCGAGATACTCCGTCCAAAAGGAGAAAAATAAAAATTCAGAGTAGGAGCAAAGGTGTGCTCCTAAATTACGTAAAAAAACAACAGCTAATGTGTAACCTTTATAAAAAGGAACATAGTCAGCAGTAAATAATAAATGACTTGGTAATAAATGAATAACTTCAGTATTGAAAGAGACAGACAGCCCAACATGTACCAACTTCAGACAGCAGTGTTCATCCCTAACCCGCCAACAACACAGAAACACAAAACATGGGATCACACGGAAATCTAAGATTCAGAAGTAGTTTCACCCCATTCTAGTTAACATACAGCATGCAATTACAGGTAATCCCTGTAATTCAGTAATTCAAACTGCAAATGCTATCAGCATCCGTGACCCCAAAGGCAGGTGTTGAAAAGCGCCTGTCTCGCCGATCATAACTTTGATATGAATTTCTGCACCTATTCAGAGTGCAGCCGTTCTCTGGAGATCTTCTCTATATGAGAGGGTCCACAACAAAGCTGAGAGTCTTTCTGTGCTGCTTATTCTGTATACCTTAAAAGATCTTAAATAACAGGTAACATACAACTAAACAACGAAGTCCGGCATAAAGGAACTTCACGTACCTTGGTCCTGACTCTGTTCTTCATAGTCCTCCTCGTCATCCTCATCTTCCTCCTCGTCCCCCTCCTCTTCCTCATCCCCTTCTTCAGCCTCCTCTTCCTCTGCACCCTCCTCCTGCTCCATCTCCTCCCCCTCGCCCCTGTCCACTTCACCCTCCTCTGGTTCGCCGGTCTCCTCGTTGTCTTCTGAATACTCCTCTTCTTCCTCCTCTTCCTCCTCTTCTTCCTCCTCCTCCTCTTCCTCCTCGTCCTCTTCCTCCTCCTCCTTCTCGTCCATCTCCTCCGTGCCGTCGCTCTCGTAGCACTCGTCCATGGAGGAGTTGTCCATTCGTGTTAGGAAGGGCTTCTTCCTGGACGGCGTTCCCTGGGGTGTCCTCTCCTGTGTTTTCCTTTTCTTGGCTAAAGGGCAGCCGTAGACACTGCAGGACAGAGATAAGGTGCACCAGTTAATGACCTTGCCAGCGTTTCTTAAGCTCCCACTCTGAAGCTTGTCCAAAGCTGAAGAGACGGCGTTCGTTAGCTTATTTATTCATTTGGACCGTCTGCTCGGAGCCAGGAGTACCGTCGGGAAGTAGGAGCACAAGCCTGTCCTTTGCCGCCGACCATCAAACAATTAACTCCGGTGGCGAGCGCACAACTAGAAACACGGAGCCCAAATTTATTTAACCAACCTTTTAATTATGTCCATAATCATTAGCAGTCGTACAACTAAGTTTTCAGTTGCCATAGAACAGCATGTATAATTATGCGCACACTGGATTTAGGAGAACTTGTTTGAAAACAAACGGCCTCTTTGTCATGGGGGGGTCTCAGTGTCTTGAGGAAATGTGAATTAAGTCAAATGGGGCGCTAATGGGTCACATAAGGTGACTGTACACCTGAAACAGGTGAGTGTCACTGAATAACACTGCCGTAAACAGCCAAGAGCTTGGAGTTTCCAAACGACAGATACTCAACAGCTTCCCAACACGTGGCAAGACCAGCCAACCAGCAAATCTCAGATGTTTGGCTGCAGAACATGACATTGGGCAGCATTTACTATTCCCTGCTTTGCCATTAGATGACCACAGTAAAGACAGCAACAGAACAATTACAATAAAAAGGTGCTCAGGTGTTATTAAAATAAAGCATTATTCTTCATATCAGTGAAGATTCTGCATGTTGTCTAATGGTGCTAATCTGCACTTGCACTCGTCTCCGCTCAAATGCCACACAAACCAACCGCGAAAAAACGTTTTCCTTACATGACGAAATGGTACACTTTCATTTGGTTTGTCATGTCTCTCAAATGCATATGATTTTCGCACTATTTCTTCGTGTAACCTTTTCTGAATGTTTCTACATCTTCAGCAAATCCACGTTCGAAGTGGCAGACACTGATAAACACTGCAAGTCGTCAATTCGCATTCTTGAAAGTTTATGACAATGAGTTAAGAATGTGTAAAAAAAAAGTGTACTAGCTTGTTAACTTTTAATGGGCATTTTAATTCAGGTGTTTATAAAACAATGAATAACAGCATGTGTCACATAACAAGGATCCATCTCTACAGTGCGCATCGTCACTCGTTCTGAATCACAGTGTATTGTTTATTCACACACACAATCGCATACACACACACACACACACACACACACACACACAAGTGTGCCACACATGCCGTCAGCACCACCCAGCACCTCCTGCCAAGATGATGGAGATATTCCCACGAACTTCCTTAGCAATTAAATATAAATAAATTAAATTAAATGTGAGCCAGCACAAATGACCAAAGGACTGGCTGGCAGTAAGCTGTGCGTTAAAGTCAATTAACAGGGGTTACATTTTTAATAAAATCGGCCTCAGCACCAGATGCACGTCAGTGGCAGCGCAAAGACAGAGAAAACAGTTTCACATGTCCTCTCTTCCTGTTTACTTGAGTATCATTCTTGGATAAGATTAGTAAGAAACGGCATAATGCAACAGCAGCACCGGGCCAGAACAGCACCATCTAGACAGATGGGTAACACCGCTGGAGCAGAATGTCAGAAGCACCCTGTGGACACCCATCATTCAAGAGGGCAAAGCGTAATTAATTGCAGGTTCTCAGGCAAGTAACACCAAAATAGACCTTTTCTCATTTCACATTTGGCACGTCATTCTGTCAACAAACGTCCCGCAGAAAGACAAACATGCCGCCTGCCAGCTTCCATGGCCTCACGTTTTGGAGACGGTTCCCAGCGTTTTGATTTTCCTGTGGGGAATGTCCGAAATATGGATTTATGGGATGGAAACGGAGATAAAAGGAGAAATGTCTTTGGGAGCCCCGGATGACCCCTTCTGTTTCGCCAGCCCGTCAGAAGCTTAAACGTGTGCTTCCAATGCTTAGTTAGGACTCCGCCAACCATGAAGCACTCCAGATTCCCATTCTTACGGGCCGGGAACACGGACACCCTATCTGTCCGCCAGGGACCAGCCCTAATGTGAACAAATAAACGCTGTTAGATTTATGGAGCATGGGTGATAAGCAGGCATGACAAAGGCTGACTTTCAGGAGGGTGGTGTCTTGGCAGCCGATTGTTCCGGAAGCATTAAAACCATTCATTCTCAAAACCATCAAAGGCGCCTGATAAAGGTCAAAGAGAATAAAGCTCAGCTTTTTTCATTTCAAGAACAGAACAAAACTGACAGCAAGAAATGTTGAACCGGCTCCGTCTGAAAACCACGAGGAACACCAATATCGGCTGTACACGGTTTTGGTTTGTGAACATATTCCTGACCTGATTTGAATCCTGGGCTTGTTGGATCATTTACCGCAAGTCCATCTGGTAGCTAGACTCGGTGTAAAAGTATAGCCTGTTTACGATGTTGATTTATTTTAACTCATTCGTGTTTAAAAAGCTTCATTGTTTTATATAGCCTTAGTCATCTATTTACAATACCGGTTTATTATTTCTGAAATATATTCATTTTTAAATATATCTTGAGATTATTAAAATCGGATTGTCTAACTGGAGTATGCGTTCTGGGTTTATCATTCAGGGCTAGAGATAAGACAATAAAGAGAGTGACAATGGCTCTTCTGTAATAAAGGCCAGCTGTGATAAACTGATTTCTTCCCACTTGTGTTTGTGAGTGAGTGAGTGTGTGTGTGTGTGTGTGTGTGTGTGTGTGTGTGTGTGTGTACATGGACAGGAGCGTTTATTGCTAACAACCTCGCAGTCCAGTGTGCTGGACTACAGGGACAGAGAAGGCAAAGAGAGAGAGAGAGAGAGAGACCAGCACTAACGCCTCCAGTTCAGACGTGCCGCAGTCCAGCCCCTGAATTACCCGGCATCCTTTGGCCGACACGCTGCAGACTGGCAGCCCCCAGGTCCCAAAAGACTGGGATTACTTAACAGTCAGGCCCCAGCGCCTGTACACCATTTCATTAATCTGCGTCGACTGGGGCGGGCCCGTCCCGGCTCTGACAGCTGTGTGAGACCTACGCGCCTCTCCCTTTGGGTCGGTCAGCCACTGATCAATAAGCGTTTGTGACCAAACATCTCCAAAGCACATTAAAATGCCACTCGGTCGGCTGCAGTCCGGAGCCCTCTGAATAAATGAAGGGCTAGACTCGCGGGACTGCCAGGTGGCCAGGCAGAGAGGTGTGTGGGCGAGGGTGGTGTGGGGGGGAATGTGGGCGGGGCTTTCTCACACATCCTGCCCCCGTAACACTGTAACAGGGCTGTCGGAATAAGGAAATCCTGCAGCTGCCTGTGTTCACAAGAAAACAAACTGAGCTCCAGAGCCTAAAGTGCAGGAAAAACTGCATGCTGCTGAATGCTGCGCGGTGTTGCATGGGAGCAGTTTGCACACCGCACCGCTATGTTCATGAGCTTTTCTGTTTAACGTAAACAGTTCCAAATAGTACGTGCTGCTAGGACTGCGTTGTCCGATGCGGACCCGGCCTCTGTCTTCCAGTGCCAAGAGGCCGTCGCATCTTAAACGGGCGCTCTGCCCACAGTAGCCGCTCCGCCCCTCCCTCCTCCCAAGTGGCCTGTCACGCTGCGACCTTGGACGCTGACGAGCGTCCTGCTCGCCAGGCACAGCAATTAAAATTCCACAGGTAATTAAGTGTCATTTAAATCAGGGGAGCGCTGCAGGTGTGGCGTGTTAGCAGGCGAGCGTCGCAATACTTTCCAAGCAGAGGAACGAGAGGAGTGTGTCAGCGTCGCTTCCAGAGGAGACGCTAATGACAGTAGCTGTGATGAAATGTGCTTAATTAGGAAAAAAACATTTTAATTCTTAATGCTAAAGCTGAAAATAGACTTATATAAGATGCCTTAAATGTGGGACCTCACTGTCCACAGAAACAGCTGCACCGCGGCTGGCTCACAACGCAGCTTTATGCGTTTTTAATGTTACGCCGTGTTCTCCACGGGAGTCGCGGCTCCAGGCTGCCATTAACATCACCCGATATTTGTCTCCATGCCGCGCAGCGGCAGGCGGGAGCACAGCGGCAGCTCATCCGCGCCGATGTCGTCGGGACACGCTGCTCGCTAAGTCCCCCCCCCCAAACCCACCCAGCGGGATCCATAGGCACGCGCAGTGAAGAGCCGTCTCCATGGTGATATCTTCCAGAACAACCGAGTGGGACAAGGCAGGGAGCCAGCCAGAGAGCGAAATGATTTTAAATCTGACAGACTGCTCCCGCCCCCCCCCCCCCAAAAGCCCCCCCCCCGCGGGGGCCCGCCGCGCGGGGCCCGGCGGGGGGGGGGGGGGGGGGGGGGGGGGGGGGGGGGGGGG
>JABJVR010000021.1:9911039-9929287 GCA_025773905.1 Chitala chitala
AAAGAGCTGAACAAAAGAGCGACTGTTCAGCAGCAGGACGGCTTTAGTGCTGCAATCCCGGCCTTTCTCTCGACAGCGGGCGAAAACAAGTGCAGTTCATGAGAGGAATCCTTTTCTTTTCCTGCTATGAGCAGATCGAAATGCATGCTTTAAGTGTTCCAGACCCCCCCTCCCCATCCTTCCCTGCTAAATGTCAAATTGGTACAAAATAGCACGTCGAAATGCACATTTTTGCAAACACGCGACTCTGAGGGGAGTAGAGTCCCTTGACAAACAGCTGGCACAGCCTGACATAAAATGTCGATGTTTTCAGCCTGTGACAGAGAAGGAAAGTATTCAGCTCTTAGCAGTGTTAAATGGGGTTTTTTTTGTAACGAATCTCGATATAAGACACCGCAGTGAAACTAGAAACGTAACACAAACCAAACGAGCCCTGTCTGTCAGGCAGCACTCACAGCAAGACTGCGCTTTCCGGGGAGCTAAAGTGAGATGGAAAATCTGGATGACTATCAACGAAGGGGAGAGATCAACACTTACTCCCCATCAGGCATGCCCAGAGAGATGCCCTTCGCCAAGTTTCCGCCATTAGTGCTGGGTGGGGCATCTGTGACCAAGACAGCGGAGCAGTGGTGCATCCCGTGTGGCAGAGCAGATGAGCGAAAGGACCTCATGGTGCCCACCTTGAGAATTCGTCTGTGGGTTTGATCACCTCTCTGTGTGCATCAACACTTTTACCTACATATATGTAACCTGTGTGGTGCATGAAGTTTAACTGTAGCAATTACGGCTACTGACCATAATGTATGTCAGTGGGATTCAAACTCACAACCACCTGGTCAACCATTACGTTCCACAAAAGAACTGCTGCACGGTGCATTCTCAGAGTTTTCAGTCTATGCACAAATCTGTCAAAATAAAGCATGGGAAACCACTCATGGTGACATCTGGGATCAGAGATTACTCCATTCCCCTGCTGAGGAGGGCATCTAAATTGGTTTGCATCAGTATTATTCAGCCCCCCACGCTTTGGGTGTTTAAATGTACCTGTGTGCTTACATACGAGAATTACAGGTCTCTCAGCTAACTCAGAGAGAGCTGCTCTATGACACATCCTCAAGCTTTGGAGATGCTTTGGCGTAACAACAAATAATCACTTGAAAATCGTGGCAGATTAACCGCCCACCCAAACGCCAGGATCGAGGTCACTCTGAAGACAGGCCTTGGACTGTAACTAAGACACCATTATTCCCAGTCCATTCCAAACTCCACTCCAGACATTAGCAGATGTCAGGCTTTCTGTTTACTTGTCTGTTCAGAGATTGCACTTCCCTTTGCAGAAGTGCTACGCATTTTTCGTCTGAGTACCCCCCACAGGGGTCCACATACAGAGGGGGAGTCAGGGAGGAGAAAGGAGTGGTCGCTGACACTAATGTAATTTAGCTGCCAGTTGCAGAGGACATGGCGGGGTGACTTTGGAGTGGACTGAGGGTTACAGGTCATGGCACACCCAACTAGATGAAACCCACTGACGAAGCCCAAAGCCTGGGTTTGTTGGCAAGGCTGCCACTTGCAACACATCATCTTTTATTCTCTTTGAAGCCTTTTCTTGATGGGGGGGGGGGGTACAGGCAAACGCATAAACACCAGCTGCTTATCAGACAGTAACATTCAAAGGTAGTCGGTCTGTCATAAGAATGGGAGCAGGCTTAAAAAAACACAAAGGCATCCTTTTTGGAGATCACTTGTTTTAAGTATACTTGTAAGGAATTACGCCATTAATTATGCCGACTGTAAACTCGGTGGACGCTGTTTATAAGACCGTGGGTTTCCCTCTGAACGAGGAGCTTGTTCACATTAGAGTTGGGTGGATATCTGCATTATCCACCTTCTAAAAAGTAATAATAAGCTAGGCTGCCCAGAAATTTTAAAACGACCCACTTCTTCACCTTACATCGTTAAATTAATTAGGAAAAGCGAGAGCATATTCCCTGAGCCGCTGGCGGACTGTGTGCCGAGCAGGTCCGTCCGCGGTGCCGTGGGAGCCGCGCGGCATGCCGGCGGTGCCCTTTAACCGAAGCACAGCCTCCATTTTTGGATTTGTTAGCGTCCCCTGCAAGCCGCAGCCTGCGCTGTATGCGCAGAAACCGGCTGTTAGCTAACGAGTGCAGAGCATCGCGATGGCAGACAGTGCCCTGGGGGGGAGCTTACGGCGATGAGTGGGAGAGGGGGGACGTGGGCGCCGGCAGTGGGTGGGTCAGGCTTTGATTAAGGTCTCCTTATCTGGATTTCCGAGGAAAGTAACGAGTGGTGGTGGTGGCGGTGCTGGTAATGGGGAGGTGGGTAAGGGTGCTACACGGGATGGGAGGTGGCATTCTGCAGAGCGCCCTGATTTCAGGCTCCTCGTCTCCGCAGTGGAAAGGTGCGGCGCGCGCTGATCGGCCCGGCGCGCGCTGGCTCCGTTCCAATGCTTTTAGTGAGTGCTATCTGTCAATGCATGAATAATACAGCCCCGCGGCTGTCGGCAGAATCCAGATGAGGCAGACAGCAGGAAGAAAGCACTCGACTTCAGCTCCCGAGCATGCTCCCGTGAAGACAGGCAATTATTCACCCCCCAGCTGTAGCCATGGCAATCACGCCGGCACGGGCGGCCTCGCCAGCCAAGAAAATAAGGGGGAGGGGGGGGAGTAATACAAATACGAAGAAATAAGCCATGAAATGTCAATAATTTTTGCTTTAAACTTAATAAGCGGGGCTGCCTCTGTCTCTCAATCGCTTTAATTGCCGTCGTTCTGCAATGCATTCCGGGGGAAAACAAAGACAAAAAAATAAGAATAAACTTAATCGCGACACGTTCTGAAAACAAGTATTGTGCTTATGGAGCAAGACTGAGCCGCAACACCAAAGCGGTAATGGGCGGACGAGCTGTGAGGAAGCACCATACCAGCAAACATCAGTACAGTGAGGAGGTCTGTCTCGATGCAGACCATCCCAGTAATATGTGCTTGGCATTACAGAGCATGGAGAGGTGGATCCACAGCATATGTGACATGTTACAGCATTCAAAACAGAATAAATATATAAAGGTTCTTCATAGGCTAGAATTAGCAAAATGAAAAAACATAGAAACAAAAAGTATGTGGATAATACACTGAATAATGGCTGATGTTGTAATGAGCTTATAATGACTGCAGTTCATACATCTTGCTTTAGCATGTGATTAGCCAGGCCACTTCACACGTAGGGAAAAAAAGGTCAGCAGTTTATTTAGGTATCGCTAAACAGAAGTATTAAAACACTCCTAAGGTGTAGCTGGGAAAACACGATTCAGTATCGATTTCATAATTTTCACAACGACATACAAGAGTATAATTTTTTATGATCGTCTAACTGGTACTTGTTCCGGTTCTGTTATTTGTGAGCAGTGTTCTCTGCCTCTTACTCTGGATTCACACACGTCTTGTGTTTTCCTGACACCTTGAAGGCCAGGAGCTGAAGTATCACTGAACGTTTTTCGGGCTACGAGGGAACGTGGTGTCCACCTGCAGCCTGGAGAGGAGAGGTGGCCGACCCCGGGGCTCAGTTAGCTGGTTTAGTGCCTCCTCAGAATTACGTTCGGTCACGGAGAGAGCCGTCTGCTCTACCTGCATAGCTCATGAAGAAACGTGCAGGAGACCCTCAGGCTCCCGGTGGAAGCGCAGGGACAGGGGTGTCGATTTGTTTGGCTGAATGGCTGTTCAGCAGGCCTGCAGTATTACGTGGAATTTATTTTTCACAGTGATGCTTTCCTCCTGCAGAAGTGGAAGGGTGATCTCAAGTATTTGGGAAGGTCTGCAGTCACAGGAGTGGAAGCGGAGAGCATGTAGAGGACCTCTGGGGGGGGGGGGGGGTCAGTGCCGAGGCACCAGCATCACAGCTCTGTCCCTCTTAAGCTGAAGGGCTGGTCTTTCCTCCACTCTAGTGCTCTTTGGCATTGGTACGGCCCCATTCTTAACACCCCTTATCCTGTGGCCCACTTAAAGCCCAGTGCCTTGGCTGTTGGTGTGTGCTCCCAGGTCCTTCAAGTTAAAATGAATGGGTGAGGGACACTGGCAGCTAGTGGTGAGGGGTGGAGACAAACAGTGAAGCACAGTGAGAGAGTGCCAGTCACTCTCATACTCTGTCTGCTTTTATTGCTGCTCATTCTTCACCTCCTGCTTCGCCCTTGGCTTCATCCGTCACTTTCTGCTTCACCCTGCTCCTCACCCTTCACCTCCTGCTTCACCTGCTCCTCACCCATCACCTCCTGCTTCACCTGCTCCTCACCCATCACCTCCTGCTTTACCTGCTCCTCATCCTCTGCCTCCTTCTTCAACATGTTTGCAGCTAATGTTTTCCTCTGCAGAGGTGCACCAATAGGGGAAGTCCCTGTCACACATTGGCTGATCATCTTCAGAAAAGCAAATGAGATGAATCCAGAGTAATTATTAAGTTCACTTTTCAGCTCGTTGAATTTAATGCTCTGGCGAGCTGACAGGGCGTACATGGAAATTGAGCAGTTGTTTTTTTTATATATAAATAATCTATGCATAATAAATGGTCTGAAAGAAGGAAAGTTTGAGGTGGAGAAAAACCTGAATATGAATAGCATAATTTAATGTTAATTTGAAATGAAACACCACGGCTGTTGACTAATTCTATTAAAATTGCAGTGAATTAATTCGACTCCTCAAACAATGTTCTGTTGCTGGCACTAGTTTCACATCTATTGATGAGAAAAAAAAGTTCTAAGAGTTTGCACCAATAAAATAATAAAATTCTTGCCTTCCGTCCCAAGCATCTTAAGTAGTTTTCGATTTCATCCGTTTATAAAGACAAATGTGGTATGCATCTGTTACAGGTTGTGTCTGTCGTTATAAGGCAGGGAGGAGCTTTGCAGAAGACGCCTGAACCAAACATCTTGTTGGTTATGTACACATTTACATGTTATGCATATGTGTATTGGAAACATAAGTAAGAACAAAAGGTGTCAAGTCAGGAAACAAAGTTTGGGTCTACTTGAGAAGCCTCTGGACATGTGATGTTTACATCCATCATAATGCTTTCCATAAAAGCTTTGCTCTGGAAGCTGAGTGGAAACAGGCAGCTTGAAATGCTGGAGTTGTGATGGAAGCCAAATGCTGTATGGTAGGTGGAGCAGAGGTGGGCAGTCACAGTCCAGAAGGGCCGCAGAGGTGGGCAGTCACAGTCCAGAAGGGCCACAGAGGTGGGCAGTCACGGTCCAGGAGGGCCGCAGAGGTGGGCAGTCATGGTCCAGAAGGGCCGCAGAGGTGGGCAGTCACGGTCCAGGAGGGTGGCACTTGTTTTTGTTTCAGCCAATTTCTGATTTCAACTGAATCTTGATGTCAGTTAAACATTATTGACTTTTGTGAATAATTAAAGTGTTAATCCATAATTTCTCAGCAATCTTTATTTGTTTTAAATAAATTTTAAAAACACAACAAAACTCACTGATGTTGTTTCTTAATGTTGTGGTATATTTTTGATATGTTAATGAGTTTTTTGTTAATAATCACTTAAGTAACTGCTCCTGATTAAGAAATCTTTGTCATTCTGCTCTTCATAATTACAATTTCAATACAATTAATCAATACTGGTTTGATTTAAATACCATGCAGAATTATACACACATTTTGTGCTCTGATTCCGCAGTTACAGTGATGTAGTAGAGTGTGATTTATATTTCCTTTAGTCTGTAGCTTACAGATCTTAAAGCACAAGAATTTCAATTTTATTTTCTCCCAGTAAATGAAGATAAGTAAGCACAGACAAATCCAAACGATCAGGAAAAATGAAGACAAGCAATGATGTCACTGATATTTAAGATCAATGTCAAATTAAACTGAATGATTGACAGAAACAAAGATCTGCCCCCACTGTGGCCCCCCAGGACCGTGATTGCCCACACCTGATGTACGCTGAACTGGAGAACCTTAAGCAAATCCAACACTCACATGTTAACCTGTACTAGGGTGTCATAGCAAAAACGGGAGAGTACCGAAAAAATCACAAGAAAGTGTGTGAACAATCAGCAGCCTTTTCAGAACCGGCACAGAAAACGAGCCATTGTTGTGCTCACTATGAGCATCTCCAGATTCTCAAACCGCTGTAAATATTAGTCTACTTAAGGACCTGCTCGCGTTCCACGCTTTGTGAGTCATGGGCTAAAGAGGATATCAGTCACCCGCTCGCAAAATGCATCGAAAGACTAATTAACATATTAATGATGCCACCTTCTTGCAGCTAGTGCTGGGTAGTCCAAACACTTTGATAAGTATGCAAATGAGTGTGGCACGACCTGAAGTATAAATTAGCTGGCAAAGGCCGTTGAAAGAGCCCCACGCGCTGATGGATTGAGCCGTCGTATTTATCTTTTTCACAATCTGTCAAGTGGCGAATGTTTGAGGCCACGCATCACGTTTGCCATGCAGTGGGACGTACATTCCAGTGCAGTCACAAACACTTTATTTTCTAAAAATTCATTCCCTGTGGAGATATAATCAGTGTATTGGTTGACACGCCTGCATGGCACCTCTCAGGTGACGTTAGTAACGTTTCTAAAGCTTAAGCCACACACTCAGTCTTTGTGTGTAATCTTAACACCCGGACACCCGTGATAAACCTGCCTAATTACAAGCAGAACCGAGTCATTCCGAAGCAAGATGCAACGTGCGACTGTGACATTTCAGCAAAGAGGCGCGGTGTGTAACACCAACATGAATGGCTGAGCCTGGGATTTACTGTCATGTTCGTCATTTCATACAATTATGGTGAATAATTAAAGCATTTCATTAACTCCATCATCTCCTGCCAGTCCATGTTTAAGCTTCGACATTCAATATTAAGCCACCAAGTAAAACAAGGTCCCTCATTTCCACACAACCATGGAAAAAAAAAATCACACGGAGGTTGCAGGAACAGGTTTTAGCCAAAGCGTCATGCTGACCTCTCAGGTGTCCACGTACGTGTGTGTGTGCGTGTGTGCGTGTGTGTGTGTGTGTGTGTAAGCTTTTTCTGTCTTCGCTGCAAATAGGGCCTTTCTAAGATGCATATGGATGCAAGAGAAGACTGTTAATCTTGCAGAAGATACTCCAGAATATGAATAAACATGAGACAATTAGCTTTGTTCTTCAGCATTTGAAAAATTCAAAATTTAGTCTTATGTGAAAAGTAGCAGAATTTATGCACACACACACTCACACACACACTCACTCACTCACACACACACTCACACACACACACAGTTATATGATATACTTACGAAAGAGACAATTCTAGTATATAAACACAGCCATGAATACATACCAACAAAATTCCTAAACAATTCCCAAATGCACTGTGCCTGACTTCAGCAAACAACCAGCTGCAAACTCTGCTTACTTTACCTGGACAAAACAGTGTTCTAGACAAACATTTGTTTTGTTGCTGGTATCACATTCATTTAATATGTTGACAAATAAAAGGAGATCTTAAAAACAGATTGCATATGTTATATAAATAACAGCCCAAAATTAACAGCCACTTAAAAAATAATATGTTAATTGTAATAAAAATGTTTTCATAACAAACTGTTGGCTGGTCCAACTGGCCTGTACGGTGAACAATAAAGCTGACACCTGTGGGTCGTTTGTGTCCCTTGCACTTTTTGCGTATATGTAAAAACTCTACTTTGCAATGTACACAGGTATGTAGTCACAGGAATCATGTGTATCTGTGGGGGGGGCCTGAACTTGCCGGGCATAAAATTAATTTACCTCCGGTGCCTCGCGTACTTGCCGCTGACATGCCCGCTCCCATCGCAGCCTGGCGTCGGGCAGCTACGGAAGAGAAGAGACGCCAGTCAAGCGCAGAAGAATAGGGGCCATGCCCCATCGAGGATTTTAGCTTCACCCCTGCCACCGTTACTTGCCCCCAATGTCCTGGCTACATATCCCTGCTGAGAGGGGCTTACTCTGTTATCACCCCCCCCCCCCCCGCAGCACGGCACAGGAGAAAGCACATCGATGGACGTTTGGGACTTGCGAGATGTCCTGCCCCCCCCCCGTGGGTCTGGCACAGACCGCATGTGATTAGCTGCCATTGTCAAGGCTAAAGCAAGAACACTGAAAGTATCCCTCCAGTGCAGAACCAGGACTAGCATGCTAGTGACCTTCAAAGGGCAGTTAGAGGTCAGAGGGACACGAAGCAGCAGGAAACAGGGATGCTTACCCATCCTTGGAATCCTTGTTTACTGTCATTCATTACAAAAACCCAGTACTATTACAGTTTTTTGTTAAAAACTGTGGTAGTGTGATTCCCATTTTTTGTTAACCCAGTGGCAGCAATTTCCTGAGGTATGTCAGTGCACCATTCGAGGCCTCCAAAGCGGCTGGCAGTAGAACTCTGTTTATATTATCTGTTGCAAAGCAAGTGCCAGTGGCAGGCAATTAATTGCAAACAGTGGAGGTGCCCGGACAGCGCGGGTCAGCACTTACCGCGTGACCCCGGCGCTGACGGAATTACACATGTAAATTGCAGGTGCCGCACGGTGCACTCACGTGGAGCCCAGCTCGTCACGTCGGCTCGGCAAGTCAGCGGCACTGTGCATGTGGCCCTTTAGCTTTAGCAGGGTGCCAAAGGGGGGGGGGGTTTGTTCAGCTTCAGTCTCACATGGAATGTGTTTTTGAGGATTATTTATCACAAACTGTTCTTACCTCCGCAGTCGAATGCCATTTATTTAATTATCAGTGAGGTGTGCACGGCAACATGGGGTGTTCACCGTTCACAGTGACAAGTTAATTATGGGGGTACAATACATAACAACGTGACGAAGGCACCCAGACAGCCTACATTCTATCTTAAGGTTCCTGTGGCTTATATGGGTCAGAGGAATGGCCTGTAAATCACAAACGGCACTGCTGTTTTTTTTTTTTTAGCTCAGCGGTTTAAGAAGCGCTGACAGTGGTCTTGTACCGCTCACAGAAGGAGCCCTCAGCCGCACAGGAACATCTGTCATCATCAGGGGCCCGCACGGACTAACAGCGTCGCCAAAGCGGGGTAACATCTGAGGCCGCTGTGCCAACGCTGCAAACACGTCGGCGGTGAGGGGAAGGACTCGTGGGCGATGGGTCGCGTGACGCGCGCTCACGGCTCCCCGCCTGAATGACAGCCAGGGCCTTGCTAATGCAGCTGTGTACGGTGGAAACGGCATTTCAATGTGCGGCTCTGTCAAACTGGGCTAAAAAGGGGGAATGCTGGAAGTGTGGGAGGGCAGTGGTGTGGGGGGGTGAGGTTTGAGTAGGGGAGGTGGGAGAGGGCCTTATGTTTGACAGATTTCTCCTCAGAGGTGAATTCTACAGAACATCACTCAGTGCAAAAGAGAGGAAACTGCATTACTCCCATTAACAGCCTGAAACCACCCCCCCACCCCATTACAGACAGGGTGCTAAGATGGGGGGGCGATGTGGGGACGACATGGGGAGCCTTGTTTTTCATTTTTGTTGCACTAACCTGAAGAGCTCTTGTATCGCTGGTTCCACTGCCACTGAGAGAAGGAGAAGGAGAGAGAGGGAGAGAGAGGGAGGGAGGAAAAGAGACAGAGGGAGGGAGGGAGAGAGGGAGGGAGAGAGGAAGAGAGGGGGAGGAAAGGAAAGGGAGGGAGGAAGAGGGAGGGAGGGAGAGAGAGAGGGAGGGAAATAAGCACTGAACTGTAGATCACTTAGATTTTTTCTGTCTCTGTGAAAATGATGGACATGAGGATGGAACAGAAAGAAGCTGATGTGACAAATGCAAGATAGACAGTGTGCGGCAGACAGTGTATGCTGGACAGTGTGCAGCGGACAGGGTGTGGCAAAGAGTGTGAACTGGACCATGTGCAGTGGACAGGGTGTGGTAGACAGTGTGTGCAGGATAGTGTGCGGCAGTCAGTATGTGCTGGACAGTGTTTGTTGGACACTATGTGTTGAACAGTGTTTGCTGGACAGTATGTGGTGGATTGTGCTTGTTGGACAGTGTGTGCTGGACAGTATGTGCTGGACAATGTGTGAAGGCTTCCAGGAGCAAATGCTGGCCAGCTGTGGTCTGTGGGTTTTAAAAGAATGTTACTGTATGATGGTGGGGGTGTAGTGGGGGGGGGTCAGTGAAGCTGAAAGGTCACCCTGAGTGACATCGGGCGACGGAGAACTTACCCCGGACTCCTTTGGAGCGTGTGCGATGATGTCTCTTCTCATCTGTGTTCACCTCCATCTGGGGGGGGGGAATGAGTCGCAGGGTCAGTGGTGTCGTCCAACACAGCTGTACCTCTCTCTCTGACACACACACACACACACACACACACACACACACACTCCTGGGCTGTGACCCAGTCAGAATGAAAGAGGCCATTTCCAGCTCCTCTGGGTGTGATAGTCCACGTCTCTTCCACTAACAAATGCACTGGAACAAGCAGAAACACTGTCTGCACTGCTTCATTGAGCTATACTGCTATTTTATTTACATTTAACACATTAAATTTTCCCACAATGTCCCTGTATGCTGCCCTTTCTAAAAGTATCCTAGAGGAGCACAGCGAGACCACTTTCCCCTCAAACCCTGTTAACAGAAACACGGAGGACCTTATGCATATCCATTTCACATTATGGCTACGTTGTAGGTGCCTGTCTGGAACGAGAGGGTGATTAAACACACTCGTCGGAGTATTTTCCCTTTTGCCAAAGATACACAAGCTTCCTAAATACTCAAAGGGGGACCTCAGCCAGATTTCAAAGGAAAGCAAAATGTGTTGTGATACATACGGCTGTTATTTAGCCACGCATGCACACACGTGCGCGCACGCGCACACACACACACGCACACCTGCACAAAAACAGAGACAAAAATACCCCCCTACCCCCAACCTGGCCATCACACATTTTATGATCGAATAAATATCAGTGCAAAAACAAGGCGGCTTTATGACAGGGACATAAACGGCTCTCTGGCCTGTGACACCTCGCCGTATTACCTACACTGATGGCAAGCTTTTATCCGCATCGTGTCACTCCCTTTGATCCACCCAGACAAGAAAACAAAACAAAAATAAAATAAGAATGAAGCTGGCAGCTTCGCAAACACTATATAGCCCATTCAGCCCGGCTCTGGTCCACTTTGTGCATTGGTAAAGGCCCCCTGTCACCTAGTTCTGGGTTTCTCTCGTGTTGGCCCAGTCAGGTCCACTCCATGTACTGATACAGGTCCCCTGTCTTCCAGTTCTGGTCCACCTCATGTACTGGTACAGGACTCCTCTCCTTATTTCTGCCTTCACTCAGGTCAGCCTAGTTCTGGTCCACCTCATGTACTGGTATAGGACTCTTTTCCCTTAATTCTGCCTTCATTCAGGTCGGCCCAGTTATGGTGCACATCCTGCACTGGTACAGGCCCTGTCCCCTAGTTCTGGCCTACTTTGTGCACCGGTACAAGCCCCCTGTCCTCTAAGTCTGCCTGCACTTGCCTGTGCTCAGCGTCTTACTACACACTGTCTGCAGACCCTCAGCCCTGAAAACTGTCTTCTCCAGTACTGGAAATGCTCTCAGTGCCAGAGGGACAAATAGTCTGGGGCTGTGGGGTCACACAGAGCAGACTACAGTCTCGGGAAAAAAAAAAGATTAAATACACAATTATGACTAAAAGTATGACAAAGCCTGGAGCAATTTTGCCAGGACTTCCCGTCAGCTTGAGAGCACATGGTAAAGACTTACTGAGCTGCTTCCATACAGAAAACATACCACATGGACACATCTATAATTACAATGACATCTGACAATAATTCAGCAAAATTTAGAGCTAAAATAACATTATTGTGTCATGGCTAACCATTTTGGCCAGTCACAACACAAACACGGGATTACGTGTCACACACCGCACCGACATATATGCTGATTTACGTCATTCAACCATCCACTGTTTTAACTTAGTGTTAAACTAGCAGCATAACTGTATTCTACAGTTAGTAATAGTGCACGTTTAATAACGTACTACTCTCCTTCAATGATATTAATATTCCATCTATTTCTTCACTAAACACTTATCCAGCAATAAGACTGTTTATCTTTAGTAGAGTACCAAAACTGTAATAACAGTATCAAATTGAAGATGAATTAAAAGAAGGCAGTGTTCTAGTACTTACTGATACAGACTACAGATGAAGACTTTTTAGACTACCTTGCTGTTTTCAACATTGCCACACTGAAAGTATTCTCGTCCTCTTATTATACCTGATTTATTGAAGTACTTAAACTTTTAGCTTAATAGGGCCTTGATATTTTTCAAGGATGTTTCAAATTGAAAAATAAAATGATCAAAGTGACCAAAACACAATAAATATGTTTTATTAGCCTTACAAACGGCAGTGTACTCAGGAAGCGCCCTGCATATTTATACCCGAGTTTTACCCTGTTTCCATGGTGATCGCCAGAGATCCTACCTCCGTTAAGACCAGAGACTTATCAATCTCCCCGTTTGGTGGGAGGCATCCCTCCTGATGGAGAGGGGGGTGGAATTAAGGCAATGATGTTTGGCATGAAAGAGAGGACGACACGGTGTGACAGCACTGGGGGGGGAGACGACGAGCGAGTCGCTTTGTGAAGGGTGCCGTCACAACGCAATTCTCCTGCCGCACCGTGACAACAAGTCCTCTTTCAGAGTCCCTCTCCTCTTTTGTCTGTCCCTTTCAAAACAATCGCCAGCTCCTCTAATAGGAGTAACGGCACATTTAAGCCCCCCCTTCCACACCAAGCTGTTATTTGCTTGGCATGAAAAAAAAATCTTAGAAGCCAAAAAAAGGATTTACGTTATATGTGTATGTTTGTTTGCGCATGTCTGCGCGTGTTTATGCGTGTTTCAGAAACACAAGTTCCAGCACAAGCACGCCGCCACGTTATTGTTCATGCTGGTCTGTGATTTGTAGGCATGAGTTTGAACAGGAAAGACAGAAGCTTGTTGGCAAATCTCCCCTTTGGAAATCAGGAAGATGCAATGAATCAGAAACCGGCCCTTGCAGAACATCAGAACCACGGTGGTTCCAGGTCATAAGCCATGATTCATCTGACCTCACAAAAACAAGAGCAGCCTGGCAATGTCATGCAAGATGGTCTACCTACAGTACCAGTCAAAATAATGTGCTGAGTTTCCATATTTTTGCTGTACACCAATCATTTCGAGTGTGAACACACAAAATTGCACTTTTGGTGGATGAACTAAAACATTGAGACCTATTTCGTACCTTTTTTAAGGAGACACACTGAATGGTCCAGTCAGTTAAACATGCTTCTGCGACCATAAAAGTCACATTTAAACATGTCCAATGTGCACATATCCCAGAATTCATCTGTGCCGCACACACCACTACACCACACTGTCGCCGAACATCTCAACACATAGAGCAAATCGGACATGTGTAATAACACGGTTCTCTGCTTTTAAATCATGACGGTGTTTTGCATTTAGTAAAGGGCAGACAAGTGTTTACATGTACAGCGCGTTTTTATCAACAGCCCCAAATGTGCACATGAATGGTTATGTTAAAAGCACTCACAATGGCTGAAGGAAACCTACCAATTTCATTCTATTACGAAAACAGTCCAGGCATTTCCCAAGACGGCGGAGCATTGTCTGCAATGTAAACAGCACTCTGTTTGCCTGCTCAGTCTGGCGTCGTGTTCGAGATGCGGCAGTCATTAAAATGACAGCTCTCTTCTCCGGCTCTACCTTCTACTACCATCGGATTTGGGAGTTGTCTTCTCACTCGTGGGGTACCCTAGCATGGAGTGCCCACGTTTGTAGCCTTGCCACCTGCTCCTGGACACGTAACACCAACACTGCGGAAATGTTTCCCTTCACTTAAGTGGCCTGAGAGGGAAGGCCCTATCTCACTTTAGGCATTTCAACCAAAGTCGAAGTACAAAACCCTGTAAAATGTTAATGGTGATTTTGTAGGTACATCACACCTGCTCTGGCCCTCCAGACCCCGGTTTGGGAGCTGAAATCAGGCCACGACATCAGCAGTCATACCTGCGTAGGGTTTGCTCATGTCAGTGGTCATGCTACAATGTCACTAATGACAAGGGAGACCAGGTGTGTTTAGCCAGCCTGCTTCTGCTGTCTAACACTTCTGTACTTGTGCAGGTACTCTGTGTGCCTTCCGTCTGACTTGGGCTGTGTACTTAGTGTACCTTTACACATGTCCTCCACATTTCATGACAATCAGTAGACCAGACAAGTTGTCACCATGGTGACATAAATAGACAGTCTGTCATTCTAACATTTGTAGAACCAATAAGCTTTAGACACTGACCTCTAACCATAACTTTTGCAGAACACCTTGAATTACCAGAATTTTCCTGATGAACAAAAATATCATGCAACACATTGTGTATGTGTGTGTGTGTGTGTGTGTGTGTGTGTGTGTTTGCAGGGTCATTTGAACCAAGGTTTGGTGGACACTAATATAAAAAATTCAGGTGTCCACCATGACATAAAATTCTGAGCTGGGTACAACAGAACATCAATCTACACTCTCGACTCAACCTCTTGCGAGCTGATCCACACAAAAGTCACTGCTTTCCAATTCCTAACCCCGACAAATAATGCAATTTGAAGGAAAGGTACGTAATTTTCTACATTAGTGAAGAGCTGCCGTGCTCAGCTGCATCATCAAGGCCGTGCTGAATTGTGGGTAGTCATACGGACTTGTAGAAGGGCACAGCCGTGATCTTCATGTACACGCTGCAGCCCACGGCCTCGTCCTGGCCTCTTACTCCCTGCCTTCCCACCGCTTGTTTTCTCAGACTCACGGTAAACAACGCGTTTAGAGATCCTAATAAATGCTCCCGGTTAGGAGGCGCCGCTGAATTTAAAATAGGCAAGCCGTTGTTTTGGGCACAGAAGGAAAGCAGGTGTGCGTATTTTCACCCGTCGCATTTCATCTGAGCACGTCTGATCTGACGGTGGTAGACGAGGCGGTGAAGGGAACGTGCCGGAGAGGATCTATCTGCGCTGTCAGGCGGTCTCCAAGGACCGCCTTCGAACGCGGCACGGCATGACGCGCAGCCACGCAGCTTCTGGAACGGGAGCCTTGCGCAGGTATTGCCACATTTCAGAGCAACGCCATATGCCAGAGAGCTCTGCTCTACCCGCTCAGGTACGCAGGAGTCCTGCTACAGGAAGGCATGGAGTTTGCATTATTGTCACAATGCTCAACAGCGCCGCCCATGTGTCTGCTCTTGCTCCCCACGCATTTCTATGTGTAAATTTCAACATGTCAGCTGATATTTATTTCTTCAAGTGTAATTTATCTGTTGTCTTAAATCAGTTCTAAACCTTAAAGGGTCGTTGGTTAATAAGTAAAGGCTTCTGCCTGGGTTAAAACAGGAAGACATCACAGTGTTCATTTCTGGAGTTTGCAGTACAGATAATGCTAAGAAATAACAAATTACGAAGCTGAGATTAATGCGAAACAAACCATCACACACATCACTGTAAAGAGGAGTTATGGTAAATGAATAATAAATAATCGGCCTATTCTACATTACAAGACTACGACATCGAAGGCCTAAATGTTCATGCAACAGCTAAAAATTTTGGATAATAATTTTTCTTAAAATGTCTCAGGTATCTCTTGTGCATGGTTATGTGTGAGGTAAAGGAGATTAAAGACAGACAGAGAGAGAGAGAGAGAGAGAGAGAGAGGGAGAGAGAGCGAGAGAGAGAGAGAGAGAGAGTGTGTGTGTGTGTGTGTGTGTGTGTGTGTGTGTGTGTGTAGAGAGAGTGCTGTGCATATGTTGCTTTGCGGACACAGGAGGGATCTGAGCATATTTACCTGCTATCCTTTATGTCACTTCGGGGTCCTGTTAGGACCCCATCAAGCCCCCCCCTCCAAACCCGCGCCCCCCACCAGTACATGCATCGGCATTCCTGGCCGAGGCGAGAAGATGCTGGCGGAGCCGGCAGAGTTGCCTGCGCGTGATCCAATTTTAGCAGCAAATAGATATTTACACCATGAATCATCTGGTGACAGTAAACACGGCTCTGAGACCTCGCAAAATGTATCTGAATGGGCGTGACGAGCGGCTAACCCGCAGGCGGGCGCCGGGGAAGCGGGCGGAGCGGCACGGCACGGCGCGAGACAGAGCCCCCCCAGGGACGCCTGTCGTTAGGTGAGCGCTACCTGAAGCGGCGTTGGGGGGGGGGACGTCTTTGGTCCAAATCCTTTGTTTCTCCTCAGCCTTCAGAGGCTGCTGCTTCTCCGACGAGAACAGACTTCACCGCTTCTCCTCCGTGTTCATCTTCTGCAAAACAGAAGGACAAGAAACGGAGCGGTGACTCCCGGGGGCCGCCCGCCGCTGTCGGCATTCCGCGCGCACCAGCGCGAGAGTCACGTGCTGCGCGCGTCTCGTAACACGCCGGGCGGTTCGGGACCCTCATCGCTCCCCCAGCCGTCTTCTTGAAGTCACACCCCAGAGGAAGACGTGGAAATAAATAATCACCGAGGGTAGCACGGATCGTCAGCTGTGGCTGTCCCTGCTCCCTTTAATATATGATATATCGAGCTAATTATCCTCCCAGCCAAGTCTGCTTCAGAGAATGACAAGCAGTTATCACAGAAGATGCCTGTGCGAATTCTGCCGCATTCCATGTTCATTATGGGCTACAAGACGCTGCTTATGTCCATAAGAGGGCTGATATCAGCCCTTTGTCCTCACTTTGTGTCAGTTTTTAACCCATATATATATATATATATATATTTATATATATACATATATATATATATATATATATATATGAATATTAAACAATTTTGGTTCCCTTAGCCAGTGTTAAACAATAGTGGTGTGCATGCAAGTCTTTGTCTGTGTGTACTGTTTGTATGTGTTTTGTGTATGTGTGTGATTTTTTTTCTATCCTTTATTTCCTGTAATATCTTTCTTTAAATATGGAAAGCTTTTCAAACAACTAATAATCTAGTATCTGCTCAAAACAGCTTGTCACCTGTTAAGTCAGTATAACGACCCCTGCCTTCCCGTGTGTAGAGCACACAGCCCGCTTCCTGCCCACGGCCTTGTGGGACAGGCAGTGACTCCCGCAGTCATGAAGCCTCGATCGGCAGCTTCACCTGGACGTTCTGCTGCTGGTGGGCATCCGCACGGAGGCACACAAACGGGAAAATGCAGGCGGTTACGGTTTTAGAAACTCTGCACCCAGAATGCCGCTCGGTGGAGAAATAAAGAGCAGCACTGTTTATCTTGCCGTTCAGAGTGACTGACAACAAGGAGTCTTTGTCCACAGTACAGAGCCTGTGAAAGAGACATGGGCAGGCATTTTATGGAATGTAGAGAAGAACAAGACCAACATAAACTTCGGCTTTGGGAGTTGCTACCTCCCTTATCACAATGCCCCCCCCCTCCCCAATTTGGACTGGGCTGAGCCACCACGCCCTTAGTGGTACTAATTAAAAGTGCTGTGTGGAGACAGGAGCACAACTTGTGAGTGTCTTGGGAGGAACCAGGGGTCCTAAGAGTCTGGCTGTGATTGTGCCTGCACTGCAGTGGAATTCCCAGGGCCCCCACCAAGCCAGAGCACACTTGAGGAGTGGGGGGAATGGCAACAGGAAGTAAATTCTGCTGCGTTTTATTCTATAACTTGAAAATTAAGTTGCTAGTTGGTCTGTTGAGCTTCCCTTTCTGCTCTACCCTTTAGGTCCTTTTTGTTACTCTGTGCTTTTACTGCAGGCTGGGAACCCCACGACGACAAAGCAACGTGTGTTGTGCTTTTAAAGATGGCAGAACACCAACAACGCTTGTTTAACATTTTCTTTTCTTTATTAAAATAACTGCCTTTGCAGCTGCAATCAGGACCTGCTTGAACTCCGACCAGGTCTGATTGTGTCCTGATTTAAGAGCTGAGGGACAGCAGCATGGGGGATGGTGCATGAGTGTGTGTGTGTGTGTTTGTGTTTGTGTGTGTGTGTTGGTAAAAAGACACCTTCCCCTGTGCTGTGAGAGGGCGGGTGCTGCCTTCTCTGTATTCTGTGCTCACTTCCAGAAGCTCTCTACAGGCTGTGTGCATGGTTGTGTGTGTATGTGTGCGTGTGTGTGTGTGTGTGTGTGTGTGTGTGTGTGTGTGTGTGTGTGTGTGACTGTCAGCACCACCGCCACCACCACAACCATATCCCTCTCAGTGTGTGCTCTCCCTCGCCACAC
>JABJVR010000021.1:9932515-9944050 GCA_025773905.1 Chitala chitala
TCCTTCCATACACATTCACACACCGCACACTTCAGGGTCCTTCCACACACATTCACACACTGCACACTCCAGGGTCCGTCCACACACATTCATACACCGCACACTTCAGGGTCCTTCCATACACATTCACACACGGCACACTTCAGGGTCCTTCCACACACGTTCATACACCGCACACTTCAGGGTCCTTCCATACACATTCACACACGGCACACTTCAGGGTCCTTCCACACACATTCACACACCGCACACTTCAGGGTCCTTCCACACACTGCACACTCCAGGGTCTCCTTAGTGCTTCAGCAATCAGGGACACACCTTCAGAAAGGTTATTTTTCTGCACGTTTATTTTGTGTCTTTCTTATATCGCTTACTCCACACACTTGAGTGGCAGGTCTGTTTTCCCCTTTTCTGCATCTGCCCCCCCCCCCCGTGCATTGCTGTGACTCCTTCTCCTTCAGGTGTGAGGATGGGAGTTCATGGATGGGGGAGGGGGTTTAGCTCAAATGTCTGTGCTAATCCTGATCAATCTGGATTCACAAAACAGTGTTTCCACATTCCACTTTCAACACCCCCCCACATACCCAGACTTAAAAATAAATGTACTCAACCTACTCAGACTCCAGACCTCTTCATGCAGACATCGTCTGTGCCCGCACACTTGAAATTGCTCAGGAAAGGTAAATTTACAGATGCCTGCCAAGCTGTTTGGAATCTAGTCCACTGAGACTGACCTGGCTGCAACTCATGCTCCTGTAGGAAGGAGAGCTGTATTTCCTGGGCCTCCTTTTCGGTGCTTAAGGATTATTTTTATCTTGTCTCATAGATACCCTCTCCCTGTCCAGCTCCTCTGATACTTTGTCGCCGGCGGTGTGCCACCCTCTCCCTGCGGGTCTGGGGCCGGCTGCCCGGTTTTCCGCCACCATTACCACTGGAGCTGCCGCAGTTCAGCTTGTTGTCATTTGATGGGACACCCGTGTCTCTCCCCTCCTCCAGCCCTTAGTTACGGCTCTTGTAAATTCAGGAGGACATTGGACTCGAAAGCGCTCCCCCCCCCCCACGGTGACCACAGGGAGCCACTTGTGTTCTGCCCGGCCTCACTCGTCGCAAAACAAAAAGGCACATCGCTCAAGTCGCGGAGTCGGAATGGAGGAGAATGCGGCACGTCGCATGGGGATTCTAAAATTATACATAATTGTGCACGATTCGGGCTGTAACGGGAGCAGCTCCCGGCCCTAATTCTCCCGCAGGTGGGGAGAACAATGACAGCCGATGGGAGGATTCTGCTGACACGCACCTTAGCCCATCGTTATCTTAGCAGGAGAATCTCACTGCCTCGCCCGTGCGCCCAAAGACTCGTGCACCCCACTCCCAACACCACTGCTCCAGGGGAGTGCACCTAGACCATGGCTGTGTTTGGCCCTTAAGTTAAGAATGGCGAAGGAGTCTGAGGCTGAGTTCACCATCAGGCATGAGGGTATTACTGCTGTTTATAATTTATTTCCTTGCCTCAGTCACACACTGCCACCCACAAAACACACAGAGAAAAAAATTATATACAAACATTCTCAGAGATGGCTCAGATTCATTCTGAGGGTTCATTAAAGGCTTTGGAGAATCGTTTTTGTTAGCTAGCCCAGGGTCTGACTTTTAAGAATGATATTTGCGCGAATATTCTTTAATTTCCTATTCTTTGCTTTTGGAATGTACTCTTATGATGAGGATAAAACCCTGCTGGCACGTGAAGGGCTGGCTGTCGCATCATATTCTCCAAAAGCCACTCAGCCTGAGCCTGTCAAGGGGGACAAAGGTGACACAATTATCATGACTGTTAGGTTACCCTCTCCCCTGCCAAGGAAAACGAACAAGGGCGATTTTCTTTTCATTTTTTTTTTTTTTTTTTTTTTTTAATCTGAAGTGCTATTAATGCAAACCCCATAATGGCCAATTACTGTGAAGTAAAAAGGAGGTTTTAATCCTCTGCTCCTGTGCTGATTTAGCTGAGAAGATGTAGCTTGTAGTTACGGCTCTGCGCCGTCTCCCTGGGTGGAGCCCCTGCTCAGAAGCACAGGGGGTGATGTCTCCACAGCAGGCTCCGAAAAGGAGAGGGGCATGCCAAGGAGCGGCTGCCTGCCACTCAGGGCAGAAGCAGGGGTGGAGCTAAGTGATAAAGCTGGTAACAGAGCCAGAGGGAGGAGCCAAGGGCGTGGAGAAAACAGAGTATAGAGCTGGGTGTGGCTACACAGTGCTCTGTTGACATCCAAGTGGAACCAATATAAATAGCACTCCCTCTTTACAACGGCATTCCCTGGCCAGTACCCAGGTTAGCCAACACAAATACTCAACACCGAAAGTCAGCCGTGCTGCTCAGAACCATAGATTCGCATAACAAAATACAACGTCCACAAGGGCGTACATAATAGTTCCACGTGCCGACTACATCTGTATGTCTTAGAAATGAACAGAAATGAATGGATGGTTTTCCCAACTGCATTCAGCTAGACATGTTACTGAGCTATTCTGGTTAAGTTCTTTCCTCAAGGACACACATATCAATGCAGCGGTGGCAGCCATGTTCAGAAGCACAGATACACGAATGTGACAGTATGATCCTTAGGAATATTCCTATGGTTCACTGCAGGCTTATCTGTCAAGCACTTCAGAACATTTTCTAATACTCCTGTTTTGTAGCGCAATGAGATCATCGGGCTTGTCCGAGGAAACCACTAAATGGACTCGCGTGTTGGCACTGCCCAGGCAGGGTGAGGACCTCCTGTGCAAGACTAAAAGGTGGAGTCACAGCTTGGGACATTTGGAAGGGGAGGAAGACACCACCCAGAATGCGCTGCAGAAGGTTGCTGAATGCATCCTGGAGAACAGCAGAAGCGCAGGGAAAGGGTACTGTGCGCTAAACCTCATTACTGCAAAAATTAAGAACTTGAAATCCATTTTAAGAGCAGACTGCAGACAGAGATGAACATTGATTGTTCCAGAAAAAGGGTATTGATTTAGATGTTTCTTTTGGACAGTTTAAAGATAAAATACACAAGCGCCTGATTTGCCGCCCTTCTCCTTGGAAACTCACGTGACGCACTAGGCACCGCGATGTTTTTCACGACAGCGAAATGTCTTTCAGCGCTTCGAGATGAAATATCGACCCGCAAAAAATGGACGAGGAGATCGGCCTCCCTCGTCTCCCACAAACTACACTGACCACGATTCAGAGAAGGGGGGGGGGATGCACATGTGAAACTCGTACTTCTGCATTCTTTCAATACGCTTTTGTTCCCAAGAACAAACACAGAATCTCGCTTTAGCACAATGCACGCTGTTCTCTAGATTTTGCTGGGGTCTCAGTGAAAGTCAATTAAAACTGAAATTACAGTTTTCGGCATGGCTCTATTTCAAAATTACAAGGAAGGTGCAACCTTGAGCCCATCTTTTTTCACAGACAGACACCACCCCCCTCGGCAGTGAGGGAGGGCGTCTCTTCACGGTTAAAGCGATGGGTTATGGAAGACGTATTACAAATATCATAAATCTGATATTTCATCACCTCTCTATTGGCTTTTTTCATAATTGTGTTTTCGTTGCCAACAGCAAAGGAAATAAAGTTATCAAAAAAAAAAAAACTCTACAGACACGTCAGAGTTTTCCCTTGTTAAGCCAGCCGACGCTCAGTGTGGGTAACTGAATGACGCAGTTATGGCCTGTGTAGAAACAGCAGGTTGTGGATGGAGAGTAACACCACGAAGCTATTTTGTACCCAGAATGTCTCTCTTCCGAGAAGCCCTCCCTTCTGCAAAGCAATTGTTGATATTGGCTCACAATCATGACAGTTTTAATCAGTCTTTTCACACTTCATTGAGAATTTATAGTTCCCTTTTAAAAAACATTGTTTCTGAATATTATCAGCTGGAAGCAGCATAACGGCTAATTATACATGCAAGGTAATTCTGGAAGCTCCTCTCAACTCTGCTATAAACACAGGGAGACTGGAACTGTACATTAACACCTCTCGATAGCGGTACAGTTGTAACGTAGGTAATTAAATATCTGATTTCAGAGCCTACAAGAAATTACAGGCATTCTGACCTGAGCTTTCTGTTACAAGTAGTGGCCTCTATTACAGTGTTTTAGTGTTTGTCTGTGAGGTTCATGTACCACGGATGGATTCAAAAATTGCAGAGGTGTGTTTCATGCCTATCGTGTTACTGGACAGGTGACGTCAGGGCTCGTGGTGCTGGACAGGGTGACACTTACACACACAGTCAGGATACAGACACAGTCACATCATGGATTCACTAACGCACACACAGATGCTGTGACACAGTCTAAACAGTGAAACACACATAGAAACAGTCACACCATCCATTCACAGATAGACTACAGACAGTCACACAGATAAAACAATAATGCATAGACTGTAGACACTCGCACACTGCAAATACTGACACACACGCACACGCACACACAAAGAAGCACATAAAGCGTTTATACTTTTATAATAATTCGACTAAGAGAATGATATCATCACATCTCTGGTTTGAATGTGTCCTTTCCAGACAAAAAAAGATGTTAATAAAAAAAATCTGATTTTTTTTTTAAGATGACGTCACTCATCAATGTGATGTCACATCAGAAGTTTTCTACATCCTGCAATTACAGTAATTTAAAGTGTCAATTGTGCTACTTGCTGAAGGTGGGGGTGGGGGTGGGGTCCAAATTAGACCAAACAATAAGATGTACAAACAGCACAAATATGTCAGACTGCAGCTCCGTCACAATTAAAAGAAGCACCGGGCCAAGAAAACCCCAGCTCACGGTGACACTTGAAGCACAATGAAGCGAGAGGAATCTGAGATACAGGGCTTCTCCGGCAAGACACCAGCAGCAAAAGCAGGTACAGTCAGCAACTTCAACACAAAGGGAGAAGATCTCGAGTCTGTGCAGATACAGCGATCTGACATGTAATTAAAATACGCAAAAATACTAAAGTATCACTTTTGTAGACACGATGTTGAACATCCTCAGAGCTGCTACACCATAAAAAATTGCTTTAACTTTTCTCTAAGGGTGTTTGGTCAGTTATGCAAGATGGTAATTGTGGTGTCATGGTTGACTGTACAGCGGTGTTGTGTAGAAAAAGCACTTAGCTAGAGAGTTAAAAACTAGGTCAGGATAACAGGTCCACCTTTGTCCAGGCCAAAAATGCAATCCGGAGCTCCCTTGGGTTTGCTGAAAAAATACAGCGTGCAAAAGGACGAGATGAAAAATTCAGATAGCAAAAATATCACCAGTGTCTCTTCAAGTTGATAAAAGATGTTAATTCAAGGTCCCTGGAAATAACAGCACAAGAGCAGCACAGTGCATCCTGGACTTTTATCTGTGGGCAGGTGAGCAAAGCACTGGACCATGGATCACTAGCAACGCGCTGTTTAGCAGCATGCTAACCCACATGTGTTCCCAGCATGCAGAAGATGCCTCGGTGCATGCTGGGACGCCGGGCGTGCGAGTGAGGAAGACCACCAAGACTGAGGAAGCAGAGAATGCAACGGAGTGTTTGAGCTTTAGGGAACAAAAAGGAGGTGGGAACGAACTATGCTGAGGAGAGACAGAGGTTAGAGGCAGCTCGGCAGAACTGGGGCAATTCCGCACACGGCACACCTGGGCGGCTCGCCTCCTTCCTGGAAGTGCTGACGACGCAGCCAGGCAAGGCACCCCCACCACAGCAGAGCTATTTAAAGGCTGACACCCACGTGTGCCACACCCACGCTCAGCGCCTTTCTGACCCGCTCCGCGCTGGCACCTCCGCGGGTCTGGGTACACATGCCCCGAGTCACATGACTGGCAACCCAAACCACGGAAGAGACTTTGACAAGGGCAAAAGGCCCTCGTGAGACTCTGTCAGGACATGAGAACTGAGATGACATCTCTACAAATGGAAACAGAATGTCTCACCAATTCTCATTGTTAAGGACTACATCAACACTGCCATAATATTTTTTTCCATGGAGAATAGAGGAAGCACGGCTTTTGTACGCAATTGCAATTTTTTTTTTAATCTTACCATGTAAGTTTCATAACTATTTAGCAAATCTGTGTGTGCATTCTGAACAGTGTACCTCAAGGGCTGTCGACCTTGAGCCGGCAGGGTCACAGGAAATGCCAGATTCTGCTGTGAGGAGGAAACGTCTGCACGGAACAGCAGACCTCTTCACCCAACGTTTCACCTGTCAATCATGTGCTCATTAGTGTGCGTCCTCAGAAGGCTGCAGAATTGTGAGTCTCATGGGACCAGCGGTGGAGGGGGAGAGCACAAAGCTGGAATAATTGCAGTGGGAAGGTCAGGAATGTCTGGTGCAGTCTGTGACTGAACGGTCACTGAATGGGCTGTGGCACTTTGCACTGATTATAGCCGGACAGGTTACAGCAACTCCACCCATCATGGGTGTCAGGAGTGTAATACCACTGCCGCCTGCAGAAAGCCCAGGAGAGGAAGAAGATGCTCAGAACAGAACCCGAAGAAGACCTAAAGGGAACCAGGCCAGCCTCCGCCACCAACCCACAGGGCAATGGTAGCTGGCACATTGAGAACATCGCTTGGTTCCTAATGGCAGTGCCACCTGCCCGGTTCCACTGAGTGGGCACAGTTATCCTCCACAGGCAACCTCTGGTCAAGCAGTGTGCTCACGAGACCTTGGCAGAGCTCACAGACATGTGCCCTTGCAGGTTCCCATCTTGTACTTTTTGTGTCACTTGCTTTTTTGGTGTTGATTAGACCGTTTATTCTCAAAAACAGGTAAATCTCTATAAACCTCTAAGGAAATTTGATTAAGACATTCCACTAGTTAAATGACTCTCATCCCATAATATGTAGATTTCCTGAAATAGTATCGCTGCATAGTATAGAAACAAAGAAAAAACTCAAACATCTGTCTATACACTTGTAGGAAGGTGGAGGAAGTACTGTTGAGAGGTGCCCTTTTGGAGGCCAGAGAATAATCTTATCCGGTCTTCAGAACTTTAGTTTCTTTGTTTTGGCTTGATCAAAGATGAGCTGCTTTGATAAAGTTACAGAGCCAAAAGTCCAGTTATCTTCTCTTAGGCACAGAAAGGACATTTTGACATGGCTAAAAACACAACCATTGGCGAGTGCAGGCCCTATTGTCCGAGTCTCACACCGGTCTGGACAAAATGACAAACGATTGCATGCTTTGAGTTCAACGACAAGTGCATCAGCTAACGTAAACACACCTGTTGATCGCTGCTAACCAACGCATTACAGCGGACAAGCCTTCCTCTCCACTTGGCGGTAATCGTCATGTCTGTCACTTTTCTATGCTGATCGCTGAAGTCAGGTAAGCCCCGATACCCACTGTGCATGAACGCCCAACCGTGGATGTGCTCAGAGCCTGCTGTGAGTGTGTGATGGCCAGATGAACCCGAAGTGGTCATGGTGGAGTGTGTGGCACACACCCGTGGTGTCCAACCCCGCATACCCCATGAACTTGTGCGAACAGCCTCTGCCTTTGGCCCGTGACTTGGCTTTCTCAAACCAATGTTGTAAGCAGTTGGTAACATTAATTGATATAACTTGTATAATTTTTTAGGGTACATAGTGTACAAAAAACATCTTGTAAGATGCATTTCACAGCCATGTCATGATATACTGTAATGTTGCAATACAGCAGCGGGCGTGCCTGCAGGGTTTCAGAACACTGTCTTTGAAGGGAGCGTGCAGTAATGAGTCCTGAACAAGCAGCGGCAGTGCTACAGAACTTAGCTGTTAGCTCATTAACGATATTTGAATCTTCGTTGTGCATGACACATCCTGAAGCACCATGCTATGTACCCCATAGCCCTGTACCACTATCCTCCACCCTTGTCATGCTCCTCTTTCCTGCCATCTTGTCATGTGTCCCTGTCCTCCATCCTTGTCTTGTGCCCCTGTCCCATGCCCTTGTCTTGCACCCCTGTCCTCCACTCTTGTCCTGTGCCCCTGTCCCATGCCCTTGTCTTGCACCCCTGTCCTCCACCCTTGTCTTGCACCCCTATCCTCCACCCTTGTCTTGTGTCCCTGTCCTCCACCCTTGTCCTGTGTCTATGTCCTCCACCCTTGTCCTGTGCCCCTATCCTCCACTCTTGTCCTGTGCCCCTATCCTCCACCCTTGTCCTTTGCCCCTATCCTCCTCCCTTGTCCAGCAGCCCTCTCCTGTGGTAGCATTCTGCAGCTTCCTCTCAAATACTGTTATCAATGACCACTTAAAGAACAAAACACTGGCCTGGTAGTTTGTGTGACCAGAGACCGATCCACAAAAGTCGCAGTCTGGAAAGGACTGGAATTTTTTGGGGACATCTGCACTGCTGACTGCCATATGGAGTACCCGCCCTCTTCTCGAGAAAGACGTGGCATAAAAAAGCACGGTAAAATCTAGGAGCAAAACAGCAAAGCAGATGCCCGCTAATCACCCATTAGGCATGGCGCTTATGGATTAAGAGCATTGCGTTTCGGGTATTTATTTGTGCATGTTTTCAGGAGGGAGGATGGGCTGGTAACCGACAGCAGGACAGGACAACCCACGGCTGGAGCTGCTGGCGGGCAGGTCTCATGACACCGACGGTTCAGGAAAGCCGACTGCAATGACAAGCCCCTCCCTCCTGCGTTAGCCGTGCCGACACCATCACTACCCCTCACTACCTAGCCCCCGCCTCCCCGCCCACGGGTTTTATCACGGATCCGCAGACCGAAGTATAACTCATGCAAATTCTTATTTTTGACACCGGCTGATTGCAACAATAAAGGCACAGGTGAACATTTTCCCAGGTGATTAATGCACCCCCTGACTTGTTATGCCACAAGGTGAGCAAGAGCATTAATCTCCCCCCACTCAGCACACACCACTTTCCCATTAAGGGCCCATTCCAAAGTTCAGACAGATTTTTAATTGGCCACATGGAAATAGATCACTTCCTCAGCACGAGATAGAAATCCGAGCTTCTCAAGTTCCTGGGCTCTTAGGAATATTCTGATATTTTTCTTTGTTTGTTTGTTTGTTTTCAGCTGAATTATTTATTGTTTGGGAGGAGGGGTGTTTTCATTTTTGAGGAGAGCTATCTCTCTCTGCCTCTCCCATCCCACTCCACCTTATACCCCACACACACCCCCTCACGGTTTTCACCGCTGTGTGAGGATGTGGGGACTGTCTGCTTCTGCAATGTGTAGAAGGAAGATTGACTTTGCCCCCTCGTTTGGCACAGATTTACAGACCTACGATTTGTGTCTTTCACTGCCTTTTTTGTTGGAGACTACGAGCACACGATATAATTGCAGCTTAAGATCCAAATCAAGTAAAAGTGTTGCTTTAAGGCCGGTGAGAAATTTTCACCTTTTAAAAGCAAAATTAGACAGATATTAAAGCGACAAAAGGGAGGGAAAAAATGGTTTAGACACGTGACGCTAAATGATGTCACTGCCGCTCGGCTTGTTTCGTTGCTCTCCTCATTTTCATGTCAGACTGTGACTGAGTGATGGAGGAATTTATCTGTTCGTGCTCCCCCCCCTTTTGTGGACCTCTTCATCTTCATAACCTGGGTCACCATCATCCTGCCGGAAACCCCTAAGGCATTCCGTGTGTCGCGTGTTTGGAAGGCGGCCCTTGCCCAGGGGGTGTTCCCTGCTCACAGAGGCTCTCCAGCGATTCATCCGGCCCTCTGAATGAGCGCATTAGCACTAATCTGGCAGCGTTGAGCAGTCTGGCCACGTGATGCTAACCCCCGCCCCACCCCACCCCGCATGCTGTGGCGTGTTGTCTTCCCCTGCCAGACTGAATAATAGCAGCATTTGGAAGTCCCACGCGAGTCGTTATTTTCGATTCACTGCATCGGTGATCGGTCGGGTCACGGCAGTCAAAAATTCTAAACAGCCACAAAAATGGAGCGTCAGAAAAACCAGACATACACACTCATGACCATATACACTTACAACATGCATGTGCAAACCTGGACAATGTCAGGCTGATTTGAAATATTCTAAAGTTCTTATAGTACATGAGGTTAATTAGAGCAGAGCTGTCATCAAACACAAGTCATTCTGTTGTCATCAACAGGGCCCACGTTACATCAAAGTAGTGGACAGCTTCATAAAACAAAATAAAGGATCACTGCATATCCAATACATCAGTGTTAGCAGCACTGAAAAATTCCTGCAGTTTTGGTTAGGAAGCGAGCTGAAGGTTTGCGCTGGGGCGGAAGGTCCTCATTCAGAGTTCACAGGGGAGAGACGGTGAGGAAGTGGGGGGGTTTTTTTTACCATGAGCCTGGTGATGGCGGTGGACAGGAGGAGATGTGACAGAGCAGGACACGCTGTAAACCCCACTGTCCTCCCTCTGTGAGATAACCACGTTTACTGGTCTTACAGAGGTACTTGTGTGCTTATCATGGCATGGTTCGCTGTTTCAAAGGCAGCTGCGTCACAATGAACCTTCACACACTGCAACGTGCTGCTAACGCTAAGAGGTTTACTTAGAACTTTAAGGCTCCCCGCATCTCGAGCTTCAGCCCATTTAAACACTGCTGGCATTGTCCCTCCACCTCTACGACGTTGTCCGGTGTCAGCACATCACGTCCTCCTGAGGGTACACGGTTTCGCTAAAGCTACGTTTACCGTTACAGTGCCCACTGAGGAGCCCGGAGGTCCGAGGAGTCTGTGGACTCACCTGTCTGATGTCATTACTTCACTGTGGAAACCACATGTATTTTAACATCTGTTTGTTTCATTGCACTGATACCTGATGGGATGACGTATGCAGCTTCTTCCACTGGCCAGTACTATTTTCAAAAAGATACATTTCATCAGCTCCTAAGTTCAGCTAATTTATTGTAACCTTAGTACAGCAATTTCACAGCCATGATTACCATGCTCAGAAAATACATGCCTGTATTGGTTATTTTTTTTAAAGCAAAGAAAAACTGCAGCATAAAACTGTGCTTTATTGCATGATTGCAATTTTAACTTACGAGAAAGCTAATGAAACAAAATTTCACCTTCAAGACCTTTACGTGGCAACAACGCTGAAAAACGTGTAAGCCCGACACACACACCTCCTTTTCACAAGCTCCCAGATAAATAGGCTGAACAGAAGCCTGCCGTGATTGGGGAATTCACAGACCATCCAAAACAGCATACAAATACCCATTACAAAAATTCCCTTTTGAATCAGCAATCTGTTTGATGCTGTTACATGTATGTGTGGGTAACGCCATGCTTCCTTCATGTAATATTTCTGTTCTCAAAAGTGCATAACTATGGTCATTCTACATATACAAAAATAAAGGTCAAAACTTAAGGGGGAGGGGGTGCCACTAACAGAAGCCAGGACCGTCTGAAAAGCGTCACCCTCCTCACTGATGTGAGGCTCTAGTGTAGTTGAAATAAACATCCAATCCCAGAACCAAAGCTCATGTCATTCCTCAGGGACTGGGGGACTGGAGGGCTCTCAAGCATGGGGGGGGGGGGCAGTGGTTGGGATGTTT
>JABJVR010000021.1:9946433-9975918 GCA_025773905.1 Chitala chitala
CTCCCAGCCGGTTTCCCCTAAAATCTGCCGCTCTGCTCTAATCTCCTTAACAGCTGACAGAGGCGAGGCTGGGGATGTGAGGGTCACGGTGCCCCCCGACATGTCCCCATCACTTTGAAGCCTGTGTTGGAGACAGCCTGTATTAGGTCTGTCTGCCTGCGGGAGCGGTGGGAGCAGAGAGGACCACAGTCCCATTAGAAGTGCCCCCTGTGCTTTATACTTCCCTCTCACTGTTCTTCTCCTGCGCGCTCCAAACTTCTCTACACAAGTCGACAACATATAGACTGATCTCTCTGCCAACTCAAATGTATTGTTTGTTTTTTTTTCCAAGTTCTAGCTCTCATTTCCTATGTAATGTTAGTTTATGTTTCCAGCCTTGGTGCAAACAGTAGTTTTGAGGATAATGAAGGATGACCTCTTGTAAATTTTACAGAGCAGGAACTATAATGTAGACATTTCTGCTGTGTGCTTAATGCTATGCTTGCCAAATGAGGAGGGTCTGTGTTGCCAGCAGATGATGGCTGTCATACTGTGGAATGAGGGATTTTGTGATCTTGTGGAATGAGGGAGTGTCTGATTCTGTGGAATGAGGGAGTGTCTGATTCTGTGGAATAGGGGGTGTCCGATTCTGTGGAATGAGGGAGCGCCTGATTCTGAGGAATGAGGGAGCGTGCGATCCTGTGGAATGAGGAAATGTGTGATCCTGTGGAGTGAATCACTTTCAGTCTCATGATTATGAGGCGAGATTTGCAGTCATGTCTGTTTTTCAATCTTGTCAATGTGCATTTGAGTGTTACCTCCCCAAATACCAAGTATTTTAACTGGAGATTGTTAGTTTGAACAGGGTGAGAATAAACTCAGTGTTGGAGGGTGGTGTATATGAAGTGTACTCTGTCCTGGGAAACAATTATTAGCCCCTTCCCTGCCCCCTGTTCTCTCTCTCCACTATGATTTCTATTCAAGTCTAGTCCTCAGGCACAAAGTCTTTATATTTATTTATGTGTCCAGAAAGAGGAAATGGGCTTCTGCCCAAGAGAGGCGGGGTGAACAGGAGGTAAAGTGGGCTCCATCCATACTGTTTGCAAGGCTGTGTGTGCGTCTATGTGTACAGATGTGGGAACTAACTCTCTTCTTGTGTTTTAGCAACTTCGGTGAGCAAATTGTTTTGAAAACAGAGCAATGTAAGTGTCACAAAGGAAACACGTACGGGACATTGCACTGTAGTCTCATCGTATGCAAAGTGAGCATATTAACTATCAGCATCACATAGTTGTGCTTAAGGGCTGCAGTTGCCATGGTAGCTAAAAAGACAGTGCGTGAATGTTACCAGTTCAAGTCCTGGAGAGGGACCTACTCCAGCACCTTTTTTGAAGAGTAGTTCATATATATTTCTACTTGTGCAAATGGGTAAAATATGAGCTGTTTATGGTCAAGCTGATGGGTGAAAAATAGTGATTGTTAACTTTACGAGGTCATAAAAGATTGTTGAAACACTAGGCAGCCCACAAAATCTGAGCGATCTAAATAAAACCTCGCAATGGTGCTCAGAAATCATTCAATACTAATTAAATATATGCATATATAGGTGTTTTACTATATGTTTTTAAAACAACCTGACACCTCAGAGTGCAGCTTTTATATAACATCATTTTGATAACTTACTTAAATTACTCCATGATTGCCTTTATGTCAGTAATACAAACTCTCAAACACACTGCCATGATAAACTACCAACTCAAAAAAAAAACAGTACCACAATTACATCAAATTAAATAATCACATTACATTCAACAAAGTTTATTGACAAAGTTAAGGCACAAGTTTAATGTGTAAAATGCTGTTTATTGGCCATTGTGACCTATAAACCATATAATTCAGTTAGCTGTCAGTCAGAAGGGACTCCTAGTCGTTTGCGTCGTCTGGAATGTGAACACGGGCCAGGAGTTCCCATGTGATTCCCATGTGAATGGTGCTGCCTGTCAGCACAGCTCCTGTTTCACTTCGCCTCTGACTTTTCCCAACCCTCTATGTTCTGTCTTCATGTCTGCTGTCCTCTTCTTTTAACCTAACTGGCCCCAACTATGTTCCATAGCAAGTTATTTTTTACCATTTCTTGCTGGTTTTTTTTTAGTAATGGTCCTTGTTGGTGGTATGAATGCATCAGCCACAGAACTGTAACTGTGCCACTGCCCTCACTTTTAATGGTTTAAACTTTGAATGTGAAAAGAGCTTGACTCACATACGCAGCCCTTTCCACTACCTAATCTGTTTTCAGAGCAAGAGCACTGTGTGTTGTCCTTTCCTTGTCTCCTTCACTTACCCAGTCTCACTCTCTCTCCCTGCCTTTATCACACTGTCTCCCTCACTCTCCCTGTCTCCCTCTATCCTTGTCTCCTTCACTTTGCCTGTCTACGGTCCTCCAGAGCAGAGGCTAATAAGTCTCTATGGTGGAGTCTGCCAGTCTTTCTTCACACAAAGTGTTTCCATGGAAGTCACTCTACTTCTCTGTGAATTATTTCAAGCTCTGGGACCCACGTGGGCCCCTCCCATAGCTATAACCCTCTCGGGCCTCTAAGGACTTGCGCTGATCTGTCCCATAACTGGTAGGCACCTGGTTTCATGCCTAGCTCTGTCAACTGGAGATGCGTCTGTGATCCCTATGGGCTGGTTTTATTCTTGTGCAACAATCACTTCATAAAATTTGTAGAAGACAGCATAGATACAGAGAAGTGGTAATAACTAAGATTTGTGGCAGTGATCTCTCCTCTGTGTTGTGAAAATACTGCACACTGCATTGAAGAGGGCTGCTGAGTCTGGACCAGACTAACTGTTTTTTATTGAGTGTCCACACAGCTTTTTATGTGCTCTGTTTAGCGGTACGCGTGCCTAGCTGTCACCCGCATGTGAAACATATTGGACCCGTGTCGCCTTTCACCGTGCCTTCTTTCTTAATTTCGGTGTTTCTCGATATCAAACACGACAGACCACTTCCCAGCCAAGTTTCATAGCTTAGCGGGCGTTGGCCAAGCTTTCTCAAAAATATGTTGTGATTTTGTATTGCAATTGAGAAAGAAATAAAGAAAGAAAGCAAAAGAAAAAAGAAGCAAAAAGGAAAAAGGAGCCCGATTAGGAGGGCTGGTGATTACGTCCTGTGCTCCCCAGCTCCTTCCTGTACCTGACCCCTGGATAACCTCCAAAACTTTCAAGGATTTGAAAGGAGTCAAGGAGTCTATTCTCTGTCCAGGACCCAGTGTGTATGTGTGTGTGTGTGTGTGTGTGTGTGTGTGTGTATACATTCCTTACAAGCTATCGCCACCATCACTTGACAAGACTTATATAATTGCAGCCTGTGATCTCTTATAGGCCAAAACGCGCTCATTTTCCTCAAAGGCCATTTTGAAGTTTTTTTTTCCTCCCCCCTCCCTCCCTCCCTCCCTCTCTCTCTCCCTCCCTCTCCTTCTCTCCCTCCCTCACTGTCACTCTCTCTCTTTCTCTGTCTCTCTCGCTTGGCCCTCTCTCCTCACGCCTTCTCCACGTTTATTCCAGGCTGCAGACAGTCTGCCTCCCAGCCTCCGTGTTTCCCGCGGGCCCCCAACTCTCCGGAGTGGCGGGCAGGCGGATGTGTGGCATGAGCCACTGCGCTGTATTCAACCTAGTATCCGGGAATCACAAATGTGCACGTCCGGCTAGAACAAACAAACAGCAGTGACAGCACAAAAAAAACACAAACACACACACACACACAGAATTCTGCCCTCTCTGGAGCGACTGCTAGTCCTGTCAAGAAAGGGCAGGGAGCTGCCTTGAAGCCTTCACCCCACACACAAAGAGCGATACTGGTGAATGCGAGCTCTGAGCCACGTTAATTAATGCATCTCTTCGTTCTGCCAAAGCCGCAGTAGTTGTGAGGTGCAGAGATAACGCGCTTAGTAGCTCTGGCGACAGTACACTGGACACGTTCTCTATTGCTGTAATGAGGCGAGCTTTCACCCAACAAAGAAATGACAAATAATGCGCTCGTTTATCATGTGGCAACGGCTACCTCCACGAGTTTCAAAGGCGAAAGGGCTCTGACAGCAGACATGTGCTCGCTCTGGCCGCTCTGGCGCTACGAAACTCAGTCCTGTACGCTCACATCGGCAATCGGAGCTCGCTGTTTTCTTCCTTGAATCATTACAGCAGCTGAATTAGAGCTCGAGCTAATTTCATAAAATTGAAAAGCAACTTATTAATGTGATTAACGTGAAAGTACTGCTATGGTGTGCAACAAAGACGCATCCGAGAATACAGAAGGGAACAATGAGAACTGCAAAATCCAGAAATGTGGGCAAACTGTGACCTAGTCATGTTTTCACTGTACCAAACACAAATGTACAACATTTGGAATATTTATGTTTATCAGACATTAAACAAAGCCAGTAAATTGCATGCACAAACGAGCCAAATTAACATTTAATTAAAATACTTGAATAACAAAAACAATTTAAAATCTTTATTCCCATGGCAATGCGTGCAATAGGAATATTTTTGTGATTTAGGCTTGAATATTTCTCAACCATTCTCAGACCCTCCACTAAATCTTTACGTCTGTCCTGAGTGTAATATTATTGAAACAATCAAGTGTTTGCAATATATTTAGCTGACGAAGTTGTTGTTTTTAAAGACATGTCAACAGAGCAGGCCCGAATGACCCTGGAGTTAACAGGAGCAAGAGAACCCAAAAAAGGACACGCGGCCAATAACATCACCTGTCTGCAGATACGTTTGTGCCTCTCAAACACAGGTAATTCATTTTACGCATAAAAACATTTATGCAAAGGAAGAACAATCTAGAAACGTTTCGGCAAACGTTAGAGAAAAAAATCATTCCCTTAATTCTTTCTCCTAATTAGATTTGAGCTAAATTACATACGGAGGAACTGTAACACAGAGCGCAAGAAAAAAGAAGAAAACAGCCCTCCAATTACAGAAGAACCTAGGGCTGTAAGGGAGACAGAGTAACACTGGAAGCCAGTGTGAAAATACCGCGCCCACACCAAACCATTTTATTCATAGACAGGAAGCAATTATTCATGTGAGCATATGCTTAATTATCACATGGAAGTTCTCCCTACGCCGTTCTGCTGGATCTCAGCTTCATTAGCCTTAGCGGAGTAAGTCGTTCCCTCCCTGCCTGGGTGTCAGCACCGAGTCAAGTGCAGCTTGCGCTAATTGCCAGCAGTGGACAGATCCCGGTGCTGAACGGAGGAGTCCGCGACCGGAGCAAAGTTCTGCAGGGTGGAGGTGGACAGGAGTGTGTGTGTGTGTGTGTGTGTGTGTGTGTGTTTGTGTGTGTATGTGTGTGTGTGTGTGTGTGTGTACGTGCGGGGCGGGGGGCACACAATGGCAGCTGGCTACAAATCCCTCCGTAATAACATTAATGACATTAATCAGTGTTTTGTTTCTTCTTTTTTTTTTTTTTGCAACAGCAGTCAAATGTCAGTACAGTTTGGAGAACGGGGTGATTAACGTCGCAGAGCGCTGGTGAGACCGTCGTTACCGTGGCGAGGAGCTCGGGACGCGTCCCGCTGGCAGCGGCGACAGTGACAGGCACGTGCCGGAGGGTCCCCGGCGCGGGCGAGAAAGTGGGTCAGCCGCTGAAGAGCGCGGCGTGCTCCCCAAACGAGAGCTGACGCCAACGGAAAGCTTGCTCCGTCCTCCTCAGCAGGACGGAGAAACGCGTCTGCAAGCCCGAAGATAAAACAGAGGAGCGTGTTTGTCAGCATCACACGGAAGTGTGGAGTCTTTTGTGACGTTGTAAGGAAAAGGGTGCGAGTACAATCACAAGCACTGCAGAGCAAGCGTTTATAAAGCGTTTATGCCTCCCCATCGAAGCACAGAAACGAATGTTCTGTCACCTGCACGAGACACACTCAGCGCGTGTGAGAGTACCGCTCACGTTTCAGACTAAGTGTGCTGCGCTCACCATACTTCATTCTACTTGCATGTGAAAAGATGGTCTAACGTACACCGATCTATTAAAGCAGCATGGTTATGGATTACAGGAACACGGGAGACATGGGACACAGGAGACACTATACAAAATTAATTAAACATAATCCAGTAAATATAGTCAGGCATACACACACACACACACACACACACACGCACACACACACACTTATAGCACATGCTTACATGCTCGCACACATACACACACACACACGCACACATGCACATGCTCACACACGCACATGCATACGTTCACACACAAACACCGGCACACGCACACACACTCACACAAACACGTGGACACACACGCAGGCTCACACATACACAAACACGTGGACACACGCACGTTTGCGCACACAAACACGTGGACACACACACATGCTCGCGCACACATGGACACAGGCAGTCTTGTTGCCGTCACACTCTCAGCTTCCTCTGCGCCGTGAAGCAGGCCGACTGACCTCCGTCACACGGAGCACCCCCTCAGCTTCACACAGCCGGCATGCTCAGGAGCCGCGACCAGCCGTCGCGGCAGTCCCTGGGGAGCCCCCCCACACATGCTCACCCTTCCCCCCACCGTCTGTGCAAAACGAACACAGATGAATGAAGGACACCCACCCAGAGACAGACAAGAAGAGCAGCAGTGGCAGAGAGAGATGCAATGTCTGGGGGTAGGAGTGGGGGGGCACTAGAAAGGGCTTTTGCAACAACACTGGGGGGGGGGTAGTCATCTCCCTGGGATGACTGACATCAGCATCTCAACGGGTTAACCTACCCTAGGGACCCACTTCACTTCTACATGTATCTTCCACCCCCCATACTAAAACCACAACCCCCCACCCTTTTTTTTCACCAGTTCCAAATCCATGGCATATGACCTTCTGTTAAATAGATAAAAAATGTGCTTATCAGTCATGCAAATGAGGCTGAATTCATTTTCCACAACAGATGGCCTCATAGATAATGATGATGGAAGAGAGAAAATTAAATGTCTCTTGCACGGTGGTCATGGCAACCGGGCGCACAGTAATATCAATAATAAGTATGGCGCATAATAAGGTTGTCAGTCCGGTGAATCAAAGTCTGCCAGAAAGTATGGACAGAGAGTGTGGAGAGCGGCCCGCCCTGGTCAGGCTGCCGCTGTTGCTGTTGTTGTGGCCGTATTACTGTTGCCGTAGTTATTAACGTTATCCTGCTTTCTTTCATATTACAATAATTACAGTAATTCGTGCGTGTGAGTCCTCAGGCAGATGACACAACAAACAGAATGAACCTGGGCTGCAGAGGGACTAATAACAAGTCCGTCTATCGGCACACCACAAGCATAAAGGCAGAAAATTTCGCTGCTGTGGGATGGACTATGGAGGTGGGGGGTGCAGGTACAGCACTATATCTGTTTCTCTCTCTCTCCCCCATCTCTTCTTACCACGTCCCATACCCCTCATACCTGAGCTCTGTCTCTTGCTGCCTTTCGCTCTCCACCTCTGACCTCTTTGGGTCTTCCTGCTCCATCTCTCGCTTCCCTGCACACCTCCCCCTTCGTCTGTCTGCATGCCCCCCCACCTCACTTTCCTGTATGCTGTCTTTCTGTTTCAAATCTACAGCACTGCACACTTCACTGTGCTCGCTCGCTCTCTCTCTCTCTCTCTCTCTCTCTCTCTCTCTCTCTCTCTCTCTCTCTCTCCCTCGTCTCCCTGTCTCTGTCTCTCTCTCTCTCTCCCTCTCCCCTGCTGTGATCTGGAGTACAGCAGAGTTGTGGCTCCCGGTACGCCCTTGGGCTGCCTCACACTTGCTCCCCTGCCCCCCCCGCACTGGAAACAGAGGTGGGGGTGCGCAGAATGAATCAGAATCCGGTTGCATTTGTGAGAGACTGAAGCGGAGCTGCTCTCTGCTTGCCAGGAAGCTGCATTCTGTACACAGCCGTGCTAATAATGGCTGGCTGAGGAAGCAGAGAGAGAGAGAGACAGAGCGAGTGTGTTAGGGGGGTAGGGAGGCTGTTTCTGCAGATCTTAGCTGTCGCCTTGCCGAACTGCTTCACAGGATTAAGAAGACAGCCCAGCCACCCCTCCCGTCTGCAGAGTGAACAGTGTTACGTGAAATCCTGTGTTCCCACGTCCGTAGCCCAAAAATTCCAAAAACATATTCTCTGTTGCGTACCTGTGGTCCGAGGATCCAGCAAGGAAAGGGACCCGGTGTGGCGGGGTGGGGGACGTGATTAGTAGGACAGGTCTGAAGCCTGGAGCTCAGTGTCCTAGTTTAACTGTGTATGTAAATAATGCATCTTCGCAGGCTGAGAGCTGAAAGCCCAACTTCGCTGTTCAGAGCTAATTTTAAGGCGATGATCGGAAGCAGCGTGCAAATGGAGCTGGAGTCAGCAGCCTGCACAGGGGCAAAAACAGGTAGCAGGCAAACGGGTTAAAAAGGCAGATCTTCTTGAGATCTGACGTTAGCTGGAGCTGCCTGCCTGTGATACTGCAGAGAATGAAAGTCATTTTTCAGGTCCCAGACCACAGAGACAAAAAAAAAACATTTATCATATTACATTATCTGACCTTCTTTTGTTTCTCAGAGCGAGACCTCACTAGTGCGGGGGACTGTTCTTATTTATCCTGCCACATTAGAACAACTAACCTTCGCTGGGCTTTATTTCAAAAGGCGAACAGAAGGGAGGGGACCCACAGAGGGCGGCAGGCAGATAGAGTCGCCGTCTGTGGGAGCGCCGCAGCCGTTTCTGTGGACGCAGCGTGAGTCACGGGGCCAGCAGGGAGCTCTCTGCTGGAGTCGCCACGTCACGGCCCGCCACAGTCGCTAACGCTGGCGAGGAGCACACCCAGTGACGCCAGAGCAGCTTCCCGGCCCATTGGCCGTCACGTCAGATGTTCGCCCGACAGAGAGGCTGCAGAGACATGCATGTCTGGACGGCGAGGGAGCACGTGTGGCAAAAGTCGGCCTGTGCTTCCAGAGCCTTCCGAGCACAGAGATCGCCGGGCCTGTGGGAAACAGTGGGGAGGGAATGATTTCAGAGTAGCGCACCGATACTGGCCCCGCTGATACAGCGCGAGTGTGGACAGGAACAGCTGGCCACATTCAGCCTACATTGTTCACTAACATTTTACCTTGACATCATGCTAAGAGTTCAGTTGCATAGCAGCTCAGCACAGTTAAAGCACGGGACTGTATACGGGCTGTGACTCTGCTGCCTTAGGGTATACAGGGGCTGCACAGCAGCATCTGCAGACTGTCGACATCGACCTTTAACCCTAATTTTGCTGGTGGCAGTCTGAAGAGGAACCTACTGGGAATTCTTTATGACACTTAGCCTGAACTGGTTGCATTAAAACTCCCAGTTGCGAAACAGGTTAAAAACGCTCTGCATAAAAGCATCGGCTAACCAAACGAGTGCCACATGTGAGCTTCTCCTGAGCAGCTGAACTTACAGGGATGTCTGTGAGAGCGGAAGGTAAGTCGGAGAGGGTAGCCATTGTTTGAGGCTGAAGTCAATCTATGCCTTGGCCACATGACTGTTTCTGATGCTGAATTTTTGAAGGGGTGGGTTTAGGGGGATTATAGCACAGGAATCTCTCTGCTGCTAGTTAACTGGAAAGAAAAAACAGAGGAAATTTGACAGTGACTGTATACTGTATAACACACTGCAGTGTTTATGATGGAGAACACAGATGTAGCAGGTTAGCATTGCAGTGTGCAGGCGGAGTGTGCAGGTGGAGTGTGCAGTTCACTCTGTGCTGTTTCTGGGGCCTCATAAGGGCTCCTCCTCCAGAAGAGGCAGGGCTGGAGTTTGTGGAGAACGCTGCAGCACGGCAGGCCATCGAGGGGTGACAGCGAGCTTGTTTAAGTGTCGGTGGGAGGTCTGTTTATTGCCTTTGCCCTCCACTGGAGCAGAACCGGGGGCCTGCACAGAGCTGCCGGCATCCACCTCGCTCCCTGCTGATAGCACCCGCAGAGATGCCCCCCCTCCACGCCTTCCCCAGCTGAACGGAGGCTCCGCCAAAACAGGCAAGGCAAGAAAAAAAAAACAGAAAAGCAGCAGGGAAACAGCAGTGGCGAAGTGGTGACAGCTGAAGGAAACGGAGGACGGAGGCTAAAGGAGTCTTTGTCACCGTGAGGCCCGACACGGCACAGACTCATCACACTGTCCTCTCCCGCTGCCTGTTGGGTCGTAATCAGCTGCACCCCACCTCCGTTCACCACACCGGAGTGGCGATGTGTCCATCGAGGTAAGGAAACTTGCAAACTTGAGGCGCACTGCTTTTATTTCCACTTGGCAAGCCAAGCTGGTTAAGTAGTCTCCCCGTGCTGCAAATATTGATCCCGAAACGACTAAGAAATGTGGAGAAAAAGTAACGCGATCCATACACAACGCAGAGCACAGACAATGACATCCAGCAGCTTTGAAAGGTCATTTCACTTGTGGTGTCAGGAGCATCAGTGTGTTTTATCTGGTTTGCCGATTATGCCCAAACACAATTCCTCAGCCACTGAGATGGCCGCGTCAGCATTCATCGCGTGGACATGCCAATATGACTCTACACCTGTCTGCCTGAAAACAGCAGGGGCCTGGCTGGGAAATGCCAGGTGGACTGAGTTTGTGCCTGGCCCCAGGAAGGCACCAGATCTCTCATCACCTTGTTTGTACGGAACGCTCCACCACTGAATGCTCCCAGGCAAGGCAGGCCTCCAGAGCGAAAGAGGCTAATTGCCAGGCAGGCGTGCTGAGCGTGCTAGCTGCTTAGCGGTGCTCCGAGACCCAGCATCAAGGGTTCAGGGCTGAGCAGATGTGGGACCCCCCCACTAATCTGGCAGTGGTACGGGCCCAGCCAGGACTGACTTCCCCTGACGCAGGGGCTGATGTCAATGCCCATGCCAGGGAAGTGGGGCAGGGTGGGTGAAATCCCACAAGACACGACAGTCCCTGATTGATGTTCTAGCCACATCTTGGCCAAGCCAGTCCAGTGACGTCCACCCGCAGCGAGGCCTTGCAGCCTGCTGGAGAAGCCCAGCATGTCGAGCCTGTAGCGCAGGGTATAAAGGTGGTCTGCCACTGCAGGTGGGGCTGCACACACATGCTGCATCCCAATAAGCCACAGAATGATTGCGCTTAACCCCTCACACTGGCAGTTAAAAGCTGGCTGCCTTTCTTTTATACGGGGCACACGAACACAGTTTCACTTAGAGAATGGCTGTGAATGCCGGCATGGTCCACGGCAGACACCATTTCATTACGGCTCATTCTTTAATAACATCTGGGTGCATTTTCCAGTTTGGCACCAGGGAGAGGGCGGGGCTGATGCCAAATACATCACCTTCCTGGCCTCACGTAAAACACTGAGGGGAGATAAACTAGGTCACAGGGATAATCCCTCTCCAAAAGCAGCCCTACCGATCTTCCACGCACACCGCTGGTTCAGAAAACTCCCCTTTTGTGCTTCTGTCTGTATCGCCAAATTCACAAAACACTGAATTATAGCTTCCTGAAGCACATCTGCCCAGTACAGGGGCTACGAGCCTGCGCTTAAACATGGGCTGTATTAGAGATTCTGCACAAGGATCCATGACGAAAAGACTTTAGGAATAAGCAGTTAACTGGCCTGCTGTCACTGCTGTGTCCCCGACAACAGCAGGGTCTAGTTGCAGAAATTTAATGGCCAGGTATCACAAAAAGTCTAGAACCAAACTCCATAAACAATGAGAACAGCTAACAAGCCAGAATGTCTATGCAAAAAAGGGGGAAGAGAATATAAGGGGGCACAAAGGAAAGCAAACAGAGGCATGACCTGGCTAGAGTAAGAAAGGGAACATGAAATTAGGCAATAACATAAAAACGTCAAAACTAAGAGGACAACAGACTGCAAATGAGGGACTCAGATCTCTACAGGAAGTGTTTAGTATGCACTACAACACTTCAATACAGCCATAACCGAAGCTCACAAGGCTTAAAAAAACATAAGGAAACAAGCATAAGGTACAAGCAATCAAGATCAAGCAAAAGTGTGAGGAATGCAAAATGTGTCAATAGGCAAAACATAGATACTGAAGAAACTAGACAAGATAGAGACAGCAAGGGAACTAGACCAGACAAGCGAAATTAGACAGGGTAACATGGAAGCAGGACAAAGTCAAAAGGGGGGGGGGGGCATGGCCAGCCGGTGGGTCTGCCAGCACAAAGATCACACCTAACAGTGAAGTGCTTGATGAATATATATTTAACCACATTCAATTTCTTCTGTAAAGCGTTTTGAGACATCTCGTAAAAGGTGCTATATAAAAATAAACTGAATTTAATTTAATTTTAATATTATGTAACACACTGTGGTGTTGCCGAGTTCTCTATGCTTGTTACCTGACTGGTAAAATTTCACCTGGAGCTCTAACATTTGTACAACCTTTTTTTCTGAGTACCTCTAAAAACCTGTGGGCAAAAATTAATAAATTTGCAAAATTTCCTTGCTTTTGGACCTGGTGGGTGTGTCAGGGCTTCATTGTGGGTGCAGCCCAGAGACATGGATGACTCCGGTGATGAAGATGGATTTTGTGTAGAAGAAACGAGAATCGGCCTGTTCAGCACTACTTGGAGAGAGGAAACATGCGGATTAGGATTAGGATTAGGACAATACTTCTCACAAGTGGGGAATTGAAACCTGTCAGGATTAGAGGAGATTTAATAGAATTTCAGATCAAAAAGCAGAGTCTGGGTTCTCCTGTCAGAGCAGATACTCACGAAGGAGGGATCTGAACACTTTATCAGCAAGGATGACAGATACCAAGGAAACCGAAAGGAAAATTTCAGAAATTATAATGCATGTCTCTATACAGTATATTCTGTAAAATCACATAAATTTGTAAATAAAATCTAAATTTGTCATATGTTTTTTAATTGTGCCTACACTTTCCACTCTCCTGATGAAGTGGTGGGTTCGTTGCTAATTTAGCAAAATTATGTGTAGATTCAAATGTCTCTGGTATCAATTCAATGTCACACCCCTATTAATGTTAAATCACCTACGGTGTAACGATTGCCAAAATAGCAAAATATACTCTGGACATCCTTTATGAATAAATAAAGTTTAGTCTAAAAATTCAAAGTTTTGCAGTTTGTAAAGATTATGACTCTTCTTTGCTCATTACGTTCAATAATGACTGGTCCATTACTAGCATTTTCCAGTGTGTTTTCTAAATATTTTTCTCTTCAACAAATGCATATAAAGGATAAATCTCAGAAATAAAAATATAAATATATTATACATCATTTAACCATTAGGTACTAGAAGTGATCCAGTTACATTGTTTCATTCAAGACCGTATGTACACACCACGCAGGGTGACGGTAAGTAATGCGAGTGCAGGAGCTGGACCAGCCGCTGAGATGCATCCACATGCAACGTCCAGACGGCAGCGGCGTGTGCTGCATGTGCACAGTTTGAAGGACAGCCAAGCCGAGCTGTAACTCAGGCTGGGGCTAGCGGTACAGGACAAATCTATTTATACCCATGAAGACAACATCTAATCTGATTCCGATGCATGTTGATGCGTACGGCTGACATCGATAGGACAGCGTCGCGGAAACACCGGATTTCGCTCCCGGCGTAACGATCCTCCGCCGCGGATCTCGAGGCTTGCGCCGCTCTGCCGCAGTTCCCTCTGACGCTGAAGGGAGGCTGTGGATTAATGCACACTCAACGTGTCAGACCTGCCGGCTGGAATTGAAGGATTCCCCGCCTCGGTCCTGGCAGTTCCATTAATTAAACTCGTTGGGCCGATCGATATTTTAACTGCCTGTGGTCCGTCCCTGGCACCCCCAAGGAAAGATGACTTTGACAGAGGTTAGCATGACTTCTGATAGACTTTCACTGCCTTCTTTACACGCCATCAGAGAGGACAGTGGGATGCGTAAGTTACATGTACAGAAAGCCATGCATGCATGCTTGAAACAATGAATGTACCCTGGCCCAGAAATACAGGTATTCACACAGACATGCGGTATAATTCTCCATGTTTATGACTGGAAGAATCTTTTTATTTTTTTCTAAGTAATAACATCCCTCATATTCCCTGCAGTGATGCTCACAGCTGTCAGCTTTTCAAAGCTTGGAACGAAGAATTCAGGATCTACGTTACAGACTCCCAGCTACAGAAATACTAAAAGGCACATGGGAAACCTTCATTTTTAATGGAAATATCTTGATACAGGGTTTAGCTTTGTTTTTATTATTAAATTGTACTGTATTTACTGTCACTGAACGATTGCAATATATTAAAGGAATAAGCAATTATTTCCTTAATGCCATGTACAGTAACTCTAAACTGGTGTAGTACCTGGAAGAGCCCAGAACCTCTGAAGATGTACTGTGCTGACTGACCTCTTCACCACTGTGGCGTGGCACCAGCAAAACTACACGGAAAGAAAACCTAACTTAAACCCAAGAACACACAACGCTACCTCACCCACGCCCCACCGCCTTGGTGGATATTTGGAAGCGGAAGGTTAACAGCGTTCTGTGAGGCGTGAGCAGGCCAGACCATCGGCGGCTGGGTACTGGTATTCAGAGCAGCGTCGCTTTTCCCACAGCGCGAGGTGGGAACAGTGCATCTCACCTTGAGCCGACTGCTCCAGGGGGAGCCGAGATAAATGTCCTCCCTGACTGAAAGGTAAGGTCAAAAAGGGGAGGGGAGTGGGGGGGCACAAAGATGTGTTTCTCCCCTACGGTGATGTCGTGTGGACAAAAGGCTCCTGTCACCACATGTTCAGGCATTTTTCAGATCTTTCTCAACAGTGGATGGCATGAGAGAAGATAACTTAATGTTAAATTCACATTTCACACAGACACGGCATCTATTAAACTGCCATTGTGTGTGTTTGGATTTTACGTGTTTGTTTTACATCCTCTAAATCTACATTTAATAAATTTACTATGTCCTGCAAGAAGCCCTGAAGAAGAATTCAACAAGAAAGCCTTTGTACAGTACAGATATATGCTAATTTTTCACTTTTAAAACAGTCTGAAAAATTATCCCTACGATAAGCACAGTATTAGGATCATATTTTACTAGATACTTTTACTTTTTACTAGATAAGTCTGAATATATACTTTGAATGTTTTCAAATACAAAACAGGGACTTGTATGCATTTTCCAGGTAAACGGTGAGCTGTAATGTTAAAATCAGTTGGTTGACTTTAATTGAAAATGACAAGACTCCAGTCTCATTAAAGCATTTGTGGCTTGTGTAAAACATCCCTCCCGATTAAATTTTAGTCCTTAGGACAAACTGATCTCTTCTTCTTTTGGTTTTTAATATGGTAAACTGTAAAGAGAGCAGCGTGTAACATGTTACAGAGTGTTAACACCGGCCACACGGTGCACATGAGCGATGAGAGGGATGTGTAACGGGATGCTGACCATGCTCACAGTGCTTTGGAGGATAGAAGATAAAGTTCGTGCAGCTCATCTACTAATCGGCTCACGACGCCGGTTCTTACAGAGCTACAAGCCCCTGTCTGGGCTGGACCACAGTGCATTTATTACAATCACCTCACAAGCTTTTTAACAGAAGGTGATCTTGTGTTGTGGATTGCCATTGGTCACATAATTGCTTTCAGAAATCGTGCCTCCATCGTGCTCTGTCTGAGGTGCGGCGATTTCACCCACCACGTATCAACAGTAAACAGGATAAGATGGGAAGAGAACGGAACTCCCAGAAAGGGTGGTTTGTTAATTACGCATCTTCTTATCACCGGAGAGGTTTTTAAGCCAACACTGGCTGGGATTTCTTGTCTTTGGCCAATCACAGCCTGATGTATCTTAATCCAATCCAGCAAAACAACCAATGAGAACTGATTAAAACTAACTTTCTCTTTTGTATATTTGGCACTGTTGTCCATTCATGTCTACTCCCCCAAGCCCCCCTGAGCACCTTACTCTGACTCAGGCGCCTGAGTTCTAGGTGTTTCTTTGTTTGTTGTTCTCCACAGATGAGCTGAACCCCCCCCAACTCCCAGTAAACTCCAACCCCCCCCCCCCCAACTCCTAGCGCCACGACGCCCAAACATTTGACCAGCCGTAACAGTTTAATAGCCGACTGTAGCCAAAGGGAGCCCCCAGGCCTGGCATACTTGCTGAGCAGCCGAGCCGCATGCCCCCCTCCCCCCTACACATGCTGTGTTTCAGACCGGTGGCCCCCACCACACTGTTATAATAGGCTACTCTGGAGGCATGCCCACCCCAATGAATCCAAAACTTTGGGGGCTAATGCTGACCATGTTTGTCCGAGAAATGGACACAAAAGAAGGATGTCATGCTGCCTCTCATTCGGCTGGTTACCCAGAGCCGCACGCAATCTGAGTTGCTCTCTGGGTACAAGACCCAAAGCTGTGTTAATGAGAGCCTCGCCGAGCCTCAGAGTCGCGCCGAGCCTCAGAGCCGTGCAGTGCCTCACACCCATTCACGTTTACAGCCTGCTTATCCACCTCAGGGTGACGGCAGTCCAGGAACTGAAATGCAGATAATACAGGGCAAAAGGAAGAGTACCTACTGGGGGAAACAGCAGCCCACACACACGCACACGCATGCACACATATACATGCACGCACACACACATACACACACACAGACACACACACGCACACACACATACGCACACACAACACCCACAGACACACACATGCACACGCACAAACATACGCACCAGACATGCACACACACGCAGAAACACAGACACACGCCTCCATACGCACACACACATATGCACACATGCACACACACGCACGCACACACACACACACACACACACATACAACTCTGGGAAAAAAAACAAACTGAAAAAGACAAATGGATTGGATTGATTTAAGCAATTCCAGTTGATGAAATGAATTTAATTTCAGGGAAAGGGGGGTCCATTTCCAGATGGGAATGCCCTTTGTTAATTAGTTTTGCTGATTAGTCACACCTGCCCTCCATCCTGCGTGTTTCTATAAGTCAGTTACGTTCCTCTGTTCAGACCTTTTGACCTTTTGTTTTATCGTTCCTTTTGTTTGAAGTTGCCAAATTTTTGAACATGGGCCGGATTGTGACTGATTTTGTTGTTTGTTTTGTTCTCTATGGACTTTTGTTAACATCGCCCCACTGTTTTGCAACTGTCACATGACTGTCATGTGACCGAAGGAAACGATGTAATCCGATGCCGTTACTTACCACCGTTCACCTTTCCTCAGTGTCTCTGATACGTTTTTAATCAGCGCTGAAACAAAAAACTCCCCAGTGACACGGTGTTTGGCAGTAAAGCTTTAAAGGCATAAATAATTAAACGTTTAATTAAACGACAGTCAAGTTTTCAAACCTGGTTTGTCGAAACTAGTGTGCAAAATAAGTGAAATCCGTGTCGTGTTTGCACCACTTATCCAAAGAGTTCATAGTGACAGTGATAGAGCTCATATGCACCATGTAACCAGGGGTGTAGATTGCTGGGGGTACAGGGGGGACATGCCCCCCCAAGTTATATAGACTGTTAACTATATGCAGTTACATAGACATCCCTGCCACTTTTAAGGGACAAACTGTGCCCTCAATGACAATGAGTGTGTAGATGACAATCCATGTAAGTACATTTCAAATACAAAAGTATTTTGAAGTCAGACATGAACACTAGAGACACACAAAACTCGCCTCAAAAAGTAAATGTATTTCAGCTTCTCACAAAGCTAGCATGACTTTACATGACATGAAGACAAGTTATTACTGTTAATGGCGTTACACTGACATCTGAAAGCAGGAGTTTCACCTTACGCTATAGGCGCTGCTGACGTGATGAAAGCCACAGACACTTGTGTTCGTGACAACACCAGATTTACCTCCATCACAGAGACTGTGGTAGGAGGCGAGAGTCATCCCACCCCAGAATTAACAACCCTACAGAAAAGCCCTTTGTTCTCTATTGTGCGTGCTTACAGACCTTGAGTTGTCTAACTCTGTTCTCTAAGAAGTGTGTATATATTCTTATTTTATCCAATTTTAGGTTAATGTGTGAGTGACCTGGACTGTACGTCTGCTTCTGTGAAACGCTGTAACTCAGCATGTGCCAACAGTGTGCCTGGCTGGGCATTTACAGATCTATAATATATAACCAGTGCAGCAACTGCCGTTACAGCACAATAGAATGTGAACCTGCGTCCCTGGGGGAGCGCGCTGAGACAAAGGGAGCCGGCTTCTATGAAGTACACAATCGACCGCCGTGCACCGAAGGCATTCAGGAGCCAATCCCAAGGCATTATGGGATGTCTTTTATTTCCTTGTGTGTGGCTGCGGAAGCCATCCAAGCGCGAGTCAGGAATTCTAGCGCGACGCCAACTTCGAGAAATTCCTTTATGTGACGTTTCGACAAGCGGGCTATCGCTTTCAGAAAAGCTAGCTTTTCGGGGCCGATGAAATTCGCTGCCAATCTGTTCCGGAGCTTTGAACCGGCTTCAAAGGCAAGGAGCGCCACAATGTGGCTCTGTGTGAGCGGGTGGCGGAGTCCGGTGAGCGACGGCACCGCACCGAGGTCAGATTAAATAGCGCCCCTGCAGAGAAAGGGTCGCATGGCCCCGTCACAGACCCATCATCCGCAATGTGGTAACTAAGGGGCGTGGGGATGCTTCTGCTTCAACACACGGAATGCCAACACGGGCGCAAAAGTAATGCGTAGTCACAGTAACAAGATACATGACAACCATATAACTACACGACACCAAGCAGTAACCCTCTTTTATGACACTCATCACTTTTTCTGAGAGGGACTCAGCCCAGACAGAGACAACAAAGACAAGAAAGAAAAGACCTCGAACCCTGGACGTAAAACCTCCAAACTGAAGGCCGTGTTCCTTCTGTAAAACCATCTGAAGCCATGTGTGCTGGCTGATGACAGTCAAGTTCACCTTCCTGATGAAGAAACAGAGCCCACTGGTTTGGTAAGGTCTGGCGCTTCAAAGAGAAAAGCACTAATTGTAAAAGTAATAATTATGGCTAGGACTAAGCAGTAACATAATGCCTCAACTCTCCTTGCGGTGTGTGTGTGAGGGAATACAGCATTATGCAGCAGTGTAACACAATTTTTTTTAGCCCCATAAGCAGCTGACTCTTGCCAAGAAGTGGTACATCGCAGTGCCACCAACAAACTCTGCATTAAAGCCTTACAAGAGCACCTGGCAGCATGGCGGCTTTCCCAAGACACACAAACACCGATCCTGACTGCCCTTCAGACAGTAACAGGAGTTATCTGTCTCTGATCGATACCAGCTCGTGCGTGGCAGGAGACGGAGCGCGCCTGGGCCTCTGTACAAGCCAGCTAAACATCACACTCATGCAGATCCCATCCTGGAATCATTTCTGAATTACTCCTCACACCGCTTAAAAGACTTCCAGTGCACGTCACTTCTCAAGGATAATTGTGTGCATCTTTGTAGATAGTGGGATGTTTTCAGGCTTCACTGGGGCCGGCTAGTTTGATGTCGGCCACTTGATCGTGGCTGTGCCTAGGGGGCTCTCGGGCCAAATCAAACGCTTCGTAAGAAGGGTCGTCCTCCATTTTGTTTCCAAAAGTCGTACGGACCGTACACGGTCCTAATACTCACGCAGAACGTGTTGAAGTTATCCAGTCCTTTTGTTTCCTCAGTCACAGGACCAAACATAAACCTGCTTCACTCTGCACCCCCCCCAACCCTTTAATGTTGCAGTAGTCACCATTAAATCATTCGTAAGCCACCTGATGTAGCCCAGGGCACTAATTACTGCTTGTGCCTTCTCAGCTACTTACGGCGTGGACACCCCAGGAACACACACACTTATTGCCTTTAAAGAACAAGCTCGTCCCAGTTACACAAACAAGTGTTTCTTCTCTCCCTTTATTTTTTATGTGGAATGCTGTGAAGACTGTGAAACGTAACAATGCGTTTCAGCTCAGCTACAGTCAAGTCGTTTTTTTATCCTGCTAATTATACGTGCACGAACGGCAAATCCCATTATTATTCAGTTGCTAAAGTAAACAGCCCTCCTCACATAAATATTTGCCCCAGAAAGTCAACAGGATGAGATCAGGAGGCAGCGTTGCACATCGTCCTCCAAAACCAGAGGGCTTCCGTGAACTCGGTCATACCCTCGGTGCAGCGAGCTGTAATTGGGAATTGGAGGGGAGGGGGCCTTTTTGTGTTTCCACAGCTGCAAAAATCAGACAGTCTTCCGATGACTTTGAATTATACTCTCCAGGTTCTCCGTGCACATTTCTGCAGCAAGGCTGCGAGCCCTGTGTAGGATGTCATCCGAGGAGCTGTGTTGGTTGAAGAACACCCTAGCTACAAAGAAGGTTTGCTGTGCTGTGGGTTGATCTGCAACATGAAAGGCAAGGACTAGTATCAAAAGAACAACCTGGTATAATAACCAGGAGGAAGTGGGTTTGGGGAGTCATTATCCAAGCAGTCATGGGTTTTGCCCAGCAAGTTACATGCACCACCCCACGAATGTGGCATGGGGAGCTCTGTTGAACTCCTGTTGCTCTTCAGACACTGGTGCAGGCCCTTGCATAACCTTTAACAACCTCCACGTCACCTTGGAGGGCGTGGCTTGAAGTGGCAAAGCCCCGCCCCTCTTGCTTGGGATCCACAAGCTCAGGAGGTCTAAATTGGATCATGGGCCAGGCTCGGATGTGGTGTTCGTTAAATTTTGAGCTCAGACCTCAGCCCCCTTACACCCCACTACCCCACTTTTCAGAACAGTCCCCAGGAAACTCTCATGTTCAGGACCCCCACCGCACCTTTAAGCCTCCCAGAAGTCATCATTCGGACCTGCAGGGATCGAGAGACCACAAAGTTGACTCATCGCTGCATCCTTACCATGTCAGCCAACCGAAAACTGCGGCGGTATATACGTGTGTTTACCATACGGGAAAGTGACTCTTCAGGTGGAGTCCATGACATTTCCAACTATTAAATTAAAACGACAGAGGTAAATGCAAAACTACATTAAACAGATTAAATAACAAATGCAAATGGAGCATCTGTATAGCACATCTGCCAATCAAAACCTCAGAACTGTACAGCTGTGCAATGTATTTTGTTATGAATCAAGGGCTCGCGAGTGCGTGTTTGTAAACAAATTAATGTCTAACCTGTTAGTCATTTCTTCCCAACCACAGTTAGGAATCTGAACAAAATGTCAGTGTTAAAAACATTAGCCTATGCAATGAAGCCAAAATGCATGGTAATATAAACACTACTTCTGAAAACAGTGACTACATAAAGAAAGTTACCCAAGGAGGTGTCGTATGTCTTGCAAAACAACAGTTTGCTGAGTAAAAAATGTGCACTTTCAGCGTTGGTTGGGAGCTGTTTCCAATGACCAGAAAGTCAACACTGATGAAAAAATAACTGCATGCCTCCAGCATCAGTAACACACAGCTGCAACCCCCCCAGAGTGACTCGGGATCACAGGGGACATACCTGGCTTCACACACACGAGTTACCCTTAAAACTCACAGAGGTTGTATAAGTGCTCGCCTCTATAGAAACAATTCGCCCTCCGAGCACCTTCACTGTCGCGAACACCATAACAACGACCAGTGAGAGTGAACTGCTGCATATGGTCTTGTGAGCCGTGTTAGCAGGGAGGCTGCAGTAATTACGCTGGAACAGCCCACGTTGGTGCAGCTTTGATGAGAAAGGGACCGGAGGGGGCTGGTTTGGGCGTGAGGATTTCTGGAGACGGGGTTTGGGGAAAGCTGCCCTCTATTAGGGCAGCAGTGTCACACTCAAAACCCCACTGGCATTAGAACCAATCTGGTCATGATGGGGATATGTGTGTGTGTGTGTGTGTGTGTGTGTGTGTGTGTAAGGGGGAAAGGGGGATTCTGACCAGGAGCTTCAGCTGTTTGTGGCACTAATGAGGGAGAAAGCTTTATGTGGGTGGAGGCAGGGTGGGTGTAGAGCAAGGGCAGACTCCTGGACAGAAAACAGCCCCAGGGCTTTTCTCCTGCATCATTTACTGCCCTCCTCACCCCTACCTGCTGCTGAGGTCCAGAGGTCACCTGCCTGTCAACCTCCCCAGCTCACTTTCATTGACAGGAGCTGTGCTGGTCCTTATCAACATCAGCACCCCCAGCAAGCCACCGCCCGCCCCCCACCAACTCTCACAAAACCCCGGGTCGTATCGATCTGGAGAGCACAGATATAGCAATCAATACGTATGCCTCTTGTAATAAAAGAGGGGGGAATTTTTATCCTGGGAGAAAAAATAAAAATAAACCTTTCAACTGACTGATGCCTCGTTACATGCGCTGGAGTCATTGAATGTTAATTTGCTAAGTGACACCGATGACCTGGATAATGTACTTCAGGTGCGCCGCTCTCTTAGATGCGGCGTACCTGCCGTCAGGTGAGCACAGTGGCAGGGCAAACAGGGCCCATGTGCGCAGGCTCCACATAAACATGCAGCCAGCAGTCATTTACTGAGGAGGAGAGGCTGTGACATTGGGGGGGGGGTTAGCAGGGGGGCGCGTTATCCATTTCTCTCATCTTGGGTGGGCGGAGCTCCATTCAGTTAGCTCCTAAAGGCTCATCCACCCAGCAGGATTATGGAGGGGGGGAGCGAGGGTGGTGGTACTTGTGGAGGGTGGGTGGGAGAGCACACATTATAACTGACAGTTATCTACAGACCCAGAGGCAGATCTCACATCAAGACACCCCCCACCCAAACCTGCTCACCATGGTGCCTGGGGACTGTTTGTTTGTTGACTTATTTATCTAAAATTTGTGCAATGGATAGCCCCCCCCCCTCCACTACACCAATCCCTGGGGCCACACAGCTACACTGTTCCCTCTGTGTATGCCCCCATCATCCTGCCCACCCCCCCACCAAAAAAAAACACTCCCCACCCAAAATCTGTGCATAAACCTCAAACAACCCAGTGACTGCTAGCTTTAAATGTTTGCGTTCCTCTGTGTTTAAAAAGAAATATGAAATCACTAATATAATTATTTTCTAATGTACGATATTTTTAGCAGGAGATTTTTAATTGGGAAATTGACACATGGTGCGTTCACTTGTGCGAGGCTTCACATGCAAGCAGAGGTGAAAAGCTGAAGTGAATGTTTGAAATGCAAGGAATTCACTTCCTGAAGGGAATAATTTTAAGTCAGCACCATCAAGTGGGGAGTTATGAGAAGGAACCCTGAAATCTTGTAAAAAATATGAAAATATTGGTATTTCAGCTTTGTGTATGGAGAAAGATTATTGAAACAGTTGCTTTATTTCAAAGTTAATCCTAGGGTATATATGTGTGTGTGTGTTAAATATCTGTACTGACCACAGTGGTGCAGTTATAAAAATTTCTATCCAATTTAAAATTTCAGATTTATTATTGATATTGTGTAAGAATAATATACTATCCACACAGAGGAGTTTTACATGGAGTACAGAATGATTCATTGGGATTCTAAATCTATTTAAAATCTAATAATAAAGGCTAGTTTATTGGTCAGGCATGTGTATAACACACAATACACATTACATTCTGTTATTATAAACGTGTTTTTAGTTCTGCAGGCTCTACGGCATAATAAAAGTCAGAGTACAGTGGTAAATAAAAAAAAAATCATAAAAACCCTGCATTTTCATGCCGTTTTGCCCTGTTGCGTTTCCACTGCTCAGGCCAAAGCAATCGATCACTCATAACAGCTCGGGCAAAGCCGGCTCTTGGTTCAGCGGGCAGAGTTTACAGCAGATTAATGTGCTGGGGCGGGTTCGTCTATCCATCCTGTGCCATGCGCCATCTCCTCTCGTCCCTGAGTTTTTAGAAAACAACCAAGACTTGACGGCGAGTTATAAATGGTGATGGCAAAGGGTAAACGCATAACAGGGGGCTTTGCTGAGATGGTGATAATGTGAACGCTGAAGAGATGCTTGGCTTTATGAGAACATGGGAGAGGCTCTCAGATTCACAAAAGGATCTTCTTTCCAAAACAAAGCATCCTTTCATCTCTTTGTTGATAGAATATAGAAAGTTTGCACACAGGAATGAATAAGTAACCTCCTCACCAAACTGCTTACTTTAAGACTACTCTTATCCATCTTTAGCCATAGAGTGGACACCACTTAGTTAAACAGCATTAATAATTTAGATAAGAAATTAATTCAAGAAACTCATTCAAATTAATTCAAGAAAACACTACTCTGCTAAGCACGTCCCTTTCATTGGACCAATGCTAACTGTTATTCATCATGTGACAATTTGCAGCAGTACTTGAAGAAACAGTAAAAAACTTAATAATGCATTAAAACACATTTCTACAAATAAAAGCTCTTAATTTACAAAAAAACTCATCAGTCCCTGGTGGGCCACAACTATACATTCTTGTACATTCATTTCTACAATACAACTGCTTTGTATTTCTTAAAATCCGCAAATAACTATTAGCAATGGAAGTGTAAATTTCCTTGCAAAGCAGAAAGGCAGAGCCGAATGCACTCTGGACAGAAGACCGGCCCGTTTCTGAGAGTGTACAGACCAATTGTGAGCTTCTAGATCACCGAAAGGCTATACAGCTAGGCTGCAGCACAACTCAAGCACACGCAGAAAGCAGAAAACCTGCCCACGCACACTTGGGTCCAGATTCGTACACAAAACTGCCAAGCAACACAACAGCACCTCCGGCGGGGTCACGTCAACAGCAGTGATAAAAGGTTTCAAACTAAAGAAAAACCAAGGCGTGATCCACTGGACAAAGCCCAGCTAACACAAAGATGAGCAGGAGATGGGCCACACACACAGCAGAGGCACGCTCTTCATAAAGGAAGGCCAAGTTCTCCCAGCTAACGAAAAGCTCAATAAAACGCACACTGAGCCAAGGCACAAACTGAAGGTAAAAAACAAAAAGACACAAACTAGCATGACTGCTGCGTATTACAGGCACTGCCGTGTGGAAACATTGATGGAAGCAGCGCTTCTAAGGTGGCAGGAGACACATTATCGAGCACTCTGTGGCGTGTGCAGCGCAGTGCATCGTGGGTAAAATAACTAATTGACAACACGACACAGATAGCTAGTTGCTAGTTGCCGGGCATGTTCCATAAAAGGTGCTGTAGGGGCAACCGCGGCTGTCGAAGCATTAGAGCCATTATGGTGGTAAGGCAGAGACTGGAGAGCTTTTAATGTGGGCCTTTTAAGACCATACGGGAGATGGTGTGAAACTCCCGCCACGGTGAGGGACGGCTTTCACAGCGCTGGCCTGTTCAACCCCCAGTCAAGGCACACAGCTGCTTGCATATCTTCATCGGAAGCTGGATGTAAAATGTTCAAAAATCCATCGATTGTATTTTTTTTTTATTTTGTGTTTTTAATTTCTAATTATTCTTGTATTTTAATTATTATTGTCAGAAATAAAAATTTTGTGCGTTTAAAATTTCCGCCGGGATGATGACAGATGAATACCTAGTTGTAAATTCACTCTGAAGAGATCTTTCTGACAAGTTAAAAAAATGATAATAAATCTTCATCGGAAACTGGTACTGCACTGTCCCAGGACCCATGACAAACACAAGACACCCCCCTTACCCTCCCCAATTCACTTTCCTGCAACAAATAGCCATTTTGCTAACAGCGACAAAAGACAACATTCTGTACAGAGTTATGTGATCCACCTCACACAACTCACGTTTCATCCACAGCTCACAGCGATTCGAGAATAGGTGCTCAAACACAGTATTTAGCGCATTGGCTTTTCGTCTGCTTCCACGTTATGTTAATTTACCTGCACTGTTAGGCCCTACATTTCAGCCCGTCCTTAGCTAGCAACAGTCTCATTTAATATGTCAAAGCTAGTTCAATATGGCTGCTTATTTTCTCATTTTAAACGCTATAAAAGACAAAATTTTTGTGACATCCAAAATGGCTATTTGAATCATATAATGTGAATGTAGTAAAATATGTACAAGCATGAGAAACCACACTTTTAAGGAAAGGCAGAATGGAAAAGGTGTTCTTCCAATCCGTCACAGATGACCCCTTCTTGAATGTAATTAGATATTTTTTAAGACTGCCACATTTCAAATTTACCACACAGGGGGAAAAATTGCCTCAGTTAAATGGGGTAATCAGCACACTGCAGGAAGGAAGTCATTTCATCCGCTGATTGCTCTTAAGAAGAAACAAAACGTTGCTCTTAGAATTTTGCCATTTGAAGAATAACAATTTCCATCAAGCACAGTCTGCAAGAGGAGACTGCTAATTGAAACAGCAAGAATCTTTGTTCTTTTTCAAATGTCTTCCTCCTGTATTCTGCGAGCCCCCTGCTTTTCCACGCACAAAGCGCCCCCTGCGTATCGTTTACTCCTCACATCGCAGCAACGCGTCCTTGCTCCGACGGCTGAACTTTCGTATAGCGTGAGAGCACTTTTGATCTCACATCAAAGCTTTCTCGTGTACACGACAGCAAGAAAAAAAAATTTAACACAAAAGACATGACACAAAAAGTTCATATAATATCCTCGACGGATAGATCAGGACGTAGCAACGAATTACATTTCTTTAGATCCACCAAACCACGCAGGAATAGCAAATACGAATTTTGCAGATGATTTACCTGTGGCACAGAGCAGGATCTCTGTGTTTAACACAGAGATGGGCCAAGAAAACGTAACACAATGTGTTAAAGGCAGGTGGTTTTGCATCAACTGTTCTGACATAAGTACCAACATTAATAGGAACTTCCACAGTTAGGGTTATAGTAAATTCGAGGCAATCAAGCAGAACGCAACTAGTGAATGATGTCTTTGGACTGCATAGCTATACATCACGCGCTACTGACCAAAGGTTTCACGCTATGTTAATTCTTTAGAATAAGCTGATGTTAAGTAAGAAAAAGGCGTTAATAAACTGACAACAACATACAGTACAGATCAGCTCAGTGATTCACAAACAAGAGGCTTTGGGTTTTTTTTTTTTTTTTACTCTGGATATCCCTGCTTAGCTCTGAGCTGTGATGAAGTGTTACAAACAGACTAAACCTGTGACACAAGACCAGAAAATTTGGTCTTCCGGTTTGACACCTTATCACTGCATACTCATTTTCATCACCATCTTAAAGAGCCAATTGGGTGTGAACACAGGCTCCGCCCACTTCAGGCAAATTCCAAAGCCACGCTGAATCAAAACGAGAACCTGTCAGTACAACAACACAATCGTTTTCATCATCTGTACTCGAAAAGTAATAACCTACATGTACGTTATTACTGGAATTAATTGTCACAACGAAAAACTGGGTTTATCTCCTTCAGCACAAAACCAGATTTTTTTTTTTTTGTTCAGCAATGTGCATACAAAAGGTGGCACTAGTATACACTGTGATGTTAGTCCATAAACTTTAAAGTATTAAAGTAAAAATTTATGTCTCCCTCTGCCTTTGGCAGGATGCGGGCATTAGCACGTGTGCCCAAGCGTCGTTACAGTTGTTGCAAGATTACAGGGAGCTGTAGCTTCATTGCCATAAATTCTTGAAAATCACAAAGGGAAAAACAACAGTGCCATTGCATTTTGAGTCTTTTTACATAAAAAGGGAAAACGCCTGCTATTAACAGAAGTATACAGTCTTCATAACCAGTTTAAATGCATGCTGAACCAACCATGACTACCCATACATGCGGAAGATAGTGCCACACGTTAACAGCTCATATCACAATAACTATCTGGTGGTACTGGAGAGTAGAAATGTATGTGTACTTATTTACTTAACTGTTAAGTGCTTTCAACTTTCTGATGTATAATACTAATCAAGATGATTCAATCAGATGTGCCTTGTAATTAAATTAACACAATCCAGAGGTCATAAAATGTGATGGGGACAGTTTCACTGCAACATTATCTGGTATAGCTGCTACAGGTCATAACAAAACCTCAAAACTGATAATTAAACATAAAAAATAATCACAAGTATAACACGAACATAATTCTGTTATTTTTTGTTACGTTTCTTTGAAAATTAACTTTGCAATCCTCAAGCACGCTTTCATTAGCTGTTCATTAAGTTACCAGTGACAGTAAAATCGTTACATATATCCAAAGTCTTGGTTATTAAATTAACAAAAAAATTTATTTAGTCTTTCAATATAAAGAATTGCACTAGTGCACAGACAAGATTTTTGAGACACAAATATCAGAGAAACATACCGAACAGAATCAATATAGCACTAAACACTAAATGCAGAGTAAAAACCTCACTTCAAACACACATACACAATCAGACATCAGCAGCGTGTCGTTTTCTTATCCCCAGAAGCTACATGATGAACATGAATGATGTTCTCCATGACCCGATGCTTCCCTAACCTGTTTGGAACGTGTTCTCTGTGCATCAGGAACCGCTTAACAAAAGATCAGCTTTGAGGTCCTTCCTACAGCTCGGCTGCCAATACAGAGGAGATCAGCGAAAGCTTTCTGTCAAACAGCAGAGGTATGCGTATATTAATGAGCCATTACAATCCAATTTATTCCTCGTTAAAACGTCTAAAAATAAAGAGCATTAAGGTTCTGGTGGGGGGGAGGGCTGGAACACGTCAACCTATGAACTTATCACACAGCCGCACACACAAAACCTCCCTGCGAGGTTCTATGAGCGAGGAGTGTGTCTCCCTTTTCTTTTAATTAAAGCATGCAGCAAGTGTGAAATTAACTCTCTCCTACACAGGGCTGACAGCTCAAAGCAGGAGTGGGAATCGCTCTCCTTTGTCTGTGCCGTAATTAGCGCCATGGCTGATGAGAGCATGGCGCCGTTCTACCCTACGAGAAGCCACACGAATGATGAAAGAGAGGCAGGAGGAAGAGGGAGAGGACGGCTTATTACCACCTGCAAAACCCCATCTTCTCAACCCCCAGGATAATTTGACGATACGCTGCCATTTCGTCGCCTTCTGTCGAAAGGGCTACGGGGGTGGAGGGAAAAATTGCTGATAGATGGTACAATTTTGAGGAGGATGGAGTTGGGGAGTTCTTATGAGTTTAAGAATTGATGAAGACAAAATGGGCTTTAGACTGGGTGTAATAACTTGTGTGAATTCATCTTGATCCCGTGACGTGTGATGTTCTGACACCAAGATGGTTCTGATATCTTGGCATGGGCTTCTACTCGCACAGTCCTACTGGGCATAAAGGCAACGTTGCAAAATGACAGTTTCTAACTGTGAATACATTAAATTTTTATCAGTCCAAACATGTGATGCCAAAGATTCCCAGCATCTTCAAAGAGGAAAGCACAGGGACACGGAGAACCGCAGACACTCACTGCTGCGCTGCAGACAGCTACAGGAACGTAAGCACAGAGACAGGGACACGGAGAACCGCAGACACTCATTGCTGTGCTGTGGACAGCTACAGGAACGTAAGCACAGAAACAGGGACACGGAGAACCGCAGACACTCACTGCTGCGCTGCGGACAGCTACAGGAACATAAGCACAGAGACAGGGAC
>JABJVR010000021.1:9983464-10000240 GCA_025773905.1 Chitala chitala
ATAACGAGGGCGCTTCGGCGGTGAGCTTTGTTTAGTGCGCAAAAAAAGAAAAATAAGACACACACACACACACACACCACGGCCAAGTCCGTACAAGCCGCTGGGGCTGCCTGTTGTCTAAGCCCGCGTCACGCGGCATGAAAACTACCCCGTCCATGTAAAATTGATCTGTCCCCATCCTCCGGGCCCCGAAGAGAAAAGAAAACACATTCACACCAATTACAGCGCATGTGAAAGGGAAGGAGAGGCAGCCTCACAAACAAAAGATTTAATACGCTGCAAGACGGTGGACAGTAACACGGAGGTGCCACTGACGCTTCTAACTTTAACATTCGCGACGCACGCCGTCTCACGTGCGTCGCACGGACTGCAGCCTTGCGGGAGTCCTGCAGCTCCAACTCTACCTCCGTTGTTATTAAGACTCATTAAGTTCATTAATTTTACTGAAGGAAACCGTGTTGCAGGAGGATGTGAATTATTAATTGGGCCTTAAAATGCAGACGAACACTGGAGTGAGGAAGCACATGCTATGTAGGTCACTTCCTCTTTCTCGCCAGCGTTGCAGGAAAAAAGGAATTCAACTGGAGGGACGCTTCTTATTATAGTCTGCTAGCACGCCGCCGCAGATAAGGCTGCGAGAATATAAAAGCAGACTGACACACATGAATATGCACACACAGCCTCTGATAACAGTAATAACAGCCATTATTGCGGTTTGGGGGAAAGATTCTTCCTCAGCAGAGGTGGAGGAGAGCGAGGCGGGAGGTGGAGGGGGGTTCAGAAAACTACTTAAGTTGATCCAAATAACAGAACTTATGTTGTGGTACGTGTGACGCAACTTACGGTTTACTGTATGTTTGCAACGTTTCGGCCGCAGTGAGGGCGTGGCTAAGGATCAAACTGAATAAATCAGCTTTTCTACAGGAGTCTTAATCACGTCAGTTAAAAGCCCACGTGCATCGAAGCGTGCAAAAGGGTGATGCGGTGGGCTTCAGCTGACACTTAAGCCCACAGCCTTCTGGTTGCCAGTGAAATGGTATAAGTGCTGAAATCCGCCTTTGCATAAAAGTCCTATTTCCACTCTGTACAGTGACCTAGCAATACCACGGCTTTAGCAAGAAAAGTGCTTGTATGCAACAGCGGCAATGGCTGTAATTTGTCTGTTTTTGATTTATTATTCATTTATATGGTCATAAGGACTACTCATAAAGATAAAATGCATATTGATATTTAAACAAAATAATTCAGGACACAAAGAAATAATCTGCAAAATGGCAAAGCAAAACTATGTAAAAATCGATAGGGATAAACGGAGATATAACACAAAATTTGAGGACTGCTTTTCAATGCATTGGTGTCTTATTAATCTTCATTACACCCTGCATGCATTGAAACACTAACACTAATTACTATAACGAGATTGGATGATGTGTCGAGAGATCCTTTGTTTCCTGGACGCAGGGACTGGCAGAGGCCGGAGAATGGAATAAACTGGGAGAAAGGGAAAAGCTGTGAGGCAAAAGCAGGGGGTTTGGACAGGCTCCAGAGAACAGTGGTGACGGCTGGCTGAGGCAGGGCTGAGGCAGGGCTGAGGCTGGGCTGTGCAGCTGGCTCCCTCAAAAAGCCGGGGGCAGGGGTTGGGGGTTAATGGTAGTAGGAAGATACTGTCCAGGGGGCCGGCACAATGACGACCTTCTTTGTCCCCAAGTCTTCCCATGAGGGGTGGGGTAGCAAGGTGTCCTGCCAGTCTGCTGACCCATAATGAGCACCCAAGTGCATGCCTATGTTTCTGTGTGTTCCTGCTGGGGATGCGGGTAGGAACTAGGTCAAGGTTTCTGTGGCGCACTGGTGCCGACTACTTGGCCAGGGGCTCTAAAACTCAATTGGACAGGCAGAAGGAGGTCGGCCCTGTCATGCGACTATCACAGAAGTCACATGTCAATCTGCCAACTGTCACATATGAATTTCATGGCCTCCGTTAAGCATTATATTAAACATTCAGGGCACGTGCAAACAAGTCATTACTTGGTGTTTTTGCAGGCATTAAACTGTACGGTAAAGGTGAGGTCTCGGAATATGGACACACGTCCTCTCAGACATAACAATCCCTGGTCTTTAATTTACAGACTATTACAATGTGAAAGAATATTAATAATTAGATTTTCTGCAGTGGGTTTGTGCATTGTTACACTTTTTTCTCCTACCATCGTTGGAACACGGTGAGCCGTGATGTGAGAGACCTGCAGGTGCTCTTCGTAGCCGAGGGCACCGGTGCACAGCGCCCTGAAGGCGTGTCACACTGATCCAGCCTCAGCCCACCCTGCCACCCTCATGCATTTGCTTCTCATTATTTTCTCAGACAATACCCTTTGTGGTTTGAGAAAAAAAAAAGTTTAAAAAATGTTTAGAAGTGTAGGCCTATGGGGGGGGGGGGGGATTAAACAAGCCCCCCGCCTCCTCCAAAAAGGCATCAACAAAATTGTTCCATGGTGGGTTTGGAATTTCAGCAACAAAAAGCCATTGATACTGCAAAAAAGTAGTGAAAATGAACACTGCTTCTTCATTTTAGTCTTAGCAGAGAAAAAATGAGTGCGCGCACACATGCATTTGTGGGACTGTACAAAACAGCAAAACTAAGGAGAGTGTGAGAGCAGGTGGCGAGGGGGGGTATCAGTTCAATATCTCAACAGTGGACAAGAAAAATATCAGCAATTAAGACTCCTTTAAAAACACCACTCCCCCACCCTCAGAGCGTGACGCACGGGGTGAGCACTGCAAGCGATAGCCAAATCCCAGCGGCCGGTATTTCTGTAACTGAGCCGCGCGGCCAGCAGGGGAAATCATCTTCACCAGCACAGGAAGGAAACGCCGGACTCTCTTCTGTTGTTGTGGAACCTAAGGTGGAAACGGCACTTTACATTCAAACAGCACTGAGCAGGTCGAGCCCAGTCCACCAGCCAGAGCAAGGCTGTTTGTTCTTCCACGGGGTTTCAAAAAGTACATCCTCAAGGAAGGATACATCAGTGAGAAAGTCAGTTACATCAGCAGCAGACAAAAGATAGCTCCGATTCTGACGCCTCGTGAAGGATACAAGGACAAAAATAATGATAAATAATAACTGGGAAGTGCAGATCGTGACTATAATTTATTGGAGCATTTGATATCCTGCCACACTACAGTTAAAGCACTTTATCTTCAGAGAAATGATGCTAAATAATCTTCTTATGACATGCCGGTCTGGGTCTGTGGGGTTTCGCCAGTGTGAGGACTTATCTGTGTTTACTGAGTTAACTTCAAAAGCGTTCAACCGCATTTGAGCATAAAGCCATGACTCAATTTTCCCACCATTATGCTAACAGGCAGAGAAATTCCTTGTATGTATAACTTGAGCAGTATGAACATTTGACCTGCTGCCATAATGCTCTGACACAGACGCTTATATTCTGGACAAAAATGCCACTCAGATGCTTATTTTGTGTTCGTATGCATGTTGACATCTGGCACGGATTCAGACCTGCCAATCAGCTGACTGATGCCCCAGGTGTGGCCACGCACCTGTCTTGGTACAGGCAGGCAGGGATCTCAGCTAATAACAGACTCTAGCTGCAGACACGCGTTTCACATGTTCGTGGCTATATGTGCATCTTTACGCTTAACAGAGCCTGCCAGCAGATATTCCTCGCGTCCACCCCACACTTGGGCAGTGAGTTCAGTTACATTCGGTGTTCATCACTGGCATAACAGCTAAAATTGGCCTCGAGACCGGCACGAGAGGAGGAGGCCGCTCTCTGTCTTGCTCCCCACCGGCTGGGCGAGGGTCAGTCTTCACACCTGGGCGTCTCGCTCGGACAGGACAGCTCAGGTCACAAGGGAGACACAAGCAATTACCTACACAGCCCCAAGACGCTTTTGATGTTTTATTTCATGTTGATTGTTTTGTCTTTCCAGACCCTCCCATATGTATTCTGCCTAATTTTCATTTCAAGGGATCCGCATATTCTCAAATTCAAATGAATACCTCTCGCAGGTAATAATCACCTGTGCTCCCCCAAGGTTGTGCTCCTGCTCTGAACACATGAATAAATTATTGTATTAAATCTAATTTAGTTTATTTCATTTCCATACCAACTAAATCCAATTCCTTCCCCATCCTTAAAGGGAGAGACCCACATGACCTAAAGGAATTTTTTTTTATTAGTATTTAAATGTTGCAGACACAAAAACAGTGTGAAAAGGGAAATGGAATGCATTTTATGCACACAAAAATAACAAAAGAGAATGTCAACAGGGAACTCTTGCATGAGTGAAAAAAAACATTAGATAAGGCATCCGGGCAGCACACACAGAACCGGTTTGTTGTTTAACTCAAGGCTCACCTATATCTATACATGTGTTTTAACCACTGTTTGTCAGTACAGCTAACGTCATGCCAATATGAAATGCGAGCCATCTGGCACACCAGTTCACCAGCTGTTCTGATTGGACGGGCGCCTTCAAAGTGGCAAGATGGAAGTGTGCAGGCTGCACAAGAGGACTGAGCTGCAGGTACCTGGGACGGCTTATTAGTGGAACACAACATCTCTCAGAGACACAGGGAAGTGCTGTGGCTGGAGGTAAGGAGCAGGCCTGAGGAACGTGATTCTGAACGGGACACCAAAGCCTGACACTGTGTACAGGGCAGGAATATTCACAGAATAGCTCTACTGGAGGGTTTGGTCACAACCCACACAGACCCATTAAGAGATCACGGAAGTGCTTTTCTTTCCAAAATCATCCCTGTTTATCCCCCAACACTGCAAAAATGTAAGCTCTGAGGCTGGCTAACTTTGATTTCACCCCTGGCAGAGTGGTACCACACAGGAGGTTGCTACTCGAGAGGTAGTCAGACTGGGGTTTGCCTCCAAGTTTCTGTCCTCTGCCTAGATGCTGTCCCTGTTCAGTATGGCCACCGTTTTGCCAGCCTGTCTTTTCTCTTTGCAGGTTTATAGCGCTTTCTCACACGAATGAGCGCCTGTCCAAATTTGGACATACCCCTGACATCGCCCTCCCAGCGCTCCTGCTGCAAGGTGACTTTTCAAACGCGATCATGCGCACGAGCCAATCACAAACAAGCAGCCCATGGTCTGAAAAATGTGCCTCCAGCCCTCTTCTTTTTACCTGGGACTGAGAGTGGCACAGACATTACCAAGCACTCTGTTTACATACGTCACTCTCCCCCTTTTAGACATTTGCATTTAAATGGAGGGATTTGTTAAAAGACAAATTTTACTGGCAGATTTCCTGGCTTTCACCCTTGCGACACCTCCCCCGGGGTCTCACCTCTAGCGCTGTGACACACACACCTCACTCCCATCTCTGTCTCACACCTCACCTGTTCTTCTCCAACCTGTCACCTCAGGACATCAGTCCCGAGGGTGACACACTGCACTGGTCTGTGTGCCAATGCTGAAATTGCAGGTGTACCAGCAGAAATGGGGGGGGGGGGCTTTTAAGGCAGTGCAGAGGAGCCCAGGGAGCAGAAGGGCTTCAGAAATCAATCAAACTCTGTCGTGCCCCCCTCCTCATACACAGCATGGGCTTCAGGTATGAGTGGGGGCCCACAGTGGGGGACCTACCTGGGCACTGACCTCGTTTCCAATGCCCTCTTGCCACCCACCCCACGTCAGCAAACCAATAATGGAGAACTGAAGTACAGCAGAGGACCAGGTTCCTGCCAATGCTCCCCTATCGCCCCCCCAGCTCTGACAGAGACCTTGGGATTCTTCTGTCAAGCAAAAAGACTGAGGGGTCAGTGGGGTAAGTGCCCACGCCGGGCTTGCCGTGATCCTAAAGGGCAAGGAGACGCCCTGTTGGTGGAGAACGGGGTGCAGATGAGGAAGAAGGAAGAACTTAACGAACACAATGCAATTTTCTCTGCCCCTGGAATCACCTTTAAGCACACGGACATCGGGCTACATTAGCATTTAGCCTCACTGTCTGCCACACGCCCCGTCACCTGCTTAAAGACGAGCTAACACCCCCCCCCAACCTGTGCCCCCCCTCCACATTTAAATCATGCACCCGTTTATTACCCTAGTTTTCACACACTGCAGTTATGTGTGCCGTTTCAATTGGACGAATCATTGTGATTACTGGGTAGAAATAAATGTACTTGCATGAATATTCAATGGCAGTACTGTGATGCCTGTTTCAAGGCTTTTTAATACATCACAATATACACATAATACATTGCAGCGTTTCTCTCAGTCTGGACGTGAACCACGTTTTCATCGCCAGCCTTTCTTTGTTTACTGTACTTGGTAGATGTGTGATTCACCAAACAATGATGTGTCAATTACATTTATAGAGCACGTTTGCTGAGACCAACAAATGAGCTCCCACACACACACACACACACACACACACACCCACCCTAGTACTATTGACCATCATTAAAAAAAAAAAAAAAAAAAAAAAAAAAAACCAAAGGTTTTTGGGGGCGGCAGCTGGGTGTGGGGGGCCCCCAACAGGACAAAAACCACACCCGCAGGTATCGCAGGTGGGGGACGCGCGGTGCTGCTGCTCTATAACAAGATACGGTACTTGAGTGCCCGGGGCACCCTGTTGATGACCAGCCGTCCGTCGTAACTGAGCGAGGCAAAGAGCCAGGGGTCCGCGGAGGACCACTCCGCCGCGTACACGCTGTCCTCGTGCTCCTCATAGCTGGCAATTATGCTGTCCTGAAGTGGCTCCTTGCTCCTTAAAAAAAAAAAAAAAAAAAAAAAAAAACAAAGACAATAACGAGTTGAGGGAGACAGGTGACGGGACACGTATAGGGCCCCCCGGGACCATTTAGCGGCCGTTTCTGTGGTGACACGTATCCCGCTGCACCCGTACAACGTTCCCCCTTGGGCCACATGCAATCACGCCGGGCTGAGCTGCGATTTTTCACTAAAATTAGCCGAGTCGCTCAATGATTTGCGGCACGCGGCACATTAGTCACGGTTGCGCGGGCTGGCAGAGGCCACACGGAAACACGAATGAGCAGCGGAACAGGATATCGGCTGGCACGTAGCTGGCCGAGGGCAGGACTCCGCTCGCGCGCCCATGCGTGTCTGTGAGCTGAACCCAACATTCCCGTGTTAATCCTATGTAACGGCGACTCTCAGCACCAGCTTTGCAGCGCAGGGTTTCCAGGTCTCCTTAAACCACTAACAACCTTAGCGCTATGAGACAAGGGGAAATTAGATCAATTAGTGTAATAATTAGCTCAATCAGGGGTTTAAAGCAGCACAGTATGAGTAAAAAGGTGGCATGTTCAGAGGCCTGGGAACTCGTTCTTAGTGACTTTCGGGGCTTGCGCGCGGACGCCGGCCAGGAGCAGGCGATGCTAACGTACTTCTCATCCTGGTGGCCGTCTTCGGCTTCGCTCAGGTCGTCCTCGTCCACCATGTGGCCGAACGGCTCCGAGGAGATGGACACCATGTTGGAGAGGATGACCCGGCTGTCGCTGCTCCCGGTCAGCACCAGCTGGTCGTGAGAGTGGTTGTAGCGCACGCTCCAGACCCTGGAAATGAGAAGAGCTGCTGTTAGAGGCGTAGATTTCAAACCCCCCCCTGCCCCCGGGGTACGTCTCAGGAAAGGAACCAGCCGCCTTGCAGGAACTGAAAGATAAGCCCCTCTGCTGACAGAAATTCTGGCTCAGCGAACCTCTTTTTGCACCCCTATAATCTGCTTCCTAAACCCCCCCTGCCCCCTCCACCAGCAAACCCCATTCGACATGCAGTAACACAGCTTCCCTGAGAGCGAGAGGAGAGAGAAAAAACCCCTCTTACTCCGGCTATGTAATTTCATATCTTAAGCGGATCAAATATTAGCCACGCCACCTCTTTTACCACCACATTATCGATATGTTTGCCGTGTCTACTTTTGACGGATGTTTTTATCCGCCCCCGGCGCGTGGCGTTTTTGTTCTGCGGCGTGACGTGCGGTCGTGCATGGAGGCGCTCTCCTCGCCGCCTTTAGACAAGGCCATTAGCCATTCCGCACATGTGAAGCGGAGCCCTGCGGTGTGCCGTTCACACCAGCAGTGCGCTGGGTTTCTAATGAGGCTCCTGACGCGAGACGGAGGTGGGGGGGGGGGGGAGTAGAGCGGGAAAAAAAAAAAAAAAACCTGCAGCGTACACCATCTGAAAGGTGCGTTTCCCTGCTGCAGGTGAAACGCACAAAGATGACACAACGTCACACATGTACAGAGCAGTAAATCAGGGTGTTCTTACATCGGTCCTATAACTGCATAGTTAAACATAAACCCTGCAGGGAGGGGGAATACAGGACACACAGAGGTACTAAACAAATCAGGTATGTGCCTCTCCATCTGTCTGTCAAGTGAGATGTACAAAGGGATGAGACAAAGAACCTCGCCAGCCCCGACGGCTCACCAGTGGGAGTGTTCCTCCAGAGTCCTGATTGGCTCGCTGATGCTCCTCACGTCCCAGAACTTGACCTTGCAGTCATCTCCGCAGCTGGCCAGGTGGTACTGCTTGTTGGGATTAAAGTCCAGGTCTCTCACCAACTGGCCATGGGCGTTTTCGATGCAGTAGATTTGACTGGTGCCCAGTGATGGAGAGAGTTCACAGTTGGTGGTGGTGGTGGGGGGGTGCAATCAAAGTAACATCGAAACATAGTTAACGGTACACGCTTCTGCCAAGGGAGCAAAACGGCGTGTTGCATGTTCCTCGTGTTAAATTCCACGAGGCTAACTTGAGCTTACGTTAAAACCATTACTGCGTTATTTATGCAGTTGTGCAGCATATAATGAGGCAGGACAGGAAGCTGCCAGCATTGGAAGCAAGAGGATGGACAGGAAGGCTCGGAAGCAGGAGAGCAGCCATCTGCTAACAACACCGCACCACCCTGCACATGTTCATAACCCACCTCCTCGCAGAAAACCGATCTCATTATGCAATTAACATGCCAATTAAAAATCTCATTAAAAATTGGAGGTAACAAAATGACCCAAGGGGGCATATGGGCCTTCAATTAGGTCACAATTAAATTCCAACAATTAACGTTTGCCTCTCTCATGCGGGACCGCAAAACCGGACTATGACAAGAACCCAGACAGGTTGAAACCGACCGTCAGGACTCCGCCTCACACTCAAATCGTACAACACCCGGAACTGAACTGAAAGCTCAGACAGATGAAATAGTGTGTTTTTTTCTGGCATTTGAATCGTAAAACACTAGCCTAAGGGGAACACTCTTGGAGCGCGCTGGTAGCCCACTGTTTACAGGGCCATCTGTGTGCGAGCTGACCCATTAATACACAGGTAACCACAGTGACCCTTGGCCGTGGGGGGAATTGTAAACTCCCACCTCCAAATGAGTAGGGGAGAGGAAATGGAGCAGGAAATTGTATTAGTTTCATGGCTACAGCCCGTTTCAGGAGCCTCCATCCTAAATATGAAATCGGGATCCAGCAAAGCTGGCTATAACACACTTGACAAAGTTATGGGATTAAGACCCCCTTCCCTAAGCCCGTGGACACAGTGAAACCAAATCTAAAGTCATCCCTCCTTAAAGGCAACAGAAGTTATTACAAGACATCCGTCTCCCTGCTTTAGCGATAAATCACTATGCGCTGAGGGGATAGACTGGATCTTTTAAATGTTCGCACGAGTCCCTGTTTCCATGACAACGGCTGTGCACAAAGTCATTTGCCGCTTATCAAAATTACACTAGCGACGGAGTCAGGGCACAAGACCTCGGCGCGCTTGTAGGGGCGTGTTTCACATTGGCTTCATGTGGACATGCGACGCGCAAGGAAATGCTAACGTGCAGGAAATGATGTAAATGCCGGCAATCGAGTGCCACTCCAGTCAGTGTAAGTCCGTCGTGCAACTAAGGGATCGAGGAAAAGAAAAGTCAGAAAAGGAACATTCAAATGAACGGAATTAAATGCCAACTTAACAGAGCATGAAGTGTCCAGAAGTGCTGATTAATGGATTTCCTGCAGCGACTGTGCTGTAACTCCATAAAAAAAACTGCAGACATGACAGCCACAAGGGTCAAAGTTCAATATAATAAAGATACAGCACAACCTGCAAATCCATTCATAACACTAACGAAACATTCTGCAGCTATAAACCACTGGTGAAATAAGATTTCTGGGGCTTACCCTCACTGACCACTTTTGTGCATGAAATGCAAGTCACCTTCAAACCGTCGCTCATGTTGACATGTTGATGCAAACTGAAAAGCGACATAAGCCGTTTTGTCACAGAAACCAGTGGGACGATGCCTACCACCAAATCAACTGTCGGCTGGAGGATATACTGAAGAACACGTCAGCGCAGGGAAGGTATGTGCTGTTACAATCTTACTGCAAAGTGCTTTAATGTTACACGTGCAAAATATAAACCTACAAGAGACAAATGTGTGTGTGTGTGTGTGTGTGTAAGAAAAAGGGGTATGGAAGCAGAGCTGAGAGGACATTTGTGACAAAGGAGGTAGACAGAAAGAGATATGGCGTGCCCAGAGCACCGAGGCAGGAGGAACCTGAACAGTGAATGGCACACATAACCCCTCTGTCACTCGCCGTGACAGTCAGCTCTGCTGGAACTAGCTGGCAACTGCCCCTTCCTCTACCACGACCATCATCACTGATTTGATCCAAAATAAACCCTTTCAAACTCAGCAGTGAAACTAGAGGGGAGTCCAGAGAGGCATGCCCAGACAACATGGGTGACTGGCAGGACCCGGCCATGTTAGCTCTGCAGGAACTAGCTGGCCAAACCTCCCCAGCCCCAGCACAGATAGGCACAAGGCACAAGAGGGCTTCCTGGAGCTCACATGGCCTCAATCGATGCTGCCAACCATGCTAGAACATCAAAAGGAATAGAAAATGCCCCCTTTGCTAGTAGCATGAACGGGCCGGTCCTCGTTTTACCCTGCGCTCCTGAAAAACTCTCAACACAAAGTCAGTCATTATGCAACACAAACGTGTAGCTACAGCACAGAGCTGAGCTGTTGAAGAGAAAACTCTCCTTTCTCTCCTGAAACCTTGGCACGAAAACAACTCCAAATGCCTTTCAGCTCCCAATTTCAGTGGTCAGACAGTGTGTAACACGTCTCTCTGTGGCAAACACAATGTGTGTGGAACACGCTAAGATGAAAGAACAGGAAAGCCGTCTGGTGGAGCTTGTCAGCCTCAGCGGAGCCCTCGGATGCTGCTCGCTCCTGCCCTCTGCCCTTGACCTCTGTGAAGCTCGTCTGGTCTGGTAGAGCCACGGTGGCTGTGCCCTTGACCTCTGCCCTTGACCTCTGTGTTGTCAAGCTCGTTTGGTGTGATAGGGCCACGGTGGCTCTGGCTGCCAGGCCGAGTCAAAGGAAATTGCCATTAGGACTTCGATTGGGAAGGCACTACAGTGTAAAGGGTAGGCACTGGAAAAGGGTACATGCCAATGCTGGCCAGACACGAGACCCTCACCCATCATACCTCTCCCTCCCTCCAAAGGGGACACACGGTGCAGGTGGGGGCAGGGGAGAAAGAGAGAATAAAAGGGTAATAATTGCTCTTGAACGTTTTTTTGTACCCAGCACAACTTCATGCGTTTTTCTTCTTTGATAACTACAGTCATCTTGAAGTCGTTCACCTGCAGTACAATTGGCTGTGCTTTGAATGAAACGCAATTCCCAACTAAATAAATAAAGAAAAACTGAAGTGTAGGGCGCTGACCCCCAAACATTCATGAATAAAGAGCTATGGACAGAATTACCAGGAGACACTGAAGACTTATAATGCTTGAGAACGGGGTTTTTTTTTTGTGTATGTCTTCTTTAGCAGCCATCCTGGATTGGTGAAGGCCCTGCCCCTATCACCTGGAAAGGAGCGTCCAGGTCCACAAGGCGCAGATTACGGTACTGCGATAAGTATTTTGCTTGGTTTTGTCCGTAACAGAAGGGAAGCCTCTGAATTCCAATAACAGAGTTCAGAGTGGAACGGCAGCCTCATCTGCTCCCTTTACTCCTCACACGACACATCGCAGCAAGTTATTAGTCAATAAGCAAGACTTAAAAAATGTAATTTAAAACATGGTGTAATAAAATCGATTAATTAGGGGTGGGTGGCCTGTTCTTGGTGACTTTGACAAATTAACAGAGCAGAAAATGCTGGGAAATCACGTTCATAATAGGCAGCTGTGAGACACTGTCACCAAACGGAAAGCAGGAGTTTCTGCACGGTGCCGAGCCACGTTTAAAATGAAGGGAAGAAAAGGACCTTGACCTTGAACCTTGAGCCCACAAAAGGAGTCGTCCAGCTCCCCCTGCTTCGTCTCAATCGATGTCCCCTCCCGTTTATTTGCCATGCCACTTATGTGTGGCGTCTGCAGAAATCGAAGTGGAGCGGTATCGGCTTTATCAGACAGCTACATGTGCCAAAGCTGTTCTGCTCCTGTTAACCCCCCCTCCCCAGGTGTGTGTCCTCACACCCTACCTTGGCGACACCTGTGATGCTCCAACTTCCCCGCCTCCTTTTGGTAACTCCTCTCTGGTGAAGAGCTGACACCAGTCATCAGGATGTCACGATGAGCAGAAGCCCCCTCCCCCCCCAAGCTGTCCGCTGTGCCCTCGCTCCTCACCGGCGGTCCAGCCGAACGCTCAGCACGCAGTCTCTGACCAACACACATGCAAGCTCACGGACCGCCACCCTGCAGTAATTCTCTGAGTGGTGTTTGTCCTCTAATTGCACTGCAATCAAGGCAATTTGGGACTTCAAGCAGCACAACTGTAAGCCCCACAAACCCCTTCCAAGCTCGTCCCTCTCTCCCCCAGTTTGGTCTGGGTTCATTTAGCGTCCACCACTTCTGCTTTCACAGCCCAGTCAATAGCGGAGGCATCACTGTTCCTGAGAGGGACGTCGCACATGGGCCGACCTTCTCTTGCCACTGCTCTTCTGCAGAATTTTTTTCCTTTCAGCTGACATGTTTACCTCACTACAGCTGGCACACCCCATCGCACAAACAGCGCTTATTTTAATCAAGTGCCAATGCAATGTTTTTCTCACATTACTACGCATGTACGGACAGGAAGATGCAATGTGCTTTGGTTATTTCCTGTAAGCACACTATGGCTACCTGTCAGTTTAGCAAATTTCTGATAGTGTTCAGACGGTAAAAAAAATGTCTGAGGAAGCCTCCACTTTGATAAACCACTAAAAACAAGACTTCAATCCTAAAAAATTCCCATGAGTAAAAGGAAATGTGAAAATCTGGTGCCTTTGAGGTTTATTTTTTGTGATTCTACCTTAGTGAAGAAGGAGACAGAGAGAGAGAGAGAGAGAGAGAGAGAGAGAGTGTGTGTGTGTGTGTGTCTGTGTGTGTGAGTGTGAGAGAGAGAGAGAGAGAGACAGACAGAGGTGTAATTAAACTAATGTGTGGGCATTGGCATGCCCAGACTCACTAAACGCAGATGCCAAGGTGCCAGCGGGACATCATTACCTCATGCTCCGCAGGTCCCACCCGCGGATGGCTGTGTCGTTGGCAGTGGCCAACTGGGTGCAGTTGTGGTGGGGGCTCCATTTCCCGGAGGTGAACTTTATCTGACCTTTGCCCTCCAGGGTGGCAGAGCTGGAGATCTGAGGGACCGATTCATTTGTCAGCTCATGCATATGCTCTCTTAGCCATTAATTCGCACATACAAAAAAACCCTTTCCAACTTCACACAGGTGTTGGCTGCAAAGTTTTCTTCACATTTCAAGTAAGACTTCCAAAACGGCAGAGTGAACCTTATTTGGATCCCTCCGAAGATCTATGACCCCTCCGTGCGCACATTTGAGATGAGAGATTCGCCTTGTGCACCCAGACCACGAGGAACGGAGAAATAACTTAAGGTCACCCATCGACAGAGGAGATGGAGCTGACAGCTAGTGCAGATCGATTGGTGGAAGCAGCCAGGTCATTAAGGGATCACAATCCTCGCAAACCATTTAATTGCGTGCGAAAAGCAAAGAGCACACTCTCCCATTGACAAAACGCAGAGCGGCAAAGAGTTTGACTTGAGTCAACACAGTGACAAAGAAGTTTGGTCGAGGGTTTCTGAAATCAATTCACACCAGTGAAGTGGAGACATGTTCTAAATGTGCACACTTAGGAAAACACTGAATAAAAAATTAAGATAAAAACAAAAATATATTTTTCTCCACATTTAATAAAAACAAGATAATCACTGTGCTGTTTTTTTTCTTTCCTACAGTTTCATTAATAATATTTTCAACACATCGTTTATTCTTTGCAATTGGTGTCCAAGGACTCGAAGTTAGACACGCACCAATTATACTGGTTTAATCTTTTGGTAATTGCTTGGTTTTGTCATGTATGGCAGGTTCAGCAGAACCAAGGTCCAGCAGGGCCTGGAAACCCACGCCGACATCGGCACACACGAGACGCTTCTGCTGGGTACGGCCCCCTGCGTCAAAGGACCCCCACTGGTCATCTGATTAAGGGAAATACCGCGGCCGTGGGACGAGGCAGGGTCTGCTAAGCGCCCGCCTTTCACTAATTAACAATGCTCATCTGGAGCGGGATGCAGAGCACGTAGTATTGGACAGTGAGACCAGACGGGACGTGTGTGCGTGCACGCACGCTAACGTCTATTAGCATTCGCTTCAAGCACAAGAGGAATCTTGCCTCACTGCCAGCTGCTGCCCACCCCCCTCCCACTAAAGCCCAGCTCTATTTTAAATGGATCCAGTGCCCTCAACAGGCAGAGGCGTTAGACAGCGAGTGACGGGCACATGGGGGCTCGGCACTGGTTGTGCTCACGGAGGGGGCTGCAGAGGCCAGGTATGGAAGAGCGACCTCACCACCCAAACTATCCTATTGCCTTGCTGCCTGTGGAGTTGTTATAGGAAAGGACAAAAAATTGTAACAAAAAGAGCGTGAAGACAGCACGTCCTCCTCTCTGCTAAGGAGACGTGAAGTGAGAGGAGCACACCTGGTTAGGGTTAGCAGCTCACAGAGCGTTTGTTACGTGCATCGAACAGTTGAAAGACCATTAACTAACTTGCCTTAATGACCATGCTGTAAGCATGACGCCTGTGCTTTAAGCACATTGCCCCTACTAAACCGCACAACCCGGTATTCACCAAAGCTCTGTGGGCATCGGCCATTTTTAACGTTGACTACTAGTTTCAGAGGAGCTAGGGGTAACCACAGCTAGATATCCTGACAGGGATAAAAACCAATATGGTGGTTTTTCTTACCGCCGCCATGGTAGAGCTCTGCTGGAGGTCCCACAAGAGCACGTGGTTATCAGCCAATGAGATGAGCCGTTTGCCATCACTCATGGGCTCCCATAGTATGCTGCAGGAGAAGGAAGAGATTTAGGCCAGCTGGAGGTCAACGGGCCAGGCCTGGCCACGCACCAACATTATCTCGCCTACCTTTCAATAAAGGGACGCCTGTCTGTGCTCACTTTGCACAAGCCTGCATCATCATGAACACACACACACACGCACGCATGCACATGACCGCACACAAGCATGCGCACAGGAGTGTTCCTATAAACAAACAAGTGTTTTTTAAGGTCAGCTAGCATCATATATATATTTTTTTTACGAGGACTTGTAAATTAACCTCTGAGCATCTCTTTAATTCAACGCTGTAAAAGCACATGCCATAAACTACAGTCAAAGCAAGCAAGGTAGAAACAAAAAGGGAGTGTGAGCAGCTGTGTGTGTGTGTGTGTGTGTGGCTGCAGAAGATATCTCTCTTCAGGCATTTCATCCAAGTCTGTAATTTGCATCCATTTTCGGGGGGGGGGGGGGCAGGGTAGAGCAGAGGGTGGATGACGTTTATTGCGGTTTTAAAACCCTGGGTGCCGGCGAGACAGCTTTTACAGCCCACCCAAGGTGGCGGGAGTCATCAGCCCGCGTACGCCAAGACAAGTCCCTGGCCGTTCAGGGCAGCACGCATCCAGCCCGGACTCCTCTCACATTCATTTATTCCATGTAATCAGCCCTGATCCAAACTCAATTTATTCAGCACTCTGAGATTTATACGAGTGGCCCTCCCAATAGTGTCAATTAATTCTTAAAAGGACTCCTGCCTTTTATGGTGCCAGGCGCTCATATTAAGGAATATAAGTTATGGGTGTTTGACCTTGACGTACACACTGGGAAGGGCCCCCCCCCATCAAGCGGATATGTAAATATGGCTTATCCGAGAACGGCGTTTGGGTCCCCTACATTTCAAAGAGGCAGTGATGCTGAAGTTCATCATTCAGGCGCATGGCCGTCCGCCCTCACGTTACATGAGCCTCCGCTATGCAGGTTTGCCTGCACCCTCCGGCTCAGCATCGTTCCCATCGCGGTGCCGGACAGGAACGCTCTCTGAAGCATCTCCGGCCGGGGGTCCAGCTGAAGGAGCCCGGCGGGGGCGTACGCGAGGTGTAGTCACGCGCAGAGGCCAGGGAGGCCTGTCTGATTGACTGGCCACAGGAGCCCGCTGGGACTGCTCCATTATTGCTGAAGGTATTGACTGACCCATATATTGCACTTTGCCTCCACTCAATCTTGGGGTGCCATTGATTCAGTCGCTGTCCCCTCAGAGGCCAAACTGCACCATGATTACATGGCCCTCTACCCCAAACAACATGCCCATATTTTGGTATTCCTCCTACCAAAACATGTCTATAACGCCAGACTATGGGACAGAGCGTAAAATGAAAATAACATGCAGCTTCGCCCATTTTTTAATGTAAGCATATGGAGAATCGGCCCCCATGTGCCCTATT
>JABJVR010000021.1:10000340-10018739 GCA_025773905.1 Chitala chitala
GTGTGTGTGTGTGTGTGTGTGTGTGTGTGTGTGTGTGTGTGTGTGTGTGTGTAAAGCTTGCTTGCTTCATCAAGCTCACAATAACCTGGTGCATTAATGTGTAGCTGAATCTCCTGTTTGTTTAAGGACAGGATGCAGCTGGTAATTTTCTCCTGGGGGGTTCGCGCCTTTGGAGACGAGGAACCAAGCAAACCGAGCAGGTGGCACTGACGGGACGAACGCAATCAAATCGCGGCCACTCTCCTGGGAAGCAGAGAAGAAACTGATGCATCAGCCTGGATACGGGGACGGAGATGAGCAGACCAGTGAGGAGCTCATCGTGGTACCTCTCCAAGCCTGCCCACCCCCAGCCCTGACACCACCCTCCACTTCCAGCCTCCACCTTTGGGACCACAGGACCACGCTTCAGCCCCGCGTTTTTGGTAATGGGAGACAGAGGACCAACTGCTGCTGTCTGAGCATCACGTGCAGAGGCCACACGATCCTCTGGCCGGTTTAAAGAGCTTTATGCGTTTAAGGACTTCCAATTTCCGCTCTGCAGAAGGTGCAGTCAGCAGAACGTGGAATCCTCTGAGGAGAAACAGGACAGCGCCCAGCAGGAGCACATTCTACACCTCTCTCCATGTCCCTACATCTTCAGTGAGTGAGAGAGGAAGGACTGCTGGTAGGGGTGGGGGGGGCGCCGCAGTTACCCGGCAGCAAGGAAAACCCTTCGGCTGTACTGCAGTCATAAGCTCTCCAGGCCGCCGGCGACAGACACAGAGCTCAGACCATCGCAGATAACACGTTATATACCTGTCCATCTGCATCACAGGAGCATGGTCGTCTCTCCTGAGAGCGTTACCACCTACGCAATCCCCTGTCCCCCCTCCATTGCAGAGAGCCAAAAAAAACCTGCATAGAAAGACAAGATGTATTTCCTCTGCGGCGACTCTACGCCCTGACCCATGAATCACACAGGGGGGGGTGACATCTCACACAGCTGTGTGCGCCCAGATCCACCCGCTCCTTCCGCTGACAGACGGGCGCGTGTCCCAATCAACACCTGCCAAGATGGCGCGGCCACTGTGCTCAGGTGTCCTCAACACTGCCTGACACACATGCCATCAAAAGCAACAGGCAGCCCTGATCCCAGCAGGCTTTGGGCACACATCACGCTGTGGCGTCTGTAACAGCAGCTCCTGATTGGCTGAGCAGAACATCGCCGCTCGACACATGGCTCACCGGAGAGGCCCTACGTGTTAGTCCTCTACCACCTGACAGGTGGAAAAGGTGCGACAGCTATGGAAAGTGTTCCGTGAACATTTTAACGTGCGCCTGGCATCGAGGAACAAGCAGCTCTTTTGAGCTTGCTTGGGACCCCCCCATGTGACCCCCCCATCAAAATACACAGCAATGACAGTGTTGTTAACACACACACACACACAGGGTGGGTGGGGATTTTAACCCCCTTTTTTTAAACAGGAGTACCACCTGCCTAATAAAATTCACCACAAACGATGTGAAAGAAATCCTATTTCCAAACCAAATATTCCCCCAAGATAAGCATCGCAAGGCAACGCTGGAACATGGCGTGAAAACGGATTAGAGTGCACCGAGTTTATTTTTCTCCCGCCCGGATGACGGCAGCGCGTTATCCACTCAGCCAAGACGGGCACCCCACGCCAAAGATACTCTTAACTATGTAGGTCAGTCAATAGTCTCCCCTGGATAAGGAACGTGGGATAAAACCTTCAGCTCTGGTGTGTGTCCTGCTGCATGTGCAACATAAAGGGGGCGTCCCTGATGGTCTGCGAGTGCTTTGTAGCGTTTTTATCACGTTTAACGTGTGTAGGTGTGTGTCTAGAACAGTGTGTCCAGGATTTGCTACCTGGAGCATTTAGTGTAGCACAGTATGGTTGCTGCCAATGGGAAGATAAAATATAAAATGGTGGGGGTGGACATGTAAGAAATAGGAAGAACCGTACCAGGCCACATTGCCATGTGCCGTGTTGTCAAGGTGACAGAGGAGCTCCAGGGTGTGCGGGTTGTGCGACGAATCATCCGGGGACTCGTGGCTGCTGGCGTCCCACTCCCTGGGAATCCTCCACACGGCCGCGCACGTCGCCACCCGGCTGTCGGAGGCTGCATAGGCACACAGTCCAGCGGTCGTCAGGCAGCAGCTCCAACGTTCCCACTGTCGCCTTCAACAGTCCCCCATACGTAACACTGTCGGAAATGACACGCAGCAGCGAACCGGAGCAGATCGGTAAAGGACAGCTAGCCGCACACGATCTGCCGCACAGGGAAGGTTAATCCTTACTTTGAGCCTGAACCGCAAATATACTTTTCATCAGCTGGGCGCCTCGACTTATGCGGTTGGCACGCGTTACACCACTCTGGCAAACGTAATTGTTACCATTACCATTAACAACACGTTAGAATCGGAACCGCATGGAAAGCTGTCGAGGTGAGCATGCGTGCGGTCTGCAGCGCCAGATAAACTCCAGAAAAGACGATATTAAAACATACCACACAGCTAGACTTTGCAATTAAGGCATTGCATTACAGATGGTCCTTAATGAACAGGAGTAATCCTCCCACTGATCCTTCATTTTACATTTAAAGCACAACGTATGGACAAAAAAAAGAAAAATTGCATTATAAATGCTATTTAAATAATTTACATTCATTTCACCAACCCCACTGACAGGGCTGCATGCGTCTTTTCTATTTTCAACAGTAGTTTAATTCCACACATTCCTCAGATGAAGACGGGCTGATTTCAACACAAACGCAGCGAGAAGCGAGACCGATGTGCATTTCAGCTGTACGTGAAGCTTTCTGCGCGGGCGGAGGGAACGGCTCTCCACATTTCAGGCCTGCCCCAGCCCCTCTGTCTCCACGTCTCCTCACACATGTTGTCCGGCTGACAGAAACCCACCTCAGACTCAGACCTTGGAGCACGCTGCCCCTAGTGGTCAGTTTGGCAATTCTTACTACATACACAGGCTGCTGTTGCAGAAGGTGATTAACAGCCCAAGGAATGACATGAAATGTGGTAAATATTAATCACATACTGGTGGCATTGATATTCAGCTGGTAACAGTGGAAACGTGCCTCTAATAATGAACTATGAAAACGACACACCTTAAACGGAACGTGCAGTGTTTACATAAGTAGTGTGTCTTCGGCATAGAGACACACATCCCTAACTGAGAAGGTCTGGTCAGAGTCCACCGGTGCTGTTTGGAAGAGTAAGTAGAAGCTGTGTTGTGGACACCACTAACCACAAAAGCCATCCTACACGGGTCAAGGCGTCTCTATCGAGGTCCATTATATTTAAACCAAGAAGAGAAGAAAAATAAAGACCCATAATAAATTCATATGGAAAAAACGCTACATACTTTATTCTCCTTCACCAATTCAAATTTAAAGCCGTTCGTGTGAGGTCAACAGTGAACACGGGCCTGCAGGAGAGCCCATCTTGACAACGTTGTTTATTTATGAATATAGAGTGGCTGCCTAGATTACAGACGCCCAGCGCATCGATGAGCAGGTGTGTCGGAGCGTGCCGTGCCCAGCCAACGCCAGCCCCTGGTGCCCGTGACCAGGCAGCCTCCCACCCTGAAAGGGCCCACCGGCTCATGGAGGACAGCCCGAAAGGGGCAAGCGTGCAGACGGACGAGGGGTGCGCAGCCCAGGCCGAATCGCGATTGTTCACCGCCAGCCGCTCCGTGTCTCCGACTTCAGCTGCTTCATTACACTCCAGCGTCACGGTGATTAGAACTCCTGTCTGAACTTGACTGTGACACAAGCCCGCATCAGCCCCAATAAATGGGCTGCGAGACCACCGGGGGGAAATAATGGAAAAAAAATATTTATATATATAAATAAATAAAGCGCGTTTTCACTCTCCGCCTACTAAACAGCTACGGCCCAGACAAACAACCGCAGCGCATGGTTCAGCCTAATAAAATGAAAATTTAATTACAATTTTTACCCCCTAAATAATTTCTTCGTTCGCTGAATATTTTAATTGCCGTGTGGTGACCGCAGATCCGGCAGGGCTCAAAAGGAAGGCGCGTAAGGCCACTGTCCGCTGTAACAACAGCGTGAAATGGCTGGGGAGGCGACAGCCACACAACTTACTTTTGTTGTAGCACGTTGTCAGGACGCTCTTGTCTGCGGGGCTGGTGCTGATGTGCCAGATCTCGCCCGCCTGGTGCAGCATAACACTCTTGTTAATGATGTTATTCTCGTCATCAAAGTCGATTATGTGTATCTGTGGGAAGATGGGGGGGGGGGTGTTAGCAGCTGAGCACGCGTATGGGACCAGAAAGCCACGCCCAACCTCCCCTTCTGTCATCAGCCCCAATATTAGCTTAGGGACACCCCACTGTCTCACCAAAACGGTTTTAAAATGGTGATTAGAGCCATTCTGACATGCAAGCTTCCCTCTTGGATTCAACGTGGCACATTTCATTGGCTTCATAGGGTGATCCCCTGCTGGGATTACTTTGTACCATTATAAAAACGTCACACAGGTTCAAGGCGGTATCTGGTAATCCATTCTGCCACACAGCCAACCTTCACGACCCTAGAGTAACAGTCAACTTTTTGCTAAATTAACTCAGGTAAAGTGTCTTTATCATGTGCCTGCCTGTGCTTATCCTCCAGGCTACATTAGTCCAAATTCCCTTTAAACTACCCCACTGTGAAGCGATCTTGAACATAACGAGGGTGTGACACCTATCCACCTTGTATTCTTTGGCCTTTAATTGAATTGAATTTGAATTGAATTGAACTGATTTTAATTGAGTACACAGGAGCACAGATGAACCATTCAGTGTTGGGGAAATATTTTTTTGCAACGAAGTGTGTGTGTAGAAAAGACAAATGTGTGTGTTCTTCAATTTGTTCAACTGCAAAAATTAGTTCAACTGCAAAAAAGTGAAAAATAAAAAGAACTTCAAGATTCCTTTTCATATAATTTTTTTTTCCTCCCAGATTGTCCCAAAGCTACAAATAATAAAAAAAAAAGGTAATTCTATTTTTATCCATCGGGGGTTTTTAATCACTTATTGCAGCCTGGGAAATATGAAAATAAGGCCCGCGGGCAGACAACAAAGGATAGCCAAGCATAAACGTGTAATCGCAGCGTGGCGTCTCATCTGTGCAGCCGAGTCGGAAGCTCACGGGAAGCTTCTGTGGCCGACACCGGCCCCGTTACCTCCTGCCTACGGTGACACCGGCCCCGTTACCTCCTGCCTACGGTGACACCGGCCCCATTACCTCCTGCCTACGGTGACACCGGCCCCGTTACCTCCTGCCTACGGTGACACCGGCTCCACATTCCCAATGCCACTGGTACTTCTAAATGTGCATTTTACATTTCGTTCTTATTAGGCTAAATATGCAAACTGCCAAGCACAACATTTATATCTTATATTTATACTCTTATAAAATATAAGAGTATAAATATGTTATATTTAAGAGCATTTTGTCTGTGGAAATAAATTCAATGGAGAAAACAAATATTACTTAATTTTTTTAATTGCTCCACCACATAACAGAAGCTCAGCCAAATTTCTTCCAGCAGCATCCTGACCCAGTTCCAAAACAAGGAAGTCTAGACAGATTTGGGGACGCTGCACAAGCGTCGGGCGAACTGCTTCAGACGCGAGGCTTGCCGAACGAGACGCAGCACGTGGCGTAACGGCAACCGGGCCTCGCTGCGCGAGGAAGCCAGCACGCCTGAGCGGTCCGCGCGCCTGAGCGGTGCGCAGCGACGCCTCTGTGGCCGGCTCAAAGTCAGGGGAAGCCATTAACCTTGGGCTGGATCACATCGAACTAAAAATTATTACGCAAAGTTATAATTTTACAGAAGACGGCTATACAAATAAATTCCAGTGGCTGGACAGGATAATTGGAGTGGGGTAGAAATGAGCGAAACGGGAGTGGAGCCGATCCAGCGGAAAGGAGGAACCCCGCGCGCGATTTAATAGCGCTTTATATCCGAGGAGGTGCTGCGAGGGTGAGTCATCCTCGCTCTGGACCCTCTGCGCGTCATTTTAATTATCTTTATGAAAATAGGGGGGGGAAAAGCGTGTAAAATGACACGGGTGCCAGCTGTGACTTTGAGGTCCTTTCATTATGGCGACTGAAGTCAGAGCAAAGGTGCCCGGCGAGGCTGAGTGGGCACACGCAAACAGCAGAGGATGGCAGAAGCCATTCATCGTTTTGGGTTGGGGCCAGAGCTGGTGGGCGAGAGCCGGCAGGCCACAGCGGCTAGTCCGAAGCTTCAACAGGAAAGCACACGCCGTTTCGACAAGTAACGGGAGACTCGGAGGAGCGGCGAGAGCCTTAGCCTGAAGAAGGTAACAAAACCCTGCCATTACAAACGAGAGGAACACGTAACACTAACGTACGGACGCGTTCTTAGCACTGAGAGGAACGCGTAACACTAATGTACGGACGCGTTCTTAGCACTGAGAGGAACTAAATGTGCCAATTAACGATATACTAAGTAGCACCTGGTTAGGATTCATAATGGAGTAAATCACTGCCGTCTCCTTCAGGTGCAGAAATACACAAACAGAAAAAAAAAAATCATTTTGCCGCCTTCAGCACTGCAACCCTGTGCTTATCTACAATTACCTTGAAGGTAAGTTACCAGAGTAAAGAGCAGATCCTGGTCATCAAAGCAGGCCTGTAAGGCATCAGGAAAACGGCAGCCAGCCAAACCAAAAAAAAGGAAAATGGGCTCTGCACTGATACGTTTGGCTGCCAGCTGACAATGACCAAGCCTTCCCTCTGTGGCACAACTGGCACGGCTTCACCAGGAAGCCAGGTTCATCAGCTGGCTGCTACGTCTGTGATTCCCAGGGACCCACTCCACACTGTCCGGCTGCTGGCTCACAGTAAGGGAGCAAGCCCCGGTCCGACACATCTCTCTCCTACGCCAGCAGCATGAAAACTGCAAGCCTAGCAGACCTTCGGCCATGTTTGCAAAAACACAGAATGTTCTGGAACACCATATCTGAGAGAACTGGGAGAAATTAAAATAATAGATTATTTTTAATAACTTTCTCTTTCTTTTACAGTGCAGTTGTGAAAGATGTAATAACAAGTCTCTGTGTGAAAAGGAACATGGGTAACCAGCCAAGAGTGAGGTCTTGAAAATCAAAAGAGGTGTCATGTGGTAAAGTGGGACTTTCTGAAACGATATACCGGCAAAATAATTAATTTTCACCTTATTTACGACAAAATTCCATTCCATGTCACCCCTGCTTTTACTGATATGTCCTTGTGTTGTTTGCTTGTTTTGTGACAAAGTCCTTCTTGCTGTGCTCATCAAGGACCTTGTACACATTTATAAAGGCCCATGATCAGTCCACGTCCCATCTATGATCTATCAGTGCCATTAAAACAACGGTTTAAGGTTTCATTCCCAGCAGGTTAATCCAAACATGGTTACGCATTGTGTGTTTCAGGCCACTCTCCGCTGGTGCACTTACCTGGTTGTCAAATTTGAGAGACTGCGTGCCCACCAGAAAGCGTATTGCGTCCGTCTCTGCGGTCTGCGCAGCCAAAGCTCGTGCCTGCAGTGAAGGGAGCAAAAATGCAACTTGTTTCTCCTCAAACAGCTGGCTTTAACACATAGGTGCAAATCCCAGGGGGGACATCCCCCCCACTCCCCCACTATGTCACTGTAAACCAAGTTATGTCATTTGTGTCCTCCTCAAGAGTTGCTCTTAGGAAATATTTCTTTATTGTCCTCCCACCCCCCAAGAGTGAAATGAGATATCTGCCCCTGCTTCAACACACATTTCTAGTTACTTCAACCTATCCATACACAAGCCTGTAACAGATAAAGCCTTGATACAGTGTTTCAGTGTATAAAAAGGTTAAAAAATAAACACGACGTACTATATACAATATATGCAGTCCAAACCTATTCACCATTTTAACACCTTAAAATAACGACGTTTTACACGTCCTCTGGAAAAAAATAATAGAAGTCGCTGCTGCCATTTATAACAAAAAGCAACCTTAAGATCTGAGAACAGATGCTCGGACGACACGACATTGACAAACGCTAAACAACAGCCGATTATAAAAAGAGTTCATAAAAATGCATGGTGGTGAATTCTTGTCCAGTAACCAAATCAGGCACCAAAAAAGTTAATGTTAACTGGATAGTTTCCAACCACATACTATATATGGATAATATACCTGAAATTCAAGACCATATATAACGGGCGCATCGTCTTCCATGTTCGCCTAAATTTTATTTTAAATAGCACAACTTCGTTAGGTCCGATAGCTCAGTTCTATTACAGAACTGTCAAATCCATTACAATTAAAATAGACCGGCTTGTCTACCATAAAGCTAAATATTTGCGGAAACGACAAAGCCCCTGACAGACGCATAAACGAAACGTACGTATTTTATACGCTTGGAAGAGTACGCTGCCGTACGAAACATCGTATAAATTTTCGAGAATAGATACTTACGCGTAGCCTCAAAGTTGGAACCAAGTCGGCTTCCGTAAATATAGTTCAGTTTAGAAGTGCGCATGCGCTTGTTTCGTTTTTGACGCAATCTTCAGGTAAACCGGAGGTTGTTCCCACTGCGTTTTTAAAATAATCGGTCAATAGGATAGGTATGTCAATTTACCTCTTGGTGCTTATTGTAGGCAATAATAGTTGTTAATATGTGTATATTTTGTAGAAAATAGACCAGAAGATATTTCAATATTATGTTTGTTTTAAATATAAATTTTATTAATAGCTTTTATCATACGATGTTGCGTAGCTAGTCAGGTGCATGCTTTAATGATCTGTACGGTGGGTTTGACAACAAGATTCTGACACACACAAATATGCATTAGTGTGTATTCTTATTTATTGTCAATGTAGCATCTTAGAGAAATGAGTCGGTGCGACGATGGTCAAATAACACTTAACATTCTGCGTGCATCTCAGTATATATTACACTTATGTTTGCATTAATTATTACTGTACTCTTCGTTTAGTTAATTGTATGACTTTATGCTGCGATCAGTACAGACAGCTGAACTTAGAATATTGTATATATAACAGAAAAAAATAGTTTTTTGGTGGTAGATTAACAGGATATCTTACACAACCTCTGATGCAACTGACAGGTGAAAAAAGAAATGGAGAGCCATGAAAGTCAGGCTCAGAGGCCAGTGACTCTCGATATTGTTGGAGAAACAGCAACTGATTTAAATGAAGCGACCGTTTCCCCGGACGTGACCTCTGGCCAGCCTCGTGATAACCTCTTCCAGGAGGAGAATATTGACCTTGGAGGTGAGGCCTTTGTTACCCCCCAGGATGGTAGCCTGTCCGAGACCATGCTGGACAGGCTTAACGACCATATGATGGAGAGTGTCATGATATCAGACTCTCCAAACAACAGTGAGGATGACGTGGGTCACATGGAGTCATTACTAGAGGGAGAGGGGCTTGACTCGAAAGGGCCAGAGGCCGAGGACAGGATAGAGGAGGGTGAGATGGTGTCTTCACCTGAGGTGATGGTAGAGTCTGAAGATGTGCCACCGACAAGCACTACGGACGAGCCACATGGTGGCAAAGAGGAAATGGTAGCAGCTGCACAGGAAGTCAGCTCTGGCACACCGCTGGACAAAACACCTAGCCCAAGTGGAAAGGCTGCACAGGAACCAAGGCAGATGGTGAGCAAGGATGCTCCGAAAGAGGACGCCATCCCAGTTTGCACTATCTTCAGCCAAGGGAACCAGCAGAAGACACAGAGTCAGGCCCTGGCCCCAGATGGATTTCAGCCAGCATTGGTAAAGTCACCCAGCTTTAGCAGTGGTGTGGAGAATGCCAGCAAGCTGGCACCTCTGGTCTGCCAGCCAAGCCCCAGCCTCAGCAAGTTCTTCACTGACAACGGGCATGTGAACCCTGCCTCAGATTTCTTCGACTCCTTCACCACGTCCTCCTCGTTCATCTCCGTCAGCAACCCCAACGCTGACTCCCTGCTGTCCACCGGAGTTTCCCGGGCTCAGTCGTCACCCTCCAGCCCATCCACTGCGGCCCCTCGCCCTGTATCCCGGGAGAGTGATGCTCCTAGCCTCCCTGCTGGACCACCAGCACCAGAATCCCCAGACAAGCCTCCAGCTCCAGCATTTTCCCAGCTACAGGCAGTCTTTTCAGGCAATGATGACCCATTTGCCACGGCACTGAGCGTGAGTGAGGCCGACCGCAGGTTCGACGCGTGGCTGCCGTCAGAGGAAACCCGAAAAGTCCTGATCTCCATAGCTACGCAGCAACACACGCCGGTGTTTGTGGAGCGACACCGCCTTTCCATGCCAGGGCTCAGATTTGATAATCTGCAGGTAACATTCTGGCAATGAGCAGACACTTCCTGTGAGATGAGGAGAGACTTGTTATTTTAACAAGTCACTTGTTTTTTGACAAATAAGGGCTGAGACCATGTCTTGTTACCAGGGCTGTTTCTGTTTTGGTGCCCTAGGCAAAACCCCCGCTGACAAGCAACCTCCCTCTCTCCGACAACAGTTTGTTATTGCCTAAGTTCTGTTCTGCAGTTAAAAGTGTTCTGGATTTGAGGCCTGCGGGAGGTGTCAGTTTGTTGCCCCTCTGCCAAGTGGCGCCCTAGGCAGTTGCATACATGATCTATACTTAAATACTGCCCTGATTATTATGCATGTTGCTGAGTAGGCACTTAGTGAGATGTCATTGTTTTATTTATATATTTTTTAACAAACTCCAGGTCACTGGTTTTTGGACACTTAAATGTTCCTTATAGCCATAATACACCCAGGAAAAGCGTGTATTTAGCAGTGTCTGGGGTTTTTTCATGTTTTACATAGGCATTGTGTGTATTAGCTAATATTCTCACACTGAACCTGAGAAATGACACCCCACTCAGTAATAGGGCTGACGGCTACAAGCCAACTCCAGTGCTGATTCATGAAAAGCCATCATGCATGCATTAACAGTGGGTGTCCTGATGGAAATAGATGTTTTCTCCCCCCTCCGCCAATGGCAGGGTGATGCTGTGAAGGACATGATGATCAGGTTCATGGGTGAACAGGCGGCCGTGAAGAGGCAAGTTCTGACTGCTAACTCTGTTGACCAGTCATTTGTGGGCCTCAAGGAGTTAATTGTGAGTACGAGTGTTTATTTTCCCCCTACCCCGGAAATCTGCCGCAACTGTTCATGACCATCCAATCAAATTGGATGAAAATGGCTTAAAAAAAATCTCCTTAGCAAGGTCTAAAAACCTAGTAGAAATGTAGGATGTTCATGTTAAGCTTTTAAACTTTTAATGTGCAGCCATACACACCACAGAATGTGACACAGATTTATAGCTGATTAATAATGCTCTATTTTTATGCATAATTGATATGATTACTGCTGATTGTTTTAGAATTATGATTAGCAAGATAGAAGGTACAGCTATCTGAATTACTTTACTGTATATTTTATACTGCAATTCAGTTAGCTAATTAGTCTGTAATTATACTGTCAAAATATAAGATGGTGGTTACAGGTAGTAATAATGCATGTCAGAAGTTGATGTCTCAGTAGTTAAATGAGGTATGTGTGTGTGTTTTATTTTTGTCATGGAATTGCATATTTTTATGTTTGCTGGATTAATTGTGGACAGTATAATGGTTTCTCAAATTCTGCATTTGCTGTGCTTTAAATCACGAAACTGCATAACCAAGAGAAAAGTTTTTTTATATTGATCTATCAGTATACAGGTAAGACTAAACTGCAACACCCATATGTCATATAGAAAAGGTTTTTTAGCAGCCATATTGCACTGTATTTTGTGTATTTTAAGTGTTGTTGAATGATAATGCTGTTGAATGCTGTTTGTAGAAATAATAATGTGCGATTGTTGTATCCATAGTGTCGTACAACGCTCCAGCGTTGTGGAATCTGGCTCTCGACACCGTGTGTGCATGTGCGTGTGTCTGTGTGTATGCGTGGGGGGTGGGGTGTTGCACGTTCTCCCTATGCTTACGTGGGTTTTCTCGGGCTTCTTCGATATATATATATATATATATATATATATATTTTTTTTTTTTTTCTCTCAGCCTGGAGACGTTGTGATAGGTTGCTCTCCTGTCCATGGTGTGCTCTGGTGTCCAAAGGCTGTCTAGGATAAGCTCCAGGCCTCCTGTAACCCTGTACAGGATGAGCAACTGGGAGATGGGTGGATAGTAGAAAACTGTATAATGTATATTACTTATTACTGTATTATTGTAAAAGAAATGTCGTCCAGTGAGTGAAACATTTGCATTGAATTCTCCTTTTTGAGACATTGCAGTCACATATAATAGGTTTACTGGGGATGCCGTGATGTCAGAACTACAGTATATCCATGCAAATATTAATTAACCCCACCACACACACACACACACACACACACACACACACACACACACACACACACACACACACACACACAAGCAAAGAACAGCAAGCGTTGGTGGTGGCAGTGGCCAGAGTGGCATTTGATTGGGTGATGCCATCTTGACAGCAGAGTAGCGTCCATGAAACAGGGAGACATTGAGCAGGTTTTCTTCCCAAGGAGAATGAAAGAGTCCACTCCATATCAGTCGCTCCTCGCGCGTCCGGTGACCGAGGCAGACAGAGTCGATGCTGTGCCACATGCATGGTAATAAACGTGTGATCTGTGTGAGGCGCTCGGCTGCTGAAGAGGTCATCTGTTCCACGCAGACCAGGCCAGCTCCTGCTTTAATGAAGCTGGAGCCGTGAAAGGTGTTCCTGCCACCTGTCTAATTCATTAAATCTGAATTACTCACTTCACAGAATAATAAAAATAAAAACCAGGCTGTCTGAGACTTTAACTCCTGCTGTGACCCGTGTGCAGCCCAGCCTTCTTCGTTATCCGCTGTCTCCCGTCACACACCTGGAGATATGAACACGTATCACGCGTGTTCAGGGCATGCAGCAGGAGTGCCAAATATGGAGCCTCCAACACCTCCCCAAGGGGGCAGGGGGTCGTGAGGCTCTGCTCAAATATCAGCTGGCTTCTCGGTTAGGCTTTCTCATATTCACTTGTAAAAATGAGCTTTGACAATTTGACAAAACACATTGCCAAAGAAAATCCAACAATTTTGTGTTGCGAGGTATTTTCTTACTTTCCTCATACACCTCGGCCAGCATCTGTTAAACGTGTACGTCAGCACATGATGAAAAACATGTAGCGCTCCACGTGTGACGGCTGACGGGGGGAGGTGCCAGGCTACAGTTCACAAGCAGGTACCCCGTCTTTAAACTGTCGCCACCATCTGCTCATGTTGGCACTGTTTACCTGGCAGTCAGTGCTCTGATTGTCTTCATCATCACCAGAAACAGTGACAATGACGATGACAATTACGATGGTTATAAAGATGAAAAGGTTGACGAGAACCAGTCATTGTGGATGAAAGGCTGTGAATTGTTTTGGGTTTGTAGTACCGTCTTTGACTGTTTTGTGTTTGTATAAAACACATAGTCAAGGTATAGCTATACTTGGGGGTGGTTGTTTTGAATAGAGTGGGCATGGAAGACCCCTTTATTTGTCATGCTGAGCTGTCTGTCCTGCTAATGTTTTTAAGTTGTTCTGTTATTGCAGTTTGCCACACTTACCCAAGAAATGCTGTGAGCCGTGTATCACTGAAAAGTTTGAAAGTGTTGCAGTTAATGTAAGGGATTTTAGGTTAGAGCATAATAAAGACATTCTCTATATCATGAACCCCCCCCCCCCACAGTTCTGAACATCTCCGAGTCTTCCCCCACCCCTAAAAGCCCAGGGGGTTGCTGGGAGGTGGGTGATGACTCATTGCTGGAGAGGCGGGGTAGGGCCGTGCCCTAGCACGCAGGCGGCGTGCTCTGAGGGAGGAAGCATAGCTGGCAGCCCGGGTTGGGGGGCAGCCTGGAGGCTCCTGAGCAGGAGCTGAACGCCCACACGTCCCCATGGGCTAGATCGTGACCCGTTTCTGACCAAGCCGAGCGTCAGAGCCGCGTGTTTCTCTTGCCTCTCCGTGCTGCTGCTGTCTCCTCTCCTCTGCATGTTAATGGGATCCCGGATGCTCTGCAGCTGAGCTACCTGAGCTGGCCTCAGCTGTGACCATTTTCAGAGGCTCCTAGCAGCCTTTTAAATCCCTCTTCCGGATTCCGGCTCCTATAACACATCTACGTCAGAGTCACCTTGTTTGGGTTGATGATGATGGTGGTGAAATCATTTGCGTTTCTGCTCGGTCTGCCTCTCACTCAGACTCATTGTAGTGTTTGTGCTGGGCAGTTTAGACCGTGGGCGTTGGCTGTGGCTGACCTCCTGACTAGGGCCCTCGTGCCCTGCCAGTTATGCTGCCCGTTTGGCAGGGCATTGTTCTGATATTCTGTCACCCTTTGGGTCAGGTGACTTCCCTGATTTCTGTTGGTGGTCTGGCAGATGTTTGGCCAACATTAGCATCAGTTAGCCCTATGTTTCATGTAGGAAAATGGGGTAAATTGTTTCCTTTATAATTGGGCCAAAGCCCCCAGTCCACACAGGTGTAGGTTTTTGAAGATGGTCACAGACAGTGACATGGGTGGCACTGTTAACATGAGCAGAAACCCCATTTGTCTCAGTTTGTCCTTGGTTTCTGCATTTACTTCTCACTGTGCAGTTTTTTAAATTTGGACTTATCTGTCTCCCTAACATCCTGGATCTCTGTACCTTGCTGAGTTTGTCGGGTTCAGATAGACTGTGATGAATGCCCCCTGGCTTCTATTCCAATTTCCTGTTTGTCTTCACGCTTCAGAAAAATGTGAGCTCCACTGCTTCAGTGCCAGGATGCTGTGTAGCCCTGTTTCAGCAGCTTGGCATAACGGGGTAACGCTGGCTTTGTGCCACTCCGTAGTCCAGCTGGCTGCAGAATGCTGTAAACCCATCCACGTTCAAGCGCCTTTTTTTCTGTTTGGTGTTTTAACCAGCGTTGACATCAGATTCTGAATTCAGAGTTATGCACAGCTGCAGAGCAGATGAAAGCTGTCCTCTATTGACCGAAAGCCTTTGAGTTTCGGGATGGCTAAGAGATGGCTTTAGATACACGGCTTGGGGGAGGGTGGCTACTGCTTTTTCTCGTCCTGTGGAACGGAGCTGTTATCTGAAGGTTTTGGTGATGTTGTGCTGAACATCACCCGGCGACTCTGCAGCCGAGGCGGAGGCTCACCTTCGGGGCAGCCCAGATAATCACGTAGCGTCGAGTGCCGTCACGCACTCCGCTCGCCGCCTCTTTCCTCGCCCCATGTCCGCTTTGTTGCCTGGGTTTTAGGCGAGCTGAGGGGTACGTGCTGTGCATGCAGCTAAAACACAGTGCTGCCGTGTTGTAACGTGCCCCTCGCAGGCGGAGGGTCGCTTTCTTAACGAGTCCCGTCGCAGTGAACCAGAGCAGCATCTCTCGGTTATGCTGTCAGTGGCCTTTGCTGCCAGGTAGGGAGGAGCGGCGTGACGGCGGAGAAGAGCCATGAATTATCAATTGTCCCACCATTCTCCATGTTTTGCCTTCCTTCTCATTTTAATTGAAAGGACCAGTGCCGGGCATTGCCCAATTTATTTTTAATGTGGGGGGCAGGCGCTCGCCCCCTCCTCTTTGCCCGTGGCAACCTCGTGGTGGGCTGCTGCGCATGCCAGTGCTGCCAGGGCCGTACCTGATCAGCATTCAAATAAGCTGTACGCACACGCGTGCATACACACACACACACACACACACACACACACACACACACACACACGCTGCAGGCAGTGCATATTTATCCATACTGTAGCGTTAGGCGGCTGCTTGATCATGCAGGGTAAGGAGGTCGCAGGGGTAAGGAGTCTTTCTCCTACTGTAGGTCCTCTTCTCCACAGACCATTGCTTGCCCTCCTCTCTTCATTCTGCACTTTTCTTCGTTCCTCTGAAGTTCGTCCTTTTCACAATGGTTTTTTTTTTTTTTCCCTCCTGCCCCCTCTCTTTTCCCACTCTCTTGTCTTTGTCATGTTGCAGTATTGATGATAAGCTGTAACTTTTAGTTAAAACAAAAAAAAAAAGGGGGGGTATAGAAACTAAAAACCAGAATTTTTATCTTGAATTTTTTTGTCCACTAGTGGGGTTATATGCTGTTTTCAAATTGCTTTTTTTCTCCTCCCAGCACCCCTTCTTATTGTGTGCTCCTGACATGGTCAGCTGTCAGAGTAACTGAACCCGTCTTGTGTTTGTGCACCAAAGCTGTTGCGACCTCATGCTGCGTTGCAGTGCTGTGTTCCACCGTTAAGATTTTTATACCTGTATTGATGGGGAGAAATAGGCTGACAATATGGTGATCCTCCCTGACTCTATTCAGTGACACTGTGTCAGCTTGGATTGTGTGATGAAGCTGAGTGACACTGATCTGACCTAATAATGTCAATCACGCCGGTTTGACTTGGAACAGGCCGAGGCAAGGCAGGTTTGCAGAGTGACACCAGGCTAAAACATGGCCCGTTGCACACACCCTGCCTGAGAGAGAATTTTCCTCAGCAGGAATGGAGTCCAAACCTTAACCCACCTGCTAATTACCAGCATTTCAAACCTGGTATTATTAACAGCTTTTGTGTGTATTAATTATTATATTTTACTTATAACTGCTTTTGGGATATATGTGGGGTATAATTAGGTAATTACCAAGAAGCGGTCTTTAGGGGATTCGCAGGAGAAGAGTGTAGTGATGGGTGCTGTTTTTCTGTGTGTGTGCGTGCCTCGCCTGGCTGAGAGGTGACGCGGCGGCGTTATCGACGCCCAGCACTCTGGGCTTGTGCTGTTTTTCTGGCACAGTCAGGTTTGTTGGTGTCCTTTCTTTCTGTCTGTGAACACCCTCGCACAAGAAAGCAAAGCACCTTTGTGTCTATTTCTGTGTTTATTTCTCTCTCTCTCTCTCTCTCTCTCTCTCTCTCCCTCCTCTTTTTCCTCATTAAGCGCTAACTGCCCCCCCCTACATACACACAGCAGAGTGTCAGGGCTGCTATAAAGAAGTTATTTGCATAGTTTTTTTTTATTTTTTATTTTAATGAAACTCGTAAAAGATTATATATAGGCATGGTGCTTGTGTCGCTGTGTTTGCCTGTGCTCTCCAGAACGCGGGCCGCATCCTAATGGCTACGCGTTTGCACACGCGCTTCACGGTTTTTTTTTGTGTGTTCTGTCTCAGCGGCTGCAGCTGCTTTTGCCCGTTTCCTTTCCAGTCGTTTTAAGCTTCATTTCCCGCCCTAATGAAGATTTAGGGGCACAGGCGGCGACTGTGGGCAGGGGAGGGGGCGGGCGGCCTCGCTGGAGCGAACAGCCTCGGTTACGCAGCTTTCACCCCCCCCCCCCCACATACACACCCGCCCTGCTGCTCTGGAGGGGGAGGCTCTGTTAGCGGAGTGATATTTTCTGCTTGGTTAAAAAAGTGTGTGTGTGTGTGTGTGTGCGCGTGAGGGGGGGGGCTCTAATTAGAGGGAGCATGGTGATGAATGACAATGTGGTTAAAGCTGTATAGCCCAGCTGACCTTGTCATCGTTACTGATGGGCAGTCTCGACTGTACCTGCTCACAGTCAGGCAAGCATCTGCTCCTCTAATGGCTTCATTTGTCCCTCGTCACCCCACCCCCACCTCCACTGCCAGAGAACCAAGAACTGGAGGGCGGCCGTGGACCTGACAGGCCGCTTGTTAACAGCCCACGGCCAGGGATACGGGAAGAGCGGGCAGCCTACCAGCCACACTAGCGACTCCCTGCAGGTGAACTCCGCCGCCTCCCCAACCAGTGCCACGTCCTTCTCTGTTTTCGACTCATCCCGGCAACATACGTGACCTTGTGGTCCGTACAGTCGTCATCAGGAATGAGTGTGGGGTAGTGGGTCACTCTTCCCCTTTCAGCTAGTTTAGGCTCAGCAGGTTAGGGGAAAAGTCAGAAATATATAACATATTTAAAACTCGTGTCCTGTTTGACTTAATAACTGTTTGTGTTTTCAAACACCCTGTCCCCACCGCACCCTCTCCTCCACGCAGCTGTGGTTCGTTCGACTGGCTTTGCTCACCAAGTTAGGCCTGTTCCAGAATGCAGAGCTGGAGTTTGAGCCCTTTGGCACCCTGGACCAGCCTGACCTGTACTATGAGTACTACCCTACAGTTTATCCATGCCGCAGAGGTAAGTCACAGACCACCCACTCACCACTCAGCAGACAGTGAAAAGCACGGGTGCACAAATATGAGAGAGATGTTCACAGACAGGGGGCAAGAGAGAGAGAGAGACGGGGCTGCGGAGAGAGAGAGAGAGACGGGGCTGCGGAGAGAGAGAGAGAGAGACGGGGCTGCGGAGAGAGAGAGAGAGAGACGGGGCTGCGG
>JABJVR010000021.1:10020254-10071788 GCA_025773905.1 Chitala chitala
CACCATACAAGAATATCATTTTAAAATGTGTTAGTGATCTCCGAGTGTGACCCTCGTGCATGATGCTGTGACAGCCCAGCTCAATGTGGGCCACACGTCTCTCGTCGCTGTCTTTTTCCACCAGTTTTGTCTTCATGTTCATCAACCCTGCATTTCAACTGTCTCCATTTTGACTTGCGTTCGCCACGCGTCATCATTTCTCACCGCCTCGTGCTCGCCTTGGGAATGGAAGAGAAGCTACGCGAGTCTCACGTGACAGAACTGTCTGTTCCCTTTGAGGGGTTTGCAATGGACATGTTTGTCGTCAACTGTCACGGTTCACTCGTATGTCAATATATGTACATGCACTTTATATATATGTGACATACGGTGCCGCCTCTCTCTACCAGCACAGATCCAGCTACCTGCAGCTCGTTGTGTTTTTGGTAACTGGGGAGTAGATGTGTGTATTGTTGTGTTGTCTTCACTCAGCTCCGTTACGTGTGGGCAGCGAGACAGGCCTTGTTGGCATGCGTTATACTTATCGCATTCAGCATGTACGGCCCCCTTGGTGTTTGTGGCCACGGAGGTTTCCACGTGCCAATGTTGTGTCTTGTGCTTGAGCTGCCGGCCGCAGACACCACACGCCGGCAACTCAAACAGATGTCATTTTCCCTCCAAAATGGCGTCTCACGTCTCTGACGTTGTTGTGTGTTTTATTTTAATACTGTCTGTTGCTATGGTGTCGGTTTCTCTGCTGTCTCCCCAACAGTGAACGCACTTACCTTTGACCTTTGGAGTGTTTGTCTTCACAAACTCATACGTCCCAATGTCCCACGCTTCGCTTTAATAAATTCAATCCCCGATTTTAGTAATAATTTCTTTGAATTTATTTGTCTCCCTTCATGTGGCGGATGGTAATTGTCCTTGCTTTCTTGTTTGCAGTCCAACCCCCCTCTGACTTGAAATTTAAAATTCTCAATGAGAACTCAGTAGAGATGTCATGGAAGAAGCCTTCCACACGGATACAGGGCTACAGAATACAGGTGGTGTCAGACACAGGTGAGCTTTCCCGTTACATCAGGTCAGAGCCGTGGCCTGCAGTTTCTTTCATGACAAGAGAACTCGGCACGCTTTTGGAAGAAGGCACTCTGTAAACAGTTTATCTGCCACTTAAGGAAACTGCTGGTCAACAGACGTACAGCTTTATTTAATGTGTTTTTTTTTTACCATGTGCTATTTTCTAAACCTGAGTGTTGTAGCTGATCTTCGTTGTTGACAGCATGTGGTCAGAAAATGTTTTAGAGACTTTTTTCCCCACAGCGCACATCTGCTGGCCAACAGTTTATCTGTGCCTCACATGTCCTTTGACACATGGATGATTAAACGATCCCCTGACATTTGCTTTGCCTGTAAACACCCCAGCCTGACGGAGAGATGCATTTCTTGTACACTTATCCTACTGATCAGCATCAGTTGAACACTTGTATGCGTTTGTAGGTTCCTGCCGAATTGCACACCCCTGACGTTCTGCCATTTTCCCCCTGTGCAGACGAGCCCGCACGGGAGTTAGAACTTCCTGCCTCTGCCACAAAAACTTCCATAACAGACCTGACTCCTGATCTGGATTATGTTGTCACAATAACTTCGTTTGAAGGAGCAGAGGAAAGCATTCCCATCTTTGGCCAGCTCACTAGTAAGTGCGCCTTGGTCACTGGGAGCCTCCCAGAGGCATGACATGGAATGTATTAAGAGCAAAGGTTTGTGGTAGCGTGCTGCTATTTCTCAGATAATGCTACAGCGTGTCCTAAGCTTTATAAATATATCATTTGGAATAATTCATCTATTTTTGTTCCCCTTATCCCGAGCACATCAGTACAGAGCAGTTTTTTTTTCTTTTTTGATTTGCAACAGACGACGATAACGTAAATGTTAAAAAAAAGAAATTGGTAATGAATGATGCTGATTCATTAACATTTAATAACGAGTTTGCTGTAAGCATCAGTGCAGACTGCTGTGTGTTATGCTAGTAATGTTATGTTTTCCTATGAGAACACACGGCTCTGTGCGAGTACAGCGGCACGCTGGTATGTGTTTGTCCTTCTGTGCCCGCGTTGAGAGTGTGGAAAACGGATCTGGTCGCCCTGCTTTCTGCCACATGTCCACAGAGCTGTTGTTAACGAGTCTGTCTTGTTTGTTAATTTCTCTTTAGTTCAGTCTGGTGAGATATTCACAACACGGAAGCCTCTGGTCACAGACTCGCTCAGTAAGTGCATTTGCCTTTGTGTCACATGTTCATCCTAGCAGGGCGTGCCAGTCCCTGCCCGCGGGCTCCATATAACACATCTGCATGCGCTTCCCTGCTTCCCACATCCATGACATCCCAAGGTGACCTTGAACAAATTAGTGTGTCTGTTTTCATTCCTTTCACAGAAGTTAATCTCTTCCTTGTAGTAAATAGAAAGGAGTCATAATTCCAGTTTTGGACCATTTTTGTTTTTTTTTATATATTAGGCTGTAATACAGCCATATGTGAGGGCTGGCTGCAATTAAATTTCCTTTAAAATAATACTTTGAGGGATGTTGCATTTTCTCCACTAAATTCTTCAATAAGTTGTGTGTGTGACGACAGCGCAGTCAGTGGTATGTTTGAAGATTGCTGGGGACATGCCTGGGGGTAGCACTGTCTGTGTGAATGAACTTTTAGAAGCTGAAATTATAAATTAAATTCTTTTCTTTGTTTTAACATGTGTGGTTTATTGTCCATTTGAGTTTGCAAGCCACAGGATGGCCGTGTGTGTGTGTGTGTGTTATTGTCTGTGTTGTTGTTGGTGTTTCTTTGTCATTATAAAATGCCCTTCCCTGTCACCCCCCCACACACACACACACACACACACACACACATACTTTCAGTGTGCTCCGTCAGTGCCGTAGCGGATCTGGTCTTCTTGGTGGATGGATCCTGGAGCGTGGGACGTGAGAACTTCAAGTACATCCGCAGCTTCATGGCCGCCATGGCCGGGGCATTTGACATCGGAGAGGATAAAACCCGGGTGGCCGTGGTCCAGTACAGCACGGACACCCGCACCGAGTTCAACCTAAACCAGTACTCCAAACGGGGCGAGCTTCTCCGAGCCATCAACACCTTACCGTATAAGGGTGGGAACACCATGACAGGTATGCTGTGCTTCAACCAATGAAGTAAACTTTTTGATACTTTTATTGCTCAGGGCTGTAAAGTTTAGTTTATGCCAGTTAGCAGAGTTTATATGAGAACTGAAAAATAAAACAGATACAGTCAGTCAGCAGTCCGGATATTTCTTTAAGTTGCTTAGCATCATGTAATTATGTATTAGTTACGAAAATACTTTTGTATGAAGGTTTTGTCATTAAAACGCTACATGTTTACAACCTTTCTCAGCGACGTTCTTGCTCTTTTTAATGGATTTACTTTGTTATGAATGTGGCCTCGGGCTGATGACAAGTTGCTGCTGCTCTTGTTTATTGTCTCTTTATCTCCTTAAAGCTCTTTAAAGGTTTTGTAGAAGCCAGGCTAAGCTCTGAATTTGGAGGTTCTTAAAACGAGACTCTAAAAGATCATTTTCACAGGTTTTTGTGTCCTCTCCAGACTGCCCTGTTTCATCTCACATTGTACTCTCAACTCTACTCAACAGTAAAGTATGATGTGATGCATTCATAGGTGATGCCTTGGATTATCTGCTGAAAAACACCTTTACTGAGGCAGCCGGGTCCAGGAAGACCTTCCCCAAGGTGGCGATGATCATCACCGATGGGAAATCACAGGACCCAGTGGAGGAGCAGGCCAGGAGGCTGAGGAATATCGGGGTTGAGATTTTTGTCCTGGGTACATGCCTATACCTTTTGTTTCATTTTTTACTATTTCACCTTCTCAGCATACTTTGCCATGTACAGCTACGCTCCGAAGGAATCCTTGTTACTTGTTGATCTGATGCTTTGCTGATTTAGTATTTTACTTTGTGTCAAATTTAGGCATCAAGGGGGCAGATGAGGATGAGCTGAAGCAAATTGCATCCACGCCGCACTCTAGCCACGTCTTCAACGTCCCCAACTTTGACTTGATCAAGGAGGTTCAGCGGCAGCTCGTTACTGAAGTGTGTATTGGTGTCGAGGACCAGATAGCCTCCCTCGTGAGTGGAGAAGAAGGTAAGAAGTTCAAACAGAGGGTGATGGGGGGGGGGGGCTACGGACACTGGTACAAATATGCCTTCCATCTTGTGTTGACTTCTTAGTGGTTGAGCCAGCTGCAAACCTGCAGGTGACTGAGATATCGTCCAAATCCATGCGCGTGACATGGGACAAGTCCTTGGGTGACGTCACGGGCTACAAGCTGCAGCTGCTGCCCATGCTACCTGACCTCAAGAGGCAGGAGCTGTACGTGGGCCCCACCGTCACTTCTGTGACTGTCAGGGACCTGGCCCCAGAGACCGAGTATGAGATCAGCCTGTTTGCTTTGAAGGGCCTGACGCCTAGTGAGCCCATCATGGCAATGGAGAAGACCCAGCCAGTCAAGGTGACTTTGGGTGAGTGTCTGTCAATAAGCTCCTCTGCAAACTCCAAGCTTCACCACACGCCAACTGGTCAAACCTAGTCATATTCTTTCCAAAGTTCTCAGCTTTTTACACTGTGTCAAATGGTATGATGTAATATAACATCTCTGTCTTTTCTGTAATATGTGACGCAGCATTGCTATGATTTTTCGAGCAGTTTTTTGAGTTGCTGAGAAATAACTGCAATTTAATGCTGTTTTATTTCTTTCCTGTAGAATGTTCTCTTGGAGTGGACGTTCAGGCAGATGTTGTCCTCCTGGTCGACGGCTCTTACAGTATAGGATTAGCTAATTTTGCCAAAGTCCGAGCTTTCCTGGAAGTTCTGGTCAACTCGTTTGATGTTGGACCTAACAAGGTTCAGATCAGTCTGGTTCAGTACAGCAGAGATCCGCACACAGAGTTCGCCTTGAACACGCACCATGACCGCAGCGCAGTGGTCAAGGCAGTGCGGACCTTCCCCTACAGAGGCGGGTCCACCAACACGGGCAAGGCTATGACATACGTGAGGGAGAAGATCTTTGTGCCAGCCAGAGGGGCACGTAGCAATGTGCCTCGTGTCATGATCCTCATCACAGACGGGAAGTCCTCTGATGCCTTCAAGGACCCAGCAGAAAGACTGAGAAACACCGACGTGGAGATCTTTGCTGTGGGTGTCAAGGACGCCGTCCGCTCTGAGCTGGAGGCCATCGCCAACCCCCCGGCGGACACACACGTGTACACCGTGGAGGACTTTGATGCCTTCCAGAGGATATCCAAGGAGCTCACACAGTCTATCTGCTTGAGAATCGAACAGGAGCTCCTCAACATTATATTGAGAAGTGAGTGACCAGCTTTAACTTCTGGGACATGTTCTAATGTGGCTAATGTGGCTCTGGTTCTGCTGAAAGTGGCTGGGATTCCTCCCGTGGAGACGTGGTGTTGATGATGGCATTTTAGTAACAGGTCATCCTGTGTCTGGAAAATCTACTGCCCCCAAGTGATGGCATATTTAGCAAAGAAATGGTGACCCTGGTGTAGCTGCCTGGTGTAGCTGCCTGGTGTAGCTGCCACTCCATGCTCCAGTCCAGGAACCCAGACACCACCTTTGCACTGATACTGTTCAGCCTGGTATCAGTGCATATACAGTATATTACTAAAGAACACTACGCCCCATCAGCAGTGAAACACTGGCACCAGTAGGATATGTGTTTTGTACATGTCCAATCACAGTAACACCTTCGGGCAGTAATATTTAACCTTATGACCACTGCAAACAATCAGTGGTTATTAGTGCTCAGGTTGTCATCTTGTTAACTCCTTGTAACTCGCCTGTTACGTCAGATAGTTAAGACTTGGTTTTTGTGAAGTCTCCTTGCCACAGGTTTTGCCAACATTTTGAGTTTGCCTTTAATCAGACGTTTGAAAAACAGCCAGTACTTATTACTGATCATCTAAATCTTTTTAAGACATTATGCACTAAATTATGCGACCTGGTGGCTCAATGGATAAAACATTAGGGTGGGATGCCGAAGTTTCCGGGTTCAAATCCCAACCCAGCTGCCAGGTTTGTCCTTGAGCAAGACGCTCACTGCCGGCTTACTGTAACGCATGCAAATGTTGTCAGTTAAATGATCACAAACAATTGTGATCTGACTGTAGGGAGAATACAAAAATGTCTTGTTTTCTCATTTAAATCAGTTACTTTACATTTACAATCAGTTCATTTTCATCTGTGCCAGGAAGACTAAGAAGTGGGTCATTGTTTTTTTGTCAAGAGGTCATCAGCTTGCACACTTCAGTGTGAAGATAACACACGCTGGCTCCCCACTGCAGTTTCTTACGCTGTTTCTTGACCTCAGCTGTTTTAAAACACTGTACCAACTAGAGCTTTAGTTTTATTCTTCCCGCTGGTCTGGCGTGCTTCACATTGTAACATCCTGTAAGTTGTTATTTGTCAGTAATATTTAAAATTATTAAAATGATTTTAACAAAGTGGTCTAAGCGTCAGCAAACAGTAGTGACACTTCATCACTCTTCACTGCTGCCAGTATGTTAAGAGTAAAAAGAAGGAAATTATAAGACTGGCGTTTGGGCTGGATTTTAAAACTTTGAGTGAAATATTCACTCAACTCAATTGCAAATACCCATCAGTGTAAAAGTATACATTTAGGATTTTTAGACTTTCCGAAGCAGCTGCTATTCTGAAGTCTATAAAAAGGATCGCATTTAGATTGTATGAATAATGTTTATTTTTCTTCATGTGACACAGTCTGAGAAAACATAGTGACATAGTAAACTGATTCATGGTGACACACTTTCCCCTGCAGGCTTAGTCCCACCTGAAAACCTTGAGTTTTCAGAGGTGACTTCCAGAAGCTTCCGGACATCCTGGATCTCCAGGACACCTGATGTCTTGTCCTTCCTGGTCCGCTTCAAGCCAGCTGCCGATGTGACAGGAGACTACATGACCATGTTTGTACCGGCAGACACCTACTCGGTCGTCCTGCCCCACCTCACGCCCCTCACCAAGTATGAGGTCAAAGTGTTTGCCCAGTATGAGAGGGGAGACAGTTTCCCACTGACAGGCGAGGAGACGACCCTGGAAGGTAAGCCAATGCCTTTCCGTTGGTTACGAGCTTAACCTGCTGTGTTTTTGGGAAATCAATATGCTTTTGGCATTGATACCGGAAAACTCCGGCATTCTGCTTGACTACCACTCCTCTGTGACAGAAAAAGGCACCGTACGAAACCTCCGCGTATCGGAAGAGACGACAGATAGCTTCCGGGTCTCCTGGCGGGCAGCCCCTGGGCCAGTGGAGAGATACCGCCTGACCTACGTCCCTGTCCAGGGAGGCGTAGAGGTGCAGGAGGCAGTCACCGACGGGCCCGTGACCACCATCGTGCTACAGGAGCTGTTCCCCATCACGACATACCGCGTGTCCGTGGCTGCCGAGTATCCGTCCGGCCTGGGACAGGAAATGGTCACCCAAGGCACGACCAAAGAAGGTCAGCTTTAATCTTACCCAAAAACAAAATGAAACACTCCGCTTTCCATTTGTGCCCTTGTTGCCCTGTGTGTGCTGGAAAATTCCGTTGCTTTGAAGAACCGATTGAAGTTTTGGAAGTACTGAAAAGAAACCCAAAGAGGAGAGCCATGAGTGCTGGACTACGTCCTCTTCCGGTTTTACTTGTGTAGGGAGGGCTGTTTTGGACTAGAGCTGCTAGAGTCTGCAGACAAAACAGTAAGCCCAAAATCAGACGTGTCATTCAGATGGAGTTAGTGCTGATTTATGTCTCAGCTTCCATCAGAAACACTCCACTTTAATCCACACAGCTCCTTATTCTCTTCCAGAATGAGGGCCCAGATGTAACATAATCCCTTCCTTTGTGTTGTCTGTCACCAAGCAGTTTGTCAAATCTGACGGCTTCCAGTTTTTTTTCTCTTGCTCATGAGTAATGTCGTTTCGTCTGACTAATGCTAACAAAGGATGTAGTGCTTATGTCAATTACAGACTAATTACAGTCCAGTCCTTGTGGACCACTTGGTGTGCTGGTTTCTATTTGGGTTGAACCATTAATTAACGCACCCATGTGCTTTTATTAAGTTATTGCCTAAATGAAATTCACTTTCCCCACACGTCTAAACTGAGCACGCTGTTTAAGTGTAATTTTTCACGTTGAACTGAATTCAAATTATAAAACTATTAAATTGTGCTCTCGTTAGTTGATTCTTTCTGAAGATTAAATAAACCAGACAAAGTGAGACTTGGACTTAACTCACATGAAACGGTTATACATTTTCAGTGAAAGACAAAGCAACATTTTCCACTTCTGGTAAAACTCCACTTAATTAAACGCTGATGGAACCATCAACTTCACCTCAACTTCTGTAGGTTTCAAGGACTGTGTTGTTCAGTCACTCAACAGGTCAATAAAGCTGGCAAACAATAGAATGTCCACCATAGTATAGGTGTATACAGTGTAGGCCACTATGGTCCTCCGTGAAATGACACGAGACCTTATTCAAAAAATGTCTTTCAACGAGAAGCCGTGCTGTGATGAGTCTTCTCGCCGTTCTGACATTCCACTCCCCTTGTGTTCTTCAGCTCGGGGATCTCCTCGAGACCTGCGGGTCTTCAACGAGACCGTGTCGAGCATGCAGCTCTCGTGGCAGGCGGCGCCAGGGAGGGTGCAGCAGTACCGCGTGGCGTTTAAGCCTTCTGCTGGCGGTGAACTCAGGGAAGTCCTGGTGAGGGGCGACACCACCAGCGCCCTGCTGAAGAACCTGCAGCCAGACACAGAGTACGAACTCTTCGTCAGTGCTCGCTACGCCTCTGGTTTTGGGGAACCCCTGCTGGGACTGGGGACCACCCTAGAAGGTAAGGAACACATTCGCTTCATACCTGAGAAATCCTAACAGCACACCCTAGAGGCAGGAGAGGGCTTTGCAGTTAAAGGTCTGCACATTAAACAAGAGCCTTCACGAAATGAAAACAAGCAGCCATTTCAGGCTGTGCAGAAGTTATCTGTGTCAGGCGCTGGACAGAACTTCCAGGACAGGACAGGGGCTTAAATATCATGTGCTGTAAATCTAATGGCTGAGGGGTGAAAGTGGATGAAGTTCTACAGGCTGTGAAAAGGCACTTTCTCTGTTGTCTCCAAAGGCTGTAAATAAAAGTGATTTGGCAGAGCAAGCCGTTTATCGCCATGCACTTTTACGATGTCCCAGCTGAAAAGAATTTCCTGCAAGCCGAGGCTATTGTTTTCATGCTTTTCAGCACCACCAAGGGCATCTGCAGCTCCTAGGAGGTGCAGCACCAGAAAGGAGGCTGTCTGTGATCAAGCAGCACTCAGATTTTTATCGTAATGAAGGCATGTAAATGTACGTGTCATTTTGACACCTCTCTTCTCTGAGGCAAAGCACAAGCACACACACGTAACGAGGGGGGGGGGCGTGCACCGTGGCGGACTGAACGGAGTATTTCTCCCATAAAATGAGGGCTCCGGGTTTGTGCTTGTTCCAGGGATTCCTGTCACCATGCGAGTACTGCGGTTTGTGTGAGGGTGAAGTGGAAAAAGTGCAGGTTGGAGACACAGCGGTTATAAGTTAATACAATTAATCAGTTATTCAGATGACTTCAAAAGCATATCCTTCCGTGACTTTAGGAGATTAGGAAAATACTATTTATTGAAATGATAATAAATTCTTCTGGAAATTATAGAGTTTAGATCTCAGACACAGAAAATTTTTATTTAGTTTTGCCTCTAGTAAGGAAAATAAGAAATCCAGTTCTGTCGGTTTGGAGTTTATACCTGCTTTATCACTTTTCATGAGTTTTGTCATCTTTCCGCCTGTTTATTTTCTGTTCAAAAATCCTGTTTCAGTTGTGCTTGACTTCAGTAGTGCTGTCAGCTGAATGTGAAGCGTTTGCTATTGCATGTGACTTTCTGCCACCATAAATATTAATTTGTTTTAGAAGTGTTCTGAATTATTTCTTTTATACATTTCTTTATCTCGAAACCCAAAAGTCATGTCAGAGGGCCAACGCAGCCAACCGACAGAAATAACAAACAGTGAAAGAGGACATCTGTTCCTAATACTGCTCTGCTAGCAATTAGCTCTGTGTCTCTGGTGCGTAGCGGCCGTGGGCAGAGTAAGGTCTTGACTGGGTCAAACCGTTAATACCCGCAGGGTGAATGACAACAAAACAGCTACTGTTAGCCCTTCAGTGCGCTTGTTACTGTGAGGGAGACCCGATTTTTATCAGACCCATTCTTTCTCAGATGACTAGAGAAGTCACTTAATCATAGTGTCCGGTTTGACCGAGCCTTCTCAAGTCACCATAGGTTGGGCTGGCGGTCGAGTGGGCGGTCCCTGGAGCTACCGTTCTATGACATCAGAATAGGAAGTCATGACTGAATGAGCCAATGTGTTCCACCCCTTCTAACTACCACTGACATCCAGGAACAGGAATGTAATCTAGCTGTTGTTGGGGGGTTGGGTTCATATACAATCAGGTGTCGGGAACACTAAAGAAGGGCTTTGCCCCGAAACACTAAAGAAGGGCTTTGCCCCGAAACATTAGTGCTTATTTCTTCTCATTTCTGCTGTCCTCTTGAATTTTGGATACTTTAGTTTTTTGTGGACTCAGCACTCTTACTTATTTAACGTTTTGACTGAGCACGAGCTTAGGTTCTTTCATATACAATCACTGTTCTTCCTCCCCCCTCATTCATCTGGTACTTCCAAAACACTTTAGGAATTTATAGCAATAGGGAAAATTGACTGAGAAGGGGCTACCGGTGGAGGGGCGTGATAATGGTGGAGCTGGGAAACTGATGGCTTTAGCAGAGGCCTGAGTGTTTAAAGGCAGACCTCAGGTGGGCAGAGGCTGCACAGTGTTAGCAGCTCTGAGTCGCAGCCAGTTGTCAGCCTGGCTAATGTACCTCACGCCTTCAGGATGAATCAGCACTGGCACCTACATGTGGGACTTACGCCAGTTGTCTGGTTAAAAGACGTAGATAGGATCTGGAAACCTGGCACCTCTGTTCTCCTGTACAACTCCTAGACAACAAATTAAAAAAGAGGAATCATTCATTAAGTTACATACCGTATACTTAACAAACATGGCACTGAGCATCATCCGAATGGCATCCTCAGCCACATAAAGTGCCCCTGTAAAAGTCTGCTTCTTTTTATTCATGTCGATACCCACAGATAAAGCCAAATTCTATTCCTAGCTTTCAAATTTTTCTTTTCCCACAATCTTATTGCCACAGCAGCAGGGTGTTCCTAAGTGCCCCCCCGTAGATCTTTGTTAACCGAAATGAAGTCTTCGGAGCTAACATCAGATGACGTCTGTATTTGTGACAAATGAAGGAGGATTACGCAATGGGCCTAAGTCCTTCGCCCACAAGGATCTGAACATCGAGGAGTGTCTGGAGAGGAAGTGGCCATTGATTTGCCGTTTGAGACACTGAATGCCTTTCATTGACAGTTATGAAATATCCTGAGGACAGTGACATTTACTGACCTCTCCCTCTCTTCAGAGAATATAATGCTCCTTTGGCGCATGTCGTGTGAATGATGTCCTTTCCAGCACTGAAGTCATTTCTTAACCTGCTGGATTCGCTGACTCAGAATAAGTAACTCCCTGATACATCGTCTATCCCATCACATGTTGGAGGCCTGAGGGACTCCATGTGGGTGCTGGTGTTTCCTGAGTTCGCTCCTATTTCAACCACATTTTCGCTCTGTGAAGAATAACACAGTGCTTTCTTTGTGCACTCCTCTGCTGGGAGCCAGAAACTCAGAATGGATTAGAATAATTTTGGGAAATTCAGCTCAACTAAGATTAGTTTCTTTCAGGCTCTTACTGGAAACAAAGTCCGATACAGAATAATTGTTACATCATATGGAAAGGGTCCTTTAAATTTTTTTTTCATTTCAACCCCTAGAACAGATGGTATAAAAATGATGCTCAAAATGAAAAGGGTGATGTCATTTTTTCATCTCCTACAGCTGCTCCTTGATGGTAACAAATATGGAACAACAGCCCTTGTGATTTTAGTTTGAGCAAGGAGTCATGTCTGGATTTTATGCTGTAGACTCCAGAATCCCATTATGGACACCCCAGGAGCAGGAGTTAGTTGTGGGGAGGAGAAACAGGGGCATGGATGTGAGAGCTTTCCTCCCTGTATAGACTCTGTGTTTCCTGACATTACCCAGCCACAGCCATGGACAGATCTGTTTCCAAAAGCAGGAGGGTGAACAGGTTGGGGAGGGTTTGTTGGGTTGTTTTTTTGTCTCTGCCTCAGTGACATTTAAAATATGAAAGCCAGGGGGGGAGAACAACAGGGCAGCTTTTACAAATGGCATCCGGACTGTTCCATTGGCGAAGCACTGCGGGGAAGCCCGTGAATTTTCGATGCTGGGTTCTCCCTGTGGGGCCAGGAGCTGAAGGATGAAAAAATCAGAGTGGAAGGAAGCTGATCCCAGTCAAGTGTGGAGAACAGGTCCACAAGTGGTTCTTTTCTTTGTGCTTCTCTGGGGGAGCATAGAGGTTCACACCCAGGACTCCTGTGCCAGGGTTGCCTTAACAGGCTGTCTACGCCCATTTGTGGCGTGATTAGGGTGTCCATGCCAGAAACAACACCTGTGCCATCCCCAGGTGTAAAGGTTGCATGATGCAGTGGAAGGTTCAGCTGTAGCTCTGTGCCGTTACGTTTCTGGGTTGTTTGTAATGGTTTTCAGTGAAACGTCTTTCAGCTTCCTTTCCTGGGTAGCGTTAGCTCTCGGCAAACACTGCCCACATGGATTGGCTGGCATAAACCTTTGTACTAGTGAATTTATAGCAAAGTGAAACTTGTGGGTGTTCAGTCCTTTCTAATCAATATGTGATCTTTGGCACGAGTGGTTTGGGGGTGAGTAGGTGTCTTGGCTCAGCAGCAGAATTCAGTCTTTTCCCACATAGCAGAGTGGACACTACACTGGTAGTCTGGACTAGAGTTGAAAATATGTGGGCTCTGTAACAACCACATGGGACAGGAGGCGTACCTTGAGCAAGACCCTTGTGTCTGAATGAACTGGGCCAAACTCGTGATGCACTCTGATGGTTAATCTCAAGGAAGTTGCATCCTTGGACTCTGGAAACAGGTTTGCAGAAATCAAAAGAGTTCAGTACTGGTTTAGTTAGTGCATGTAACTCGTATGTTAATGGTGAAAAAGGTAGCTAATGAGAGCCCTCAGAAGCGAAGTTGTGTGATCACACCTCAGTAATGTACTGCTTGGGACAATCTGTAGCACTCAGAACCAAATCTCCACGCATCTGACTGGCTTGTCGGACTGGAGTTCTCTGACAGTTCTCCTGTTATTTTATTGATTTTCCTAACACTAGGATCAGTTTATGGACCATAACAGTTGTGTCCAGGGCGTGCCAGCCTCACATAGCAGAGTTTGGCAGGGTTAACGCTCCACAGTGAAAAGGAGAGATTGGACCTGCAGTGTTAGTACGGTGCAGTGATGTATGGCAATACAAGGGGCTCAAAGGAGAAGAAATGAGCACACAGGCTCAGTGACCCTGCTGTATTTGAGAATACCATGGATGTGGACGTATCACTGGAGCAGATGTTATTGCATGGTTTCTGGGGAGATTTTGATTGGCTGTAGGCTTTTTCACAAGTCCAAGAAAACTGACGCCAGGAAATTTGTCACTGAAATAAAAAATCTCACATGTTTGGGGTTGAAAGGGGCCTCTGCAAGCTCAGTAGTGAATTGTATTTCCGTGCTTTGGAAAGTGCAGCGTGCATGGGTGCGTGAAGTGTGAACGTACTGACGCACCATCTGTGCTTCCAAACTTGGAGATGTGTTAGACTTTCTATTGTCTGAGCATGTCTGAAGGGTTATAAATCTTTCACTCTTTGTGAGCTCCTTAGTAAAATCTGTTCACTCGTCTGTGACTGTGTTAAGTGTTTGTTCTGTCCAATAATTTCTTTACTTCTGTACTCCTCATTTCCTCTCTCTCCAGCTCATGCCATTTTTAATATCTTTTTATTGTTAATAGTCAGTGGCAAGAAAACAACAGCTTTGTCCCCCAACAGCGCTCACCTCTACTAATATTTCACCCTTACGTTACGTTTTCCAGAACTTGGATCCGCTAGAGATCTGCTCACCAGAGACGTAACAGAGACTAGCTTTGGTGTGTACTGGACGGCTGCCCCCGGGAACGTGCAGCGCTACCGGGTCACGTGGAATTCCCTGTTTGGCGAGGAGTCTGGCGAGAAGACCGTCTCGGGTGACATGACAGCCACGGTGCTGGACCGACTGACCCCAGAAACCCGGTACCAGGTCTCTGTCTACGCTGTCTACCGGCGCGGAGAGGGCGAGCCACTGGATGGCGAAGAGATCACTGACAGTATGTCAGACTCGCATTCTAATGCATGTGCCACATTCAGGGAGCTGGGTCGCTCAGATCTTGAGGGACATGTTCCTTGTAAACGTGATAACCTGTTGTAATGCAGACATTATAAATGCATACAATATATATATATTAGATTAGATTAGATTGAACTTTATTGATCCCACAGTGGGGAAATTCTCTTGTTACAGCAGCTTATAGGGAAGTGGGATTAAGGTGCAAGAAAACAAGGTGCAAGAGATAGATATATATATATATATATATATATATATATAATATACTCAATAGTAAGTCATTGATTGTTTTAAATTTGCCTTAATATGATTGGTTCTTCTCAAACCTTCCTGCCTTTCAAGGCCTTTAGTACCTTGTTCAGGTGTGAGACAGCATGTTCTAGAGCCCACACCAGAGCTGCACCAGGAGAAGCCAGTAGGGTGCTGTTGAACTGATCTACTTTATCTTTGCTGAATGGCTCAGCGTTTTTTTATAAGCTTAAAGTAGTTCGACTGTACATCTTGGATAGTGAACTGAGCAAATTCCACCTGCGTTTGACGAGCTCGGTGAGTCAGAACATCTCAGTGAGTCAGAGCATCTCAGTGAGTCAGAACATCTCAGTGAGTCAGAACATCTGGAAAATGAAAGAGGATTTTTATTTCCAACAAACCACCTGGATTTTGCAAACTGGCAACATTCAGGTTTACCTCTTAGACTGTATTTTTGAAACCTGGGCCAAGCTCCAACCCAAAGATCCTGCCACCCCCCCACCCCCGACCATCCCATCCATTCCATTGACGAGAAATTACGTGAGACTCCCAGGGATGCGAGTCCAGGAGGCTGATGTTGGGACTGACTGTCAGTTCTGTTCACCTGCTGTTTCCATGGTGCACTCGGACTCCAGGTTTAATGTGTCTGTGTGACCCGTGACCTCCCCAGCACTGGCTGCTGTCCAGCGTACAGGGTGGGTCCAGACATCAGCCTGGAAAAGGCCGTGTGGCCCAAAATGGTCCCAGGCATGATAGGGACTGGAAAAGCACATCATCGGGAACTGGCCACAGCGGGGAATTCATGAAATGTGCTAACGGAAGAATGTGTCTTTCACCACTTTATTGGTCCTGGCAAACAGGTCCGGGTGCAGTTTAAACAGAAAATAAACGTCAGGCATCTCTTTAGGCTGTTTAAAAAATAATTTTCTGTGGTGACTTTGTCCTGAATGCTCAGTGGAAAAAAGCTTGAATTCTGGCAACACATTTTGTCCATTTAGGTCAATAGACTCATTGAAAATGTCAGCTCTGCTTTATTTCCATTTGTAAAACTCTTCCCCGCTGAGTGTTGGGTGTGTTGATATGTTTATGGGATTGTCTGCATTTTTGTCAGTTCACGTTGGGAACTAAAAACAACATGGCTGAGGTGTGAGAAATGCATCTCGACGGGTACAGAAGCATGTCCATCTGACCAGTCAGTAACATGTTGTAGCAGAAACACAGAAACTTCATTTGCTGTTAGAGAAACAGCTAAATTCAGCAAACTAATTAGTTAAAAAAAAAAAAAGTGAATTTAGTTTTCCTCATTGCCCGCAGTTTCTGGTAGAGCGAGAACCCTCACCGTGTCTGACGAGACAGAGCGAAGCATGAAGGTCACGTGGCAGCCTGCACCAGGCAAAGTGGGCACCTACCGGGTGGCATACCGGCCCGTGGGTGAAGGGCGCCCCCTGGTGGCCAAGGTTCCCGGCACCAACACCTCCACCATCCTGAGGCGGCTGCAGCCTATCACCACCTACAACATCACGGTGACCCCTGTGTACAAGCAGGGAGAAGGAAAAGCAAGGCAAGGAGTGGGAACGACACGTACGTTGGCTTATAATTAACCCACGCGCGCCGGACATCCGGGCTGGGCAACATGGCGATACATGACACACATCATGGTCCGACCTGTCCATTATGGGCTGACATGTTCTTTACAAATCAGTATTAGCTAGTTTTACATATTTCATTTGTAGCAGAGATTTATGTTCACACATTTGCAGACACAGGCTTTCTTGAGGATTGTGGCTGTTTGTGTTAAACGGAAGGCTGATGGACTGTTGTTTTGGCAAAAGCGTAAAACATCGTGGTGCATTTTGTGTATCGCCATTAAGCCCTAAAATGTTGTATCTCGATTTTTTTGGCCATATTGCCCAAGTCTTGATGGGAAAGTGCTGATGTGTTAAGAATGTGTTTTATTTATGAACAAATAAAAACAAAGATGCACAACAATGGCACTTTTTGGCTTCAGTTAAAGACGCCATTCATTTTTATTGTTTGGGTTGCTAGCGTGTCAGTTTAGGATGTGAAAAAGATGGCTGAAAAACAGCTGTGGTTTATAAGTTTGCCAGATGATGAAGATGTGCAATTTTTCTCTGAGCTGAAGAATGTTTAAACATCTTTGAAGATCCTGTGAATGCTGGCTGTAAAACATGCTGTTTGTGCACTTTATGCCTTCATTCCTGAATATTTATACTTGAGTGGTGTTGAAAGATTTTGTCTGTGTTTTACCAGGTTTGTGTACGGTGTAGACGACCGTCTCTTTAGCTTCTCTCTGCTGACACACATTTATCATTTCTTTTTGCTAGGCTCGCTGTACAAATCTCCACGAAACCTGCAAACGTCCGAGCCCACCAAGACCAGTTTCCGAGTCACTTGGGACCACGCCCCAGGAGATGTGAAGGGCTACAAAGTAACCTTTCACCCCACAGATGATGTTGTGGATTTGGGGGAGCTTCGGGTCGGTCCCTATGACAACACTGTGGTGCTGGAGGAACTCAGGTGTGGTGTGGCTTTAATGCCAGGTCATCAGTGTGGACCGTAGGGTGCTATGGATACAGACTGGGAGGAGCTAACAGTGACTATCTTTGCAGGGCTGGAACCAAGTATAGCGTAAGTGTGTTTGGAATGTTTGATGGAGGGGAAAGTTTACCACTGGCCGGACAGGAGAAGACCACCCTTTCTGATGACCCTGAGCCCCCAACTATTGAACCTTCAGGTGGGGCCTCGCCAGATCCATTCTGTTTACTGTCTCCCGTGTCTGAAGGCTGACCGTGACTCCAGGGTCACACTGCAGTGCGACAGCTCTGAGCGTCCTTATGCCAAGACTGTTCGCTTTTGTCCCTGTATTACCTAATTAAAACAACACCTCTCAAATATTCAGTCTCTCAAACAGTCACATCACATTTTGAAAATTTATTTTTTTGCAAATATGATTTTTGTTCATAATACATTTTTTTGCTATAGGAAAGCACATTTTCCCTTTCAATAACTATAGAAAAGATACATTACATGCCTTCCAGATTAACCAAGCTTTAGGCTTTAGGTCTTGAACTTACAGTTCTTATGAATATACCATGTGTTAGAATGGTTTTGATGTGCGTAGGCAGGCTGTTGAAAATGTCTGTTTGCAATTACACACGTTTTACAATCTTACACGTCTGAAACACTGGACAGCTGTCGGTTAAACTACATTTTTTTTTCCACACGAGACTCCAGAGAGTTCTGGTGACCTAGGGCTGAAATTCTTTCATAATTAGGAGCAGATAAAGGGATCCCCTCCTCCCAAAAATGGGATGGATCCCTGAAGAGTAAAAACAGTGTGAAAACAGTGTGAGTACGGCTGGGTGTTTCAAACGGCCTCTAAGGTAACACAGACGGGCTTCAGTAAACCTCACACGGTTTGTAAGCGAGGGCAACACCGAGGGGTGTCCAGGGTTAGCCATGGCCTTGTTTTCATTTATGATATTTTGTCTGCCCACCCCTCCAGGACACACGCAGCACATCTGTTTGCAGTAAAGGTGGAACACAATTATGAAAAGCCACCCCATAAAAATCAGTGGGCACCCCACTGAAAAATCTCTGGTGGTGCCCCTGTTTCTAAACTTACAGACATTGCCGTGTCTAAGCCTCATGGATGCAGGTCTGCTCTAACATTAAATATAGGTATCCAACTTTTCCACTCATTTTCGTTGAAACAAAAATTGTCTGTAAAAGGTTAAGCGTAGCAGCATTCTTTAGCGACCCTAATTGAAATAAGAGCTGTATTTGCAAGGACGGTGGAATAAACACCCCATAAAAACACAACAATTGCAATCAGTCTTCTGAAGATAAAGTGCCGATGCTTTGATGCCAAGTCTATAACCAACAAATACTGGAAGCAATATTTCATTATTTTGTCAGCTATAAATAACAAATTGAGGCCAACATCTGGTTTATACGATAGATCTTTTGAAATACTTAATGGCTTGAGGCACTTGTAATTTTTATTTCTACTACTTAGACAGTAAGATTCTGCACTGTTGTAAACAAGTGCTCACTTCAAGTACAGAGGCGTTTGCTTACTTTTGTCTGAGAGGGAAAGGCTGGTAAATCAAATGTCATGTAACCTGTTTTCAATTGCAGACAGTGGCAGATTGTGCATCTGCAAGCTTGCCCGATGGACGGGAAAATCCTTTTCAACCTGCAGGTGTCCAGAGTAATGAGCGCCGATAAAGATGAGGAATGTGCAGTAATTCTCAGCAAAGAGCTACTCGTATATCTTGTGTCAAGAGGGTATCTGGTGGGGTTCGCTGGAAGGAGACCCCTGCCTGTTGATCTTCTCAGGGCCTGAAACCTCAAAGGAAATGGAGGAAGATGAAGCCAAAAAGAAGAAGATGCTGTCAACTTGATAAAAATCTGTTAATGTTTTAAAAATTGTAAAAAAGTTGGGAAATGTGACAATGTGCTGAAAAGTGGTGAATTTGCTGTTAATGTCTTGACATCAGTCATCTCGATGTGTTGACATCAGTCATCTCGATGTGTTGACATCATTTGTCTCGATGTGTTGACATCATTTGTCTCGATGTGTTGACGTCTTCCTCATTTCCACTCTATCTTTCTGTCTCTTTTTGCCAAGCTTCTGCCAGTTCAAAATTGCATACATTCTCTTACTGCATATTTCAGCAGACATTACTCTTTTTTTGCACTTACATGCAGTATTTCTCTTAAAACAAGCCTGTACATCTTTTTGATGTTGTCCGATGTCATCTGAAACAACAGACGTGGCATGCAGGACCACCGCGCAGGCCGACATCGTGCTCCTGGTCGATGGCTCTTGGAGCATCGGGCGTCTGAACTTCAAGACCATCCGGGCGTTTATTGCCCGCATGGTGGGAGTGTTTGACATCGGTCCGGACAGAGTTCAGATCGGTGAGGGATCCCGTGACGTGCTTTGAAGGCACCAGACGCACCGTCCTCTCCCTGGCGTCATGTAGACATTCACCACTGTCCTTGGTTGTCTCATGCAGGTTTGACTCAGTACAGCGGTGACCCCAAGACAGAATGGCACCTGAACACACACAAAACCCGCGAGTCTTTGCTGGAGGCTGTGGCTAATCTGCCTTACAAGGGGGGCAACACTTTAACCGGTGAGGATTTCACGGTTTTTTTTTTTTGGTTTGTTTTGCAGTTTTAATGTGTTTATTTTTTTAAAGCTGTGTCCCTGAAACGTTATTTGCTTTCGTTTGAGACAGGTCTGGCTTTAAATTACATCCTTCAAAACAACTTCAAGGCCAATGTTGGAATGCGGCCGAATGCCCGAAAAATCGGGGTGCTCATCACCGATGGCAAGTCACAGGATGACATTCTTGTGAATTCCCAGCGACTACGTGATGAAGGAATCGAGCTGTACGCCATTGGTGCGTGTGTCGCACACTTCACACCTGTGACACCTTACTGTTTGCACCCAGGGCTTCTCTGAACTATTCTACACTCTGCTAATTCGAAAAGTTTCAGCCGAATGTCCTTTTGATCGACCTCAGGTGTGAAGAACGCAGATGAGGCGGAGTTGAGGGCCATCGCCACAGACCCGGACGAGATCCACATGTACAACGTGGCTGACTTCTCGTTCCTCCTTAACATTGTGGACAGCCTGACCGACAACCTGTGCAACAGTGTCAAGGGCCCAGGTGAGGCCTTTTTCGGTGCACACCTGGTTCCTTCAGTATATGGTATTTCACCTTAAGTGTATGCAGCCTCTGGAATCAGGAGTTCTTGGTCTACAATTAGTTGCTGTAGGACACATAATTACACGAAGAGATTACTTTTGACATCTGGGACAAGAAGCGATGATCTCACTCACACCACTGTAAACAACCTGAAATTAGTACACGAGGTGTGACTGTCCTCCCAGGGCTACATAACCTTCTCCCAATGTTTTTTAACATAAAGAATGCAGAACGTTAGCCAATGTATTCAGGAACACAAGACATTTTTAATCTGATTTTTATTAAGAGTGCTGAATAATTGCAGTTGTTCATTATAAAATAGCTCTGAACGTTTAAGCATGGGATGGGAATATTTTAGTACTATAAAAACTGTTTTTGTTCAGTTTTAGAGAACAATTGTAACTGCACATAATTAAAAGCAGAAAAGACAGCTGTAGCAAAATTTCAATGTAGATTTGACAAACCTGAGAAAGATTGTTTAAAGGCGTGCTCCAGACCAACGTTTTTTACTTCTTTGTTCAAGATGATGGTCCAGAGGCACCTACGGACCTGGTGACATCAGAAGTGACCCATTCGTCGTTCCGAGCCACGTGGACCGCACCCAGCGGGCCCGTGGAAAAATACCGTGTCCGGTACATGACTGTTTCTGGAACTCAGGCTCGAGAGGTAAGTGGAAGCAGGGGCTTTCGTTTGTACACCTGTGCTGACCTGCAGGCCTCTGAGGCCACCGTGATAACTACGTTGTGGCACAGTGTTCAGAAGGTTGAACGCTGTGTGTCGTGTAGAGAACAAAACCGTAAACTGGTCATGGATTGGAATGTGGCCCTAATGTTGTCTGTATATATTTTACACATTCTCACTTTCTACCTGAGTCCTCCTCTCCCCTGCTCCCTTTAAACTTTCTGTATTCCTCTTCCCAATGCTTTTGAAATCCAGAGGGCTTGGAGGGTGGCAGATTGTTACTGTAAAGATTTGTGGGCCTCCAAAAGGACAGTTGATTCAAATGACAAAGAGGCTTACCAAGTGGCTGGTTAGCATACCAAGTGGCTGGTTAGATCTCTAGCATACCAAGTGGCTGGTTAGATCTCTGTTAAAGTTGAATCTTTGAAGATGTCTCTAGCTCTAGCCATCCCCTCCACCATCTCCAGAGTCTGGCTTTAGGCCTGTTTCACCTACAAGGCTGGCTCTTGCCAGGACATGTCAGCCCAGTTTAAAAAAGGGCCTGGCTGGTCAGCATGCCTAAATCATTATCTTGGCTTTCAGTTACATAACAACCTCCCTCACAGCAGGCTTGTGCTATATGTTTACGTAGCATGGTGTGAAATAGGTACATTAAATACAGTGCCTAATGTCAGCAGAATTATAGTATGAATTAGTTTTATGCACATGTATGAATCCCATACTGTCAGCTTTCTTTATTTGAGATTGCTGGAAGTCTTGGCTTTAGTGAAGTCAGCTTAAAGGATGAAGCAGGAACATTCTTATCGGTCCGGAACTATTTGGGTATAATCCTGAAATAAATTCTAGCTACTTCAAGCAGAGTGTAAAAAACTTGAAAAAACTTGGCTGGAAGCGGATGTGGAGCATTCTGAAGCCACGTGTGTTTGACGGAGTTGGATTTGCATTCACTATGGGAAATCTTATATCAAGTGACACTTATGGCCTAGTCCAAAGCCGATTTGTTGTTTCTTCAGATGTTTGTTCCGGGGACAGTGACAACTGCGGTTCTGAAGAGCCTGACCCCCCTGACAGAGTACATTGTCAGTGTTTACGCTCTCGTTGAGGACAAGACCAGCGAGCCGCTGGAAGGCACAGAAACAACCCGTGAGTTTCCCCTCCCATTCTTTGACATTCCACACACTTCACCCTCGGTGACACCTTGGTTAATGTCTGACATGTGCAATATGGCTTCACAGGGCACGATGAAATTCATTCAATTAAATTTACTCTGAACAATATTACTGGTCTTAATATTGCTTTTAAAAAGCTAGATATTTTTTATGGTTATTTGTGAGCTTGCAAGTCATTGCCACCCCCCAACACACACACACACACACACACACACACACTCCACTTGATTAGAAGTGGTAAGTAGCACTCCTTTCATACTGCCCATATGAGGTGAAAGCACATGGTTGCAACATACAGTAAGGGTTTGACCCTCACCGGTATTCTTTAATCCAGTTCCCCTTCCTGCTGTGCGGAGACTGACGGTCTACGATGAACAGCCCACTACAATGAGGGTCCGCTGGGAGGCGGTACCAGGCGCTACAGGCTACCTGCTGCAGTACAATGCCATCAATGCCACCGTGCCCACAGTGCAGAAGGAGGTGCGGTTCGGCTCCTCCCACGGCTGTTGTGATAAAACACTTGTGGCTCCTTCAGCCTTGCTCACCTCCGTACTTGTCACCTCTGTAGCTCCAGTTTGCTGGGGACGTGACGATGACCCAGCTGCAGAGCCTCATCCCTAACACGGCCTACACACTGACCATCTACGCTCTGCACAGCGGCGCGGCCAGCGACCCTCTCTCTGACCAGGGAGTGACCTGTACGCAGCCCCCCCCACCTGGCCCCCACCCCTGTGCTCACTGAGGTGTTCCCCCACCCCTCATTGCTCCTCTCACTGCCCTTCTTTTTCTCAGTGCCCTTGCCCCCTGCCGGTGAGCTGAGGATCACTGACGTCACCCACAGCACGATGAAGCTGGACTGGGACGCAGCGCCGGGTAACGTGCGGAAGTACTTAATCACGTACAAGCACGAGGACGGCGAGGCTAAAGAGGTAATTCAGCGCCGCGCTACAGAGCTGCTCGTGGCAGGCTGTGACGTGAGTGTCGAACCCGTAGGCATGACCGAGCTCGGCTGCAGATCGGTGCGTCTCAAAGGGAAGATCGCACGTGTCTGTCGAAAGCCACGTTTGTGTGTGGAACAGCGGCAGACATCTTCTGACCGCGCGCTCTGTCACGTTAAATGGCGCCTTCGCAGTGTGTGACCTCAGACAGCCTGGCGTGACAGGCAGAGTCCAGAGTGCTAAAGGTGGAAATGCGGGGCACCCAAATTTGCGTTGCAGACATAAATGAGAAAAATGTTCCTGGAGACAAACACAGGAGAGCATACGTCGTCTGCAGAAGGAAGAGCTGCCAAGGGCATCTGTCTGTCCCCGGGGCGCTTGGAAGCAGCTTTATGGCCAGGGCTTCTGGGAGACGCTGGCTCACCAAGCTGCTCGGCCCATCAGATCACATCCTGTGACATTAATCATGCCCTGGCTCCCCTCGCACTGAGCCGAGGCCCCTGTGGACCCGCCTTTGGCCCAGAGCCTTGGGGGTACTGTGGGCCACGCTGACACAGCCCAGCAGGCCCAAACACAGCAGGTCCCTGGACGAGTCACTCCGGCCTGCTTTTTCAGAAGACAGGAACTGCAGAATCTAAACCCATTGCGATGGATTTATGTTTGGAGGTGCTCTCCTTGAGATGTATCTCATTCCTGATTTATTTCCCTCAAGCAAAGCATCACCGAGACATTCGCGAGCCTGGCTAAAGGGCTACGGTGTCTTTGAAACTGGTCTCTGTGGACTCTATGTGTCTATGTGGATTCTTGGGAAACTACGGTTACCAAGAAAATGATACATGGGAACCTCATTTTGTTGGACGTAAACCCCCCCCTCCACCTGAGATCTTCATTCAGGGATTACAAATACCTGAGATCAGTTTCAGAGTTTATGTTCCAGTACATTTGTTGTTACCAGAAATAATTCATATATTTTGGGAAAAAGCCAAGAAGTACAGGAGGACATTTAATTAAAAATGGATTCTGTTAAGTCCTTCCATTGACTTCCATTTTTCCTATTGGTCCGTTTTACTTCCACTGATCCTGGGCACAATATCAGGTATCACTCATGATCAGCAACAACAACCGAAACCGAAAGATAAGCCTCATACACTGTCTCTCTACAGTCTCTTTTAATGCAATATTAGTCCTCTGAGATTGACAGTTTTGAGCTGTGATCCGTATCGTGTGGACGTGGCTACTGAGAAGCGCCAAACTCCTTTGATTTCCTTTTCATTTCACATTTAGACCCAGGTCAGCGGTCGGGTGACAACGACTGTGCTTCGAGACCTCATTTCCCAAACCGAGTACGATGTCGCGGTCACGCCCGTGTATGACGAAGGGATGTCCACTCCGATGCTTGGACAGGCTGTCACCGGTAAAGAAATTTACAGACGTCCTTTTGAGCCACTTCCTCTCATGGGCTTGGGGGGGGGGGGGGTTGGCTTCTGTATTTTTAATGGCAAGAACATAACAAAATTGTCTCCCCACCTCCACAAGGTGTACCCATACACAAATTTTGCAGGTCTCACTTAAACTCATTACCCTTCCTTAAAGCATACTTTTGAAAGAAATGCACCAAATCCCTCCTGCATTTCCCGTACAGTATGTAAAAATAAAATTTATTTACAGGTGTTGTTCCCGCTCCCAAAAATCTGAGGTTCACGGACGTGACTTTGACCAGCTTCATAGCCCACTGGGAGCACGGAGCCCCTGACGTGGCGCTCTACAGGATCAAATGGGCTAAACACGGACAAGATGACTTCCAATACGTAAGAGCCGCTGTCTGCGTCCTGTTGAGAGAGTTTATGGGAGAACGGCAGCCTGTCTGCTGGAGAGGCCTGAGCTTCCCTCTCCCCTTCAGGCCATCTTGAACAACGACGACAACTCGCACCTGCTGGAATTCCTGGACCCGGACACTGAGTACGACGTCTACGTCACGGCCATCTACCCTGACGAATCCGAGAGCGAGGACCTCATGGGGAGTCAGCGCACATGTATGACTCCGAAGCTTTTGTTCTGCTACTGCATGCATCTGTTTTAAAATCTTCTCGGTGGCTAATTGTGTGAATACAAACTTATTTTTACTCCCCTCTCTTTTACAGTGTCAGCAACACCCGGTAAGACCTTTATCACCAGTCGCAGAGGCGGAGGTCTTAGCTGCAGGGCACACAGTGTGGCAAGGGGCACATGTGGTTGTCTCTTTGTTCTCAGCGCCCTCCGGACCTCCACAGAACCTCCAGGTGTACAACGCCACCACCACCTCGCTGACTGTGAAATGGGACCATGCCCCGGGTCGGGTCCAGAACTACCGCATCACCTACAAGCCAGAGGCTGGAGGCAGACTGCAATCGGTAAGCGGAGCTCATGAATCCCAGGTGCTGGGCATTTCTGTTGTACCTTTATAGACCACTTTTAAAATATATGGTATGTTCATTTAGTGTTTTAGTCAGCCATCTGAAAAAAAGGAGACTCGTTGCTTTTATTCGTTTAGCAGAAACGTTTATCCAAACATTATAACATTCCGGATACGTGTTACAGTGATATTGGTTCTCTCCATTTCACCCACCCCCCTGGGGGGGGATGCCGTGGGCAGCCACATGCGGCACCTGGGGAGCTGGAGGCTGGGCTGGGCTTTGAGCCAGGAGGCTGATGGATCCCAGCCTGATTTTCTACCCATTGAGCCGCCAGGCCACTTCTGCTTTTATTTACAAAAATCTAATTACTGTGTGTAGTAATTACAGTTCTGCAAATGTGACAGTTTAAATTCTAAAATTTTAAATATACAAGACTAATATTGTTAGAAGAAGAAAATCATTTTGAAGACATGTACATTGGTGTTGAGGTTTTATTTTGTTCAGCAACCTTAATAAACTCTTTTATTGCAGCCTCACATTAAACGCTGAGTCTGACACTAAACACTGCAAAAATACTGAAAAATTGGCAATGGGACGTGCAGGTGACCCTATTGACCCCTCCGAAAACACAGTTTGTGTGGCTGGTACATCCATACTTATTAATAGGCTTTTTGTGTATGATTTGGTGACAGGTTGACATTGGCTTGAACAGCAGCTCCTACCGTCCCACACGTGACAACGCCCTTCTACCTTTAGCTCATACCCCACAACTTTGGGCCCTGCAGTGAGAGCTTCCGCATCCCTTTTCCATCCAAAGTAGCCCAGTGAATCCAACAAGAATGCCTCTGTGATCGCCCATCCAGCTGTTTTGTACATCGAGCTCTAAGGATTTACACTGGCAGGAGAACAAGCAGGGGGAAAAAAAGTGTAGAAAAATGCTCCCTTAAATAGGAGAGGCAAAATAAACGCGGTCACTCCCCAAGCAAGGAGCCGCCACTGGTGCGGAGCATCCACGCTGCGTGTGCTTCACAGCCACGGGCAAACCAGGGAGCTACTCTGGGTTCACAGACGGCTGTGGGAATATCAATTTCTGCAAAAACTGACTGCCAGATTACGGAGTCCAACAGACAGAAAGTGCCCTAAGGACTCCTTTTATTGGAATGTTTTTGGTTTGAAATGATTTTTTTTCCAGCAGTGTTACTCCTGTCAGCTACACTGAAGAGAGTAATCATAACAAAAAAATTCTTTCCCCTGGTAACTTGATTTAAAATCCAAATTTGTTGATACAATTAGTGCTTGCTAATCCTAAAGCAAACTTAATATTGATAATCTGAAGAAGATGAATGCAAACATCTAGCTCATGGAAGACATTTAAGTGAATATCTCTTGTTGGTTTTGTGTTGCTATGGGAAGGAGGGGGTATTTCTTCAACTGAACGGTGTAATGAGCTGATATTTTTAATATGTTGCTACGTTTTGACTTTCTCTGAACGTCTTTCCCTCAGACTCAAATTGGTGGGAAGAAGAACAGCGTGGTCCTGCAGAAGCTCACTCCTGACACCCCATACCTCATCACCGTGGCAGCAATATATGCCACCGGCGAGAGCAAAGACATATCTGGGGGAGGAAAGACAAGTATGCACACCTGTCGGCCCGTCGTGCTGCTCTTCTCACACGTGTTGTTGGCTACATCGCACTAATAATAAACATGGTCGTATATGGTAGGAGATGACACGGCCCTGTCTGCGATCAGCAGAATGGATACGATCTGATCTCCGTGACTACAATTCTCAGCCTGGAATTTCCTATTTAAACAAAATATGTCTGTCTGACAGATTATCTTCACTAACTGTATGTATGACATTAACACCTCTTCTCCAGAACTTGTGCACTGTAAGTTCTAACACAGGGCTCTAGTTACAGCGGGCAGTCTAGATGGTAGACGTTCACCGTTTCATTCCCATCTTAAAGCGACCCTCGATGGCTCATGTTCTGAGAATTTCAGATGGATAGCTACCAAACTAATTTTGTTGTGAGCACATCCCTAACTTTCCAAAAGGATGTTAAACTGCATCTGTTATCCCACCTGCAGAACCTCTGGGTGGAGTGAGGAACCTGCAGGTGACAGACCCCACCACCAGCACGCTGAGGGTGACCTGGGAGCCTGCAGAGGGCACCGTTCGCCAGTACAGGATCTTCTACGTTCCGGCCACAGGGGGCCCCGAGGAAATGGTATGGTCACTCCCTCTTGGTACCAGAACTTTCTATTAAGACCCGTGGGCCTCTGTTTATGTAATGTTCAACAATCATATTATGGACTGCAGTTACAATGTTGTCATTATTGTAAACGACCCTTGTAGTCAGTGATAAACAGTACAAATTTAAAAATGACAATGAGTATGTGTGACTGGTCACAAGAGGTAAATTCTGTGAAAGTAGCTCATGTCTAAGTTACATCTTGGAAAACAGCCCCAAGCTTACATGACACTCTTGTGGTGGAACTAGGAAGCCTTGTATACCTTGTTGAGATACCTCAGTTTCCATCAGATAAAGTAACCATTTGAAGCATCTGTAAGATGCAGTGGCTTTGCCACTCATCCTCTAATGAGGCAGAAGAACCTGCCGCACCTCACTTTCGGACCCATCCGGGCGATGTGACTGACACCAGGCTGGCCCTTTACCCCGCAGACTCAGGTATCTGGCACGACCACCACCACCGTGCTGAGGAACCTCCTGTCAGACACAGTTTATACGGTGACAGTCATGCCTGTGTACCCCGCGGGGGAGGGAAGACGCATGTCAGAGAATGGAAAAACACGTGAGTCGCGCTCTGTCCACAACTCAGTGTTTCCATTTACAGTAAAGTTGTGTTAGTGAACCTGGTACGACATCACGCAAGTATTAGGGAGAGAGGCATGAAAATACATTTAATTATATAACATCAGCAACTAATTAATTCAATTACAGATACATTAGGAATTATATTTTAGGAACAATCCAGTGTTTTAAAAGCTCTTGGCATTACTCAGTGGATGAACGTGAAGTTTTTCACTTCCTGTGCATCTTTAAGGTATGTTTGGAGCCTGGAAGTTTTACTGTGGATGACTTGTTTTTCCTAAACAGTTGGCATGATTTGGCAGGCAAAGAGGTATATTTGTTTACCATTAGGATGGAGACAGAGGTAATAACTGGCCTCTTCTTGTTTCCCAGCTGTGAGTAATTAAGTCAACAAACAAACAAACAGAATACAATCAAACTGCCCTGATGCATATGATAACGCATCCTTGTGGCTTTCTGAAGCACAAGAAAAGGAGAAAAGAATCCCTCGTTCCCGTGCATGTGTTACGGTTTTAATGCTTTGCATTCTGTCTCATCAGTTTCTTCTCTCTGCTTTGTCTCTGTGGCTGCTTGCTAGGCAGAACTGTCCCCAGAATATCCCTGGTTCAGGCCAGATATGTATACCACAGACATTTCTCAGTGCCACTGAAGGGCTTACTGGGGATGTTTAGTGCATCTCCTTTATTGCGCAGACATCTCCTGTTAAATGTTGTTACCATGTGCCGGTTGCATTTTTTTGTTTACTTCAGGAGTCGCTTGAAGTACTAACGCCTTCCTTCCTGCTCTTTAGCATCATCATTCTGTTTCTTCACCTGTTCCATCCTTTGCTGAATCATTTGTTTTTTTTACTAATGCAATTTATGTATTGCATTGTGTATGTCACTCTGAGTAATGAGCAAATTAAACATTTGTGTAAATGATTATGTGGAATTCAGAGTCATAAATGTTCAGAAAATTTGTGTATTATGTAATGTATACAAATAGTAGGTTTGTTATGAAATATTTCTTATATTAAATTATCCCAGAACTGTAACAATCCATTGCAGGAACGTGCATAACGGGGAAAAGTGAAACAGTCTGTATTTAAAGAAAACCCTTTTCAAAACATTTCAAGTAAAAGCAAAGTTCCCTTCCTCTTTGTGTGCCTTAAAATCCACAGGATTGGCACACTCGCCGGCGCTTTGAGTGGCTCTCGGTGCACAGGCGTGCTCTGATTAAGTCCAGCTTTGCCGAATTAGCTTTATTTATTTTCTCTGGGCTCTGAGGCTCCAGAAACTCTGTTGTTTACCGGCTCAGTGCTAACTGTTCTAATGGCGGAGCTCTGGTACATCAGAGTGTCTGTGTGAAGCTTTCTGAAGTGCTACCTCCCCCACTCGTATGTGCGCAAACACCTACACTGTTTTCTCCGTCTTCAGTGGAGCGTTCAGCTCCCAGGAACATCCAAGTGTACAACCCCACCACCAACAGCCTGAATGTGCGCTGGGAGCCCGCCTCGGGAGATGTGCAGCAGTACCGGGTCGCCTACGCCCCGCTGACCGGGACCAGGCCCTCTGAGTCTGTAAGTTACTGGGGGGACTGGGACAGGTTCACGACTCCTTTCTGTTTTTCTGGACTGGAATGTGTAAAACCCAGGGGTTTGACGGAGTTACTACCGCATAAACTCCTTATTAATGCTTGCTTCAGATGTCTGTGAAATTATGACCTATCTGAAAATTAATGGATTGTTTAATTAAGACTATTGTGGGAGCACACAGGAAAAATAAATACATCTTAAAGTTTTAGTTGTTAAAATAATACAATGCCAGCTGCAATCATGCTAGGTTTTTTCCCCAGTTACTTAATAGAATGTGGTGCCCGGAGAATGACGTAATTTAATCCTAATTAAGTAGTGTACAAATTTACTGCTGGTTGAGGTCGGAGGCTCACACACACACCAACCACATGCTGGTGTTACTCAGCTGGTCTGTGGCAGTCACTGAAAACAGCACACAGATGTTTGTCTGGACTGTTTTTTGAGAAACACCTATTGGGCTATCAGGATGCAGGGACCGGTTGTAATTTTCAGTGCGTCTCACACATCAAAGCTCTCTTTACAAATGTTTGAAGTGGGCTAGAAACAGCACATGGACTTTTCACATATAAGAGAGACATTTTAAACACATTTACTTGAATACGGTGCATAAATAAACTTGCTTTGTTAAGGAAGTAATAAATTGTGATACTATTACCATAGTTTTTTATCCCAATACGGTACCCATCTGCAAAAACATGTTTTTATGTACTTTAATGGATTAAGGTGTTTGCTGCTATAGAGCGACTAGGAGAACAGTGTACCTGCTGTTTGCTGGTCAGGTGTACATGCCACAGCTGCTGTCAAGGTCTGACTGTTCAGTTCACGAGTCTGGCAGCACAAATCGAAGCGGTCCCTTTCTGTTAGAGGAGTTCGATGTTAACATGTCCCTTTAATCTATCAGAAAGCACGTGGGATGTATTGCGTGGAACCAGGCGATTATGATGGCGTGTTCACTTTTCAGCTGTAAAGTAAAAGCACATTAGACACACTATTACCACTATGTTACTAATTACATTTTTTTTTGTGGGTGCCAATGGCAGTGAAAGGTGGGTCTGCTCATCTTTAGTGGGGTGTAGAGTTTTGAAAAGACATGCCTTGCATTGTTTGAACCATGTTATTCTAAATATTATTCTCTCAGTTCCGCGGTAAGTCTTCATTGTGTTCACTGCAGATTTTGGTGCCGGGACATACCCACAACGCACTGCTGCAGCAGCTGAGTCCCGACACTCGGTACTCGGTCAGCGTGGTGGCCCTGTACGCCGACGGAGAGGGACCCTCGTTGTCCGATGATGGAAAAACATGTAAGAAGCCTAAAGTTTGACTAGCGTGCTGAAACAGGCAGACAGTGTGGGCTCTGCTCAGGTTTAACTTGGCAGCAGCAATTTTTTTCTTGCGCAATGTAAAATAGTTCTCGGTATTTCCAAGCTTTTTTAATGTCTCTGGCTCATCAGTGTTACACCTGTGGAACTTCACGCTTGTACAAACAATCAGAGAATGATCTAGCGATTGCTCAGCTCTTTGGCTGTTGTTAAGGGATCCTCATGCACGGAAAGCTAGACTCCTTCACACAGTAAAACCTTGTGTCGGAGGGAGGGTGAATAGGAAAAATGCTGATGTAGCAAAATGGCAGCATGCTTGAGTGCCCCCCCCCCCCATGCCACAGTGCCTCGCAGCGCGCCAAGGAACCTGCGCGTCTACGACCCAACCACCAGCACCCTAAGCGTGACCTGGGACCACGCCGACGGCCCTGTCCAGCAGTACCGCATCGCCTATGCTCCCACTGTTGGCGATCCCATCGAAGAGTTTGTGAGTAGCCGAGCCCCACCTTAAAAGACCAGAAGGGTATTTGTGGCTGACCAAGAGTGCTACGTTAGTGAGAGCATGCTAATCTAGTCTCTGTCACGCCCCCCATCCCTCAGGCTACTATCCCAGGAAACCGGAACAGCATCATCCTGCAGAACCTGCAGCCAGACACGCCCTACAGCATTACGGTGCTGCCCCTGTATGCAGATGGCCCAGGCGGGGACCTTACTGGACCAGGACACACAGGTGAGCGGGTTCCAAGTCAGGATACGCTGCCATACTGCTCCCGACGCTCTGGGAGCCAAGAGTGACTCTGACTAGCAGAACGCCATTTCCACATGGGCCACAGATCTGGCGGGGACCCAGTCTTCTTGCTTCTGAGCATCTGTCTCCAGGCCATGTGGCGTTGGACTGGCCAGCTGCACAGTAGGGGCTGTCACGCCACAGAAGCCCCGGGCCACTTTCCTTGTCTTTGTAGAATGAAAATAAACCTATACCGAACACACAGATTAGTCACGAAACCTAAACACTGGAGAAAAGTGGAAGCGGGCCCAGCCACCACAGAGGAGCACAGAAGCATGCGTGCTCATTGTGCGTGTATTTTTGCATGGTGGGACTAACAGGAAAACGCGAGGCTGCTGGGCTGCTCTGTCGTTAACGTGCCCCTTATTGGCGCTGGCTCCTCTTACAGTGGGTCTTCTGGCACCTCGGAACCTGCGAGTGTCCGACGAGTGGTACACCCGCTTCCGCGTGTCCTGGGACGCAGTGCCCTCCAGGGTCCTGGGCTACAAGCTGGTTTACCAGCCGCAAGGTGAGCTCAGTCTTGTGGGGAGGAAGGTGCTTCAGTGTGGACATGAGAGGGTCTGAAACACAACCTCCCTAACACTTTGTGTTTAACAAAATCTTTCAAAGCCACTGATTTCAGTGAATGTGTCCCATATCTTGCACGTTTAGATAAGGACGAGACCATGGAAGTGTTTGTTGGGGACGTGACAACATACATTCTTCACAATCTCCATCCTGGCACCACATACGACCTCAAAGTGTTTGCCCAGTACGATGCAGGTGTGAGCGGACCCCTAGTTGGAGAGGGAACAACACGTGAGTAGCCACAAGGCCCCGGGGCATTCTGGGAAGCAGCTTAAGCAAGCTGTTTTTGCTCTCAATACTGACACAGTTTCTTTCATACAGTGTTGGTTGCCATGTTAACCACTTCCCTAATTCCTTTATGTAAATGCCATCGTACAGCTTAAATGTGACGATATCTATACTGACAAGCTTGAAGTTGAAAGCCTTCGTCCCTGTCTGCAGTGTTCTTGAACGTCACGGACCTGGTGACATATGATGTTGGCTATGACACATTCTGCATCAGGTGGACACCACACAGATCAGCTACATCCTACAGGCTCAAGCTCAATCCCTTTAATCGTAAGTAGTGCTTCATCCTACAGTGTGCGATGCGGCGCTGTCTCCAGATTTCAAAGGACAAAGAGATCCCGCCTCCTTTGCAAACATCCTTCTCTCTAAAGACACGCTTTACTGAAAAGCGCGTTTCCTCTAATGACCTCTTAACACTTAGAAAAGTACAAAGCCGGGAAACGTAAAGTTTTCTGTGTGGTAGTGATTACCCGTCTGAGTGGACTGGTTTACCACATTAAGCTCATTTTGATGGCGTGGGGACACGACACTTTCAAAAGGCAAATTAGCTACAGAAGACAAGATGCTGTGCAAAGCCAAAAATAGATCTTAAGAGACAAAAAGCACTATCGTCTGGGAAAAAACAAGGCAACTTTGATTAAAAGAACAGTAGATCACAGTGGAGCAACATCCCATATTTGAAGCAAACAGACGTTGCTGGTCTAAACTGCAGAAGAGCATTTCTCCTTGGTCTTTAGTCTTGTCAACTCTGTTAGTGCGACCAGAACTGGACCTTGGAGTATCTTTTGTGTTTTTAGCATCAAGCCGGGGCCAGCAGGAGATCACAGTGAGAGGCTCTGAGAACCAGTACTGTTTCACGGGCTTGTCCCCCGACTCCCTGTACAACGCCACGGTCTTCACCCAAACGCCCAACATGGAGGGGCCGGGCGTGAGCGTGAAAGAGCGCACCTGTGAGTTTGCACAGCTCCCTCTTCTTGCTTCCAGGGATTTTTCGCTTTCTCCTGCTCTAAACGCACCATGTCATTTGCTACAGTTAAACAGATTCATGTCCATGTCATTATAGTGGTGAAGCCTACAGAAGCTCCAACACTGCCTCCAACCCCTCCACCACCTCCCACAATTCCTGCTGCCATGGAAGGTAAGGAAGTGCTTCTTCTGAAGTCCTCAATAGCCGCCGGGCCGAACCCGTAAAAAAATTCCATGGAACCTGCTTTCTGATTGGTCAGAAGACATGTACGTCCTGTTTGCAGACGCCCCCGAGCCCGTCTGCCTACCGTCAACCATCATGGGCCCGGAATGGAGTCTGTTGTCTTAATGAATTATAAGATACTGAATGTGGTTAACCCTGGCCACAAAGCTTGAGGCCGTCCTGTAGGCTTCCTCACAAGAATGGTTTTTGTTTTTGGGCATGAGGAGTTGGAACTCCACTTTTTCGGCCATTATGTAATACGTTGGCGGGAAAAAGGATGGAGTTTTAATTTCAGTCAGCCAAACAATCACTTCATTTTTTTGCTTGTTGGCCACATTTTAGTAACAGATTGCATCAAGTAGTGTTGGTTCACGAGGAGAACAAACGTGCTCTCGATTTCAGTTTGTAAAGGTGCCAAGGCAGACCTGGTGTTCCTCATTGATGGATCGTGGAGCATTGGTGATGACAACTTCCACAAAGTTCTTAAGTTTGTCTTCAGCACCATAGGTGCCTTTGATGTCGTGAGCCCACAGGGAATGCAGGTAAGAAAAAAAATCTTTATCGGGAATATTAACATTCCACAAAAAGAAGGATCTCAAATGGACAGATCCAAGATGTTTATAAGACAGCGATTCTCACCTGCTGTTCTCTGAGGTGCTAGAGTGAATATGGTGGGTGTTTTTTCTGCCCTGTCTTCCTGGATATAGGTGGCATTTGTGCAGTACAGTGATGATGCAAAGACAGAATTCAAACTGAACACCTACCAAGACAAGGGGATGGTGCTAGCTGCCCTGCAACTAGTACGCTACAGAGGAGGGAACACCAAAACTGGTACCTTATCCCTTCACTTCAGGCTTTTCTGCTTTAGGGTAGAAGACACATCACTACTTGTGTTGTTACTTGCATGTCATTGCAGATGCCTTCCTACACTTGAGTGGCCTTACAGAATTCACTAACTGCTGCTCCTCATTTCTTGCATTTGTTTGATCTAGGTGCTGCCCTGAAGCATGTTGGTGAGAAGGTCTTCATGTCAGACAGTGGAATGAGAAGGAACGTTCCAAAGGTCCTGGTGGTAGTTACAGATGGCCGCTCTCAGGACGAAGTCAAGAAAAATGCTGCAACTCTGCAGCAAGCTGGTGAGTGGAAAAGTCTTCTCTGTGATCACCATGTAATGTCACACTTGTTGAACTTCTTCAAGATGGTTTTGATGGGCCATTCTTCCATCCACATCCATGTGAAACTCTACTGAGAGCCTGACAACTTCAATGAATTGATGTAAACAATCGAGTGTGCTGACATGGATCAATAATAAACATCCATTTGTCTGAACAAGTGGTAATTTTTAAAATCACTATAGGCCCATGAGAGTAATTCACGTTGTACTGTCAGGTTACAGCTTGTTTGTCATCGGCGTTTCTGATGTCGACTACTCGGAGCTCCGTAACATTGGAAGCAAGCCAAGTGAACGGCATGTCTTCATTGTGGATGACTTTGACGCTTTTACCAAGATCCAGGACAACCTCATAACATTTATCTGTGAAACGGCTACATCCAGTAAGCTGGTCTTTTTTTTTCCCTGTTTGTAAATAACAGACATGGTTGTGATTGCATTACATAATACTGTTATCTTCCCCTTCAGCTTGTCCTTTGATTTACCTGGATGGATATACGTCACCAGGTAAGAATATTTTGACTTACGGATGAATTGGGGAGACCAGACTGAGTTGTAAGTGCTCATACTTCGTGTATGTCTCTCAGGACTCCTGTGGGGTGATCACACCTGTCTCTTGTCAAGAGTGCAGTGGGGTGAAAACACATGTATATTGTGAAGAGTGCAGTGGGATGATTACACCTTTCTGTTGTCTGGGGTGCTGTAATTTGATCACACCCGTCTGTTGTCAGAGGTGCAATGGGCTGATCACACCCGTCTGTTGTCAGAGGTGCGATGGGCTGATCACACCCGTCTGTTGTCAGAGGTGCAATGGGCTGATCACACCCGTCTGTTGTCAGAGGTGCAATGGGCTGATCACACCCGTCTGTTGTCAGAGGTGCGATGGGCTGATCACACCCGTCTGTTGTCAGAGGTGCGATGGGCTGATCACACCCGTCTGTTTCCAAAGTGCCCTGGATAATGTAGTGATGTTTCTGTTTTACAGGCTTCAGGATGATGGAGGCCTTCAATATGACCGACCGATCGTACGCAGCCGTGAAGGGTGTTTCCATGGAGCCCGGCTCTTTCAACAGTTACATAAGCTACCGGCTGCACAAGAACGCCTTCTTGTCACAGCCCACGAAGTACGTCTAACCGACATTTAGGAGTCTTCAAATGAACACCCAAACTCCACCCGGCCCCCAAATCCCAACCCTTTGACCCCACCACTTACTTATCAATTTACTCAAGAAGACTTTTTTTATTAGTATAATGGAAGATTGGATACCATGCTTGCAGGTCTCCATGTGTGAACTGGTTTTGTGGGTTGGACCTCATTGTTGTTGAAGCTTTGGAATGAGGTGTTTGTAAGACAATGCATTAAGTGTTTCCACAAGAAGCCTTTACAGGAGTCCCGCCCTCCAGTGTTCCAGCAGGAGCCTAGGAGGCACCCAGAGGTCACATGCTGCGGATTATGTGCCTTGTATAACATCTCCAGGCACCAGGAGAGCTGGATGAGCTGTGTCCAAACATTATCAGCCAAGCGATCCTTTGTTAATTTGCCCATAATCATCCCTGTTTTTAGTGACTGTTGGCAGTCGATGAAATGTGCACAAACAGAAACACTCCTTGAGATTCTTGCTATTTGTTTGTTACAAAATACGTACAATATGTCGCGATCCTTCAGGGGCTCATCTGGCATTCATGCATGATGCAGCGCTGAATGGGTCTACCGTTGGGTGTCTCTTTACCAGCCCATGATATGGGCAGATGGTTCATGGTGCTTCCATCACACACCTTCCTGAGCATTGCGTTTGGTCTTTGTAAGGCTGCTAAATGTGTGCTGGAATATTCAGTCTTGTTTCGTGGCCCCATGCACCGTAACGGTCACTTCAGGAAGCCACAAACCTTGAATATCCCGTCTTCGTCTTCAGACAAACTCATTTTGAGATCTCCCCCCCTTTAAATGGCAGCATGCAGATAAATCAACCTGCTGTAAACTTGATGAAAACTTTCATAGAATCAGTCATTTCCATCCACTAAGATGTCTTTGAATCCATCTGTGTTTAGTTTGTGTTTAGGCTTGGTAAATGCCAACACCAGGCAGGCACATTGGAATACTTCATGTGTGTGCTTCACAGAGAGATTCACCCAGAGGGCCTGCCGCCAGTTTTCACCATGATCCTTCTGTTCCGCCTCCTACCGGATTCGCCCACAGAGGCTTTCGACATCTGGCAGATCGCCGACAGCGGCAGCAAACCCGAAGTCGGGCTCACTGTTGACCGTAAGTCTGTTCTTGCCTGCCTGACGGTAGTAGCTGTTAGCCAGCTGTGCTTTTCGACCCATTCCCCCTGCCTGCTTCGTGGAACTTCAGTGTTAACTTAATGGCCTCCAGATTCACACTGACTTCTCCTAATTAAAGCCTTACGAAGGAGCTTCATAGCTATGTGCACACCGAAACATACATGCTTGTTATTAAAACCTCACGAAGGAGCTTCATAGCTACGTGCACGCCAATACATACATGCTATATTGCTGTTTTTTTGCCGATGTCAGTTGCCAGTGTTTAGCTCTCTCTTTCGGCTTTGTCTTTTGCTCTTTTTCTGTGATGGTGGCACATTACTGCCTCTCGCATGTTCACTTGAAATCCGTCGTTATTCTCAGCATCCAGCAGGACTATCACATTCTACAACAAGGACACCAGGGGAGAGATACAGAGGGCCACGTTTGATAGCGAGCCAGTGAAGAAGATCTTCCATGGAAGCTTCCACAAGGTAGACTTTTTTTCACTGTTGGTCTCAGGGGTAGGGACCGTTTTGGAGAAGGACCTGGAGCCTGAGAGTGGCAGACATTTAAGGACAGGCAGTGAGGAGTATGCAGAAGGAATGCGTTCAACCTAAACAGTTTACATGTTGTCTAATGCTCGTTTGTGTCCCCTGGATACTGCATGTGGTCCAGGAGAAGCGGTGGCTGATTTGCTCTTGTAGTGTTTATATATAAGACTGAGCACACTGAGACGGTCTGACTTGTTGATTAAAGTGTAGCCCACCTTATAGCATCTTGGTTGGAATAATTTGTCACTGTGAAGAGAAGTAAATAACACACAATCTGGTATCATAGATGACTGACAGGTGAGGTCACGAGCTTAATTATTTCAGTCAGGCTGAATTCAGTAGAGGTAGCATGTTGGCTAACATCCAGTGAGATGCTGATTACTACTGCACGGTACCACGGGTTATTACCACCACATGGCTTCTGGGGTCCAGCACCCACACCTGCTTATTTTTGTGATTTGGAGCAGGACCAGGTCTGACTCGTCCTCCTCAAGGCAGTGATCTTAATTCTGTTGAAGAGACCATTAGCATGTTGGTACTAGTCATCGCGTGAGTTTGAGTGGTCTTCATTATACTCTGCAAACAGGTGGAAGTTCACGGAATGGTAACATATGTGATGCGGTACCAGACGATTTTTGGTTCCAGTATGACATTAGGACTTTGGTAGATAAATCTTTACAAGCTTTATTTTGATATATTTTCTATTATGCTAAGAAAGATGTGATGATTTTCCTAGGAGAACTATTTAAATTTGTTTATCCAGTGTGGTACCTGGACATGGTGCAAATCATTGTCAAGCAAAAAGGAAAAGTTACAGATATTTTTAGAACAGAATTTTGGTAGGGATGTTGATAGATGTCATAGCTTGACTGATTTCTGAATTACGTAAGTGAGTTTGCTTTTGTGGCATCCAACACCTGCTGTGCTGATCGGTTGGTGTGCGCCAGACCCCTGACCTCTGGCTATTCCTGAGATGTCAACAACTGTTTCTGATGAAAACCTTGACAGCACAGCAGACATTTGTAAACTCGGTGGGGGGGAGGAGGAACCAGATGAATTTGGCTGAACTTGAGTAAATTAGATGTGCTTCATCTCTGTTATGTGACGTTTCTCAAAGAATGGTATTATAAAAGTAGCACAGAAGCCACGAGCATTGGCACCATTACTGCCATACCTTTTGCCCTTTGTTATAAGTTATTAAATACAATTCCGAGTACAGACACAGCATAAACAGGAGCTATCCCAGCTAACCAACACTCTAAAGCCTAAATTAAGAGTGTGCTCTGTTTTGGGAGTCAGTGGAAGGCTTTAAGATAAGCTTCTGATAGATATTTGAGAGACTCCTTTGTGCTGGTCTGAGAGTGCAGATTGTTTAATGACCCCTTGGTGGTCCCAGACTGTGACAGGTCCCATTGCTTTGGTAAGACAGGGCCAGGCTTGTGTTTATCCTGTATGTATCTTCCAAGGCTACAAGAATATGGAAGTTCATTGGGAGATGCCAGAGACACAGAGAAGGTCAGCTAGTAGGGGATGAGGGGCAGACTCGTCACTGCGAACTGGCTTGCGTCTTTTCCGTCATTCGCCCAGAAAAACATGTGGACACTGGCATCAGTGTGAGCCCTTCCAGAAAGAAAGGAAACGTTCTCCCCCCCTGGGGCCAGCGAGAGGTGTCAGGCGATCAGACTTTCCGTTGGCAGCTCAGCCCACACCAATGTTCCTACACAGTAATGAGAGAGACGGGGGCGTGGCCTGAGCAGCCATCAGAGGGACGGTATCGTGCCCCTCCTACTTTTATTTGTCGAGAATTGCGCTTACGCCCTGCTGTGTCCACTTTGCAACACATCATCTGCATCTGCAAGAAGGAAAAGGACTTAAACGCAGATGGAGTCCAGCAGGTTTTTGATCTTAGGCCCTTTGTATGAACTGTTACCATGTCTTTTATAGTAAGGCGGGGACTTCATTCCAGCACAAAGGACACATTTTCCATTTCTGAAGCCAGCTGTGCATTCATCCCTTCTTAACAAACATGGGAGCGCACATGGGACAATATGCATGCAGGTGAACATGTACATGCTAACAAGATTGCTGGGACCGTGACACGTCTCCCTCTGGACTTAGGGCTGTACATCATGTGAGACACTCTGCTATGGACATGGGCTTTTAGTTCAGTGAACTAATCCTTTTGCCTGGAAAATTGTGCAGATTCTGAAAGCATAGGTTTTTGTCCAGGGCTGTACTTATTACACGTTAACTAGCAAATTAACCATAATTTGAGGCCGTGTAATTGGCCTTGTGCATTAATGCTGTTAGCACTAGGTGTGTTTTGACACATATGCGTAAGAGTGTGAGGTTGTGGCCTGACAGCATATCGTTTGTGAATTTTGAGTTTGAGGCCTGTTTCTTTTAGCCTCCAATCAGGATCCCTCTTATGGAACAGGAAATGGCCCTGTATTGTATTTTAATACTCAAGGGCTGACACTGGATTTTCAACAGCGAACCTGCAACCTTTTGATTTAGCGGCAGTAAAAGCTTGAGGCGGGGGGGGGGGGGAAACGACCCACAGCCAAAAACAATAAAAGGGAGGCAAGGAGAAATCACGGAAACCTGTCAACAGAAGCCGAAATGAAACCATATGCAGAGTGTTTCTGGACACCCAGGAGCCAAGTGCTGAATACCAAGGGGTGTAAAGTGAGAGAACTGAACAAAAGGCCAGTCAGTGCGAGACCCAGACAGCTATGCTGGTACCTGGGGGGCCAGACTTTTCCATGACCCACAGATATAGGGTACACTTCAAGATTCCTAAGCTGTGCGATGGTTTTCCTGACAACCCAGAGAGTTAGAGCACATGCAGAAACGGACAGCTGCATCATTACCGTGTGAGAAGAATGCAGCTGAATACAAGTATTTGGGTTTTAACCACGTTAGCTAGTGGTGAAGAGGCGGCACAGTGCGCAGTGCGTGTACGTGATGACTACGTGCCTGCCATTCAGCGACCTGCTGTAGTCATCGCAGAGGATCCCCGAATGCTGGTCAATGATGTCATCCCTCGCCCTACATGTTCTCCACAGTTGAGTCTTCTTCGGAGAGTCGTGTGGTTCTCCTTGCAGCTTCCTTTGCCAGGGTAGCTAACCATAATGCTATGCGCGGTTTGCTGAAACCCATGTCCCCAGACTGTGGATTTGAGAAGCTCACCAGAATGTGACAACTTCAGGCCTCCAGCCCTGGTGTTTCTACAGATCCTCCAGTTCCACCGAGTAGAGGAGGACTCCTCAGTGGTGAACCACCAGATGACATAATCATGAGATGCGGTGTGGTCGTCCAGCTCAGGCACCAGTAAACGTGCAGTGTGTAACCTTTATGTGGCAAAGATGTATGGAAAAGCTCCGTGTGGTGTGTACCACATGTGTAGCCTCCTTACCACACATAGTTGGACAGAAATGAAATGAACGAGGTACTCTTTTGCTCAGCACTGCAGACATATGCATTTTTCATTGTGCCATTAATTAAAAAAAAAATCGCTGACATGAAGTTTCCCATTGCAACATGACCACCAGTATTGCCTTACGGTGTGTAATAATGTATAATTAACTTAAATCCACAGGGAAAACATTGGTGGGAAAGTGAAGAAAGGCTTTTTCGTAAACAGCGTTTTCAGACGCGAGTGGATTGGCGTACATGGATTTTTTGCGTACATTTTGCTTTTTCTGTGAGTTAGTTTGGTGCAAGGGCGAAACAAGCAGTTTTGGTTTTAGTGTTGCAAAGTGTCTTCAATACTTTATGTCCCCCTTTTACTAAATAAAAACAGCTTTCCCCAGTTGGGATTTGTCTGGTTGACATTTTTACAGTTAATAGCAAAGAAGTGAATAGCTACTTATGAAATAAAGTAGAATCCTCTGTGTAATAAGACCACCTAAGTCATCGTGACTGTCTGAGTCAAGAAAAAATTAAACTCCTAATTTTTGTGGTCTACACAGCTTCATATCTCCGTCACACCAAAGAACGTCAAGTTGAACGTGGACTGCCAGGAGGTGGCAGAGAAGCCAATCAAGGAGGCCAGGAACATAACCTTGGATGGCTATGAGGTTTTGGGCAAGATGGCAAAATCCAGGGGGAAGGGGGAGTCTGCAACGGTAAGGGAGGTCTGCCTGAGAGAAGCTTTGAAGAACACACCGTTGACTGTTCTTGGCTCATCGTTTAATGGGAGTTTTTTTGTGTGTGTGTGTGTGTGTGTGTGCGTGTGCATTAGTGCATGTGCATGCATGTGTGCATGTGTAACATTGTCAGACATATATGACATGAGCCCCGTGTTTGCACTTGTCTACAGTTCCAGCTGCAGATGTTTGACATTGTCTGCAGTTTAGGATGGACCAGCAGAGACAGATGCTGTGACCTGCCCTCAAAGGTGAGCCGAGGAACATCACTAAGCCATCACAAACACAAACACAACACAGCATGGATCTGCACAGCTAACGTTTTTGCTGATAGTTTTTCCTTGACAAATTTTTCAAACAATGTTTTTTTTTTTAAGAATGTTTTATTTCTTTCGGGTGGAGGGTGACTAGTTTGCAATCGTACTTTGCAAGTAGTAGGATAACTTGCACAAGTTAAAAACTGTGTGCGCATGTGTGCACAATGTCAGCCAATAAAATCCCCCCAGAGGAAGGTGAAACTGAGCATAACATAAAATAAAATCAGTGAGGAGGTGGTGTCTGAGCACCTGGATGGAAAAGGTTAGCAGTGAACTACAGGCTTTTAGCATGAAAGGGCCCCCATGCCAGTTATCGTCATTAACATGTCACTCTAATCTACACCTACAAGCTTTCCCTTGGCAGGAAGATTCCAGAATGTTCTGTCTGCTTTCACACTACACTTTCCATACAACGATACTGTATTTTTCAATTTCCACACTGTTTGTGCCATACTTTTTCGTTAAGAGGCTTTGAAATTGAAACATATTATAGATTTTGCCCTGTGCACTGAATTATGAGTGCATTACTCTGTTGGGTTTTTTCATTTTGAAAAACGTGCCATTTCTACTTAATCGGTCTTGACAAGGCCTCAGCTGAGTTGCAGGCAGACGTGAATGTTGGGAATTAAACAAGTGACTCTGTCAACAGCTGTTGTTACTCTCAGTAAATAGTGTGCCTTTCATGTGGAGCATTAACGTTCATGGGATCTGGACTCCTTACTTTCCATCTGGACTTTTTCACTTGAAGTCCTCAGTTGTTCAAAAATCATGCAAGTTGAGTAAGTTCTGTGTATGTTTGGATATGAGCTTAGCTCTTTTTCAGTACGTGTTCATTCCTCGTGTTGGTTTTAACACACGTGTTTTACGTGTTTGGACTAGGCAGAGATTCGGTAGCATGAACACTGCCTCTTCTATGGGGCTCTGTTGATGACATCTGCAACCTTGTGTCTTCTCTTTTTGAAGGTCTTAAAATCCTTCCATAGACAATATACGCACTTATTCACCAGCCAACGTAGCACAATGGAAGACAGTATAAGAATGTACATGTTAAAATTAATACTAACAACGAAGCTGCTTTTACAGTTATGTGTAAGGTAAAAAAAATCTATTATAATCATAAGGTTGTCAGTTCAAATCCCAAAAGGGGCCCTAACTATCTGCTACTTTTGATAAAAATACATGAGCTGGGTGTAATGTTTGGCATGAATGAGAAGAAAGCTTACAGCCTCTGGCCCTGTGGCAGCGGTTAGGCCCTAGATGTCTCTGGTACAGTTTCTGCCAGCTAACCTCACCAACATGCGGACCTTACTTTGCTCTGTACGGATCAGCAAGAATGTGTCAAGTATGGCAGACGTGTTTAGCGCTGGTGGGGAGACATGGAAACCCAGTAGTAAAACCATTGCAACTAACTTCGCCCTGCCCCCCCCCCCTGCTGTTTCAGAGAGATGAAGCCAAATGTCCAGCCCTCCCCCACTCCTGTACGTGCGCTCAAGACAGCATCGGCCCCCAAGGACCCCCTGGACCTCCGGTAAAGCCATCATGTGTATCCGTCTCACGTATGCTACAGCAGCACTCGGGCACCTCGGTCCCTATAGAGACCATTCAAGGCAGCCTTTATGATGATTTAGGCAGATTGGTGTACTGTTACGGGGTGACAGGGGATTCTGTTTTTACTTGAAGTTCTGCTGTTATGACTATCCCATATTTGTGTGGGATAATAAAAGGGAAACACATCTTTTCTGATTCTTCCTGCCCACAAAGTCTGTACTGACACGCTGTAGGTCTTCGACCTTTCAGAGCACGCTTTTGAGTGTGTTGCTGGCCGTCCATACATATACCCTACAATGTGCCTTAGGTCACCAGTTTTCAATGTGGGGGTGCTAGCTCTCAGTTCATGTGGGTTCCCTGTCTTCGCAGGGAGGTCCTGGCTCCAAGGGCCCTCGAGGTGAAAGGGGAGACTCCGGCCCACCTGTGAGTATCGACCGAACTTATCCGTCACATGAACTGAAAGTGCTGTTGGCTGTGGGGTAGATGAGACATATCCGGAATTCGAGGGAGACATAAAATGAGTTTGACATATCCGGAATTCGAGGGAGACTCGGTGAACCTGTGCTCACCCAGAGGGGAATTAGTCTGTCAGTAATCTAGCTCATTGTCTTTTACGGATTATTCCGTTTTACTTCGCTGTGTTTTCCAGGGTCCAATGGGCCAGCGTGGTGACCAAGGTTTACCAGGACCGATGGGACCTCCGGGTCCGCAGGGACCCAACGGACTGTCTCTCCCCGGCGAACCGGTATGTCGCGTGGCAAAAAGATCCGCTTTGGCCTGTTGTGGCGAGAATTGGGAGTGGGGGGTTTGCATTCTGTTGTCCCTGTTTCCATTGCTTTAATGGTCCAGATCAAGGGCCTATTATCCATCGACTTTGTGAAGAGTTAACTGACTGTTAGGGTATCATGACTAAAAGCCTTACGCTGTCAGCATTCCTGTATGTCTGGGGCCCACAAATTGCTGTAAATCGCCTGCTCGTTTTTGCAAGGGAAACATAAATCAGCATTCCATCTAGACATCCATCCAGCACTGCTGAAAGAAAACAGCTAAAATACTTAAACATTTATCTCTGCATCGTAATTTGTAATGATTAGTGTCTTTTTCCTGGACTCTAAATTAATATAATTTCTGCATCCCTCTTTTGTCTTGTGTGGTATGTAAAGTATATGCATCTCTTGCTAGTTAATAAGCTCTGTTTTGTCTTACTGCAGGGCCGTCAAGGACCCAAAGGAGATGCTGGTGATCCTGGACAGCCAGGTCGCCCAGTAAGTACTGGCTGGGGGATTTGCTTTGCTTGGAAAGGAAACCGGATGTAATCTGTACTATGATGTCGTCCTACTGTTTTGTTACACTTCCACTTGGCCAGAGCTTCAAATCAGACTTGTAGAAAGAAGCCCTTATGCAATTAGTCAGTCCTGTAGGATAAAATGAATCGCAGTTTAAGAATGAAGACAGCATCGCTTTTGTTGTTACCTGTTGCAAAACAGAGTGGACCTGACCACCCTTATTCAGAGGATTTGGTCTTCAGCTATACATATTCAAAATGGATTTGTGTTTAAAACGTATGATTTATAGCTTGCTACGGTGGCACGGTGGCTCAGTGCCTAGTGCGTTGGCCTCGTGCCTCAGAGGTCGGGGCTCACATTCCAACTGCAGGGGCTACACAAGCCAGTGCACGTCCGGGGCTTGTCACAAGCCCAGAGAAAAATGGAGGGTTCCGTCAAAAAGGGTGCCTGGTATACAAGCCCCTTTGAAGTCGATGTGCAGATGCCGGTTGATCTGCTCCGGCGACCCCTTTGTGCGGACCAGCCAAAAGTTTACTGGCATGATCTATAGCTTGCAAATTGTACCACTGAGATACTGTAGTTAAATGAGAAGATCTACAAAGAGTGTAGAGGTGAGGGTGTGGGTTAACGGGCACTCGGGAAGGCTCCTTTTCCAGGGTCCAGCTCCTATTTAGAAATGAGAAGCTGGTGGCTGTGACAGAGTCCTGAGAGTGAGCCTGTGCCGTGCAGCGTAGCTGTGAGGTGGGACAGCATCTTTCATGTGCACCTCTGGAATCACTTTTTTCTCGCTCAACCTAACTGGTAGCCTTAGTCAGTGCTTAAACAGCTTTTAATTAAATAAAAGCTCAGTGTTGAAAAATTAAGGAAACAACGTCAGTTAAAATTTGTATGTGATTTCTGATGTAAATTTTTACTTAAAATTTGCAGAAAGTGCCTCCAGAAAAAAAAAAATTGAAATATGCGCAAAACTCTGCTCAACGCATGGGCTAGCCTGCACCCCCGGCCTATTTTTATCGTCTGTTTATTGTCAATTACACTAGAACTCAGTTTTACCATATCGGTCAGGGAAATTCTGACGTACGCAAAAACCTAGTTATGTAATGGGTCGTAAAATGGATTAATTACGTGTGTCAGGAGCTGTTTGTATGAAGAGTAAGATGCTTCATCTGAAAGTCTCCACATAAATATGCAGATGTATTACAAGGTACAAACTGTAATAAATATCTCAGGTAACCACGGGAAAATGTGACATCAAAGGTAGTTCTTCCTTAGCTCGATGCAAAGTGTCACCGTCGGTGTTGGAAATAAGTTGCTGTTTTTGTGTTCTTACAGGGCCCGCCTGGTCCATCTGGTTCTCTGGGTCCAGTCGGACCTGCAGGGCCAAGGGTGAGTTATGCGTTCCGAGTTTAGTACAAGACTTATGTTTTTAAATATCAGCAGTTGTTTCAGTGCTGTACCAGTGGCCCATTGTTCTTCTCTGATTTAGCATGTGTATTTTCATATTGTCCTACTAGCTTGGTACTGAGAGGTGAATCTTCTGTCACAGAAAACTGCTCGTACACAATAAGCACATATTTGGGGTTTGATGAGTCTGGATTGCACATTTACATTGTTACTGTAGGGCCCCCCAGGAAAAGAAGGACCATCAGGACCAAGAGGCCCCCCAGGACCAATGGTAAGGAGCTGTGTTATAAACAGAAGACATTATCAATGGTTTGATTCAATGCTTAAACACTAATGACAAAAATATATATCTTATACTATAGTTGTGATGGCAATCTGTCTAAAAATAAAGTAAATTTAGGAAACCCAGGATATTAGAGTGGCTGAGTGATGACCCTGTTAATCGTCTTCTAGGGAGGTCCTGGATCTCCAGGAATGCCAGGGACAACTGGAAAACCAGGAAAACCTGGGGACACAGGACTGCCGGTATGAGCACTCTGTTCTTTTTGTTAATAAAGACAGTCTGGAGCATGCCAGGTAGAATTACACTGAGATCACCCATAGCTAATAAAGACCATTGGGAAATGTTTCCTTCGTATCTAAAAGCTGCTTTGACGGCCTGTCAGCCCAACAGATCATTCAGAACAGTGATTCCTCACACTGGCATTCCAGGTCGTATTTACATAGAAGACAGTTTATATTTTATGTATATATGTATTATTTTATTTATAGTTTATGTTTACATAACGTGGTGAGAAGTGACTTCAAAATATGTGCGTATGCAGCAGACATCGGTAGCCCACGTGTTTTCTGTTTTCCTGGCATGAATGTTTTAACCATATGGTAAGACAGTGCATCAAGAGTATAACTGCGTTCAGTTTCACTCTAATAAATGTTAAAAAATAATATACTGACAATTCTTTAATATCACTTGGAAATTGTGTGTGAAAGTTACACTCCTGCCAAAATACATATTTGAAGAGGAAACTGCATCAAGCGTCAATGGAAGTTGCAGATACTGTGTTGGTAATATGGAAACTTAATTTTGCACTATGCGGTGATGTGGGCCCAGGTTTTTAAAGTTATGTTCAAAGGCAGAAACAGAAGCTGTCTGGGGCAGCCTCTTAAGGTATCGGATTACAACAAAAAGGAACAATGGCTTCACTGTTGAGGACCATAGAATGTTATGAGTCATGATGTTGCAGCAGTTTGTGTAAAATCATAAAAAATGGGAATTTCTGTGCCTTGAAATTAGTCTCTTATTCAGTTAAGTTTATACCTTAATTACATAATTTCACTTCTGGGGCAGGGGCAATTAACTCTGAAAAGCAAATTAATTTTTATAAACTATAATGTCTAAAAACATTTTTATAAGGATTTTTTAATGTATTACAGGGAGCCATGGGTCTGAAAGGAGAGAAAGGAGAGAGGGTGAGTAATGGTGAACCTGCCTAAAGCCTCTCTTGGTGTCTACAGCAGGTGTCTTACAAACCATGTGGTCATTTCATTGTCAGGGAGACTTTGCATCTCAGAATATGATGCGATCCATAGCCAGACAAGTCTGTGAACAGCTGGTCAACAGTGAGTCTCCCCTTTGAAATTGACATGTTGTGTGCTTCATTAAAGGTGTAATTACTTACTGATTGACTAACTGCATGACAGTTAGTTGTGGCTCTGGATCTCACCAGCCTTACCTTCTGTAATGTTCATCAGGTCAAATGAGCAGGATCGACATAATGCTGAACCAAATCCCGAACGGCTATCGCAGCAACAGCCCTGGTCCTGCTGGACCACCTGGTCCACCTGGTAACCAAGGGTCTCGTGGAGAGCCAGGTCAGCCAGGCCGGAGTGGCTTCCCAGGACCTCCAGGTTTGCCGGGACAACCGGGAGAGAGAGGTGGGTAGTCTTCAGAGTCAACACATGTCTTGTTTGTAGTTGGGATTCTTGTTTGTACTGTAAATCTAATGAATAATTGAACCTGGATTAAATTGCCTCATCTCTATGGATGTTTCCTCATATCTGTTGCTTGTTATTGCCTGACTTATTTTTACAATTGGTGAAACTGAACAAGGCTTTGGTATCTGAATGCCTTTCTGAGTGCTTGGGCTTGTTCCTAACGGTATGGTCTATATCACTCTGTCTAATGACTGTATAGCACGAACTGAAGCCTAAAAACTCTGTTCCACTCCCAAAAATAAGTACTCCTTGTATCAAAATTTCCATTTTTCCATTTTCTTAAACATTTCCAGTGCTTGTGAAGGGCGGAATGTTTCTGTCGAGCGCGCGAATGTCACGCTGAACTACGCCAATCTTGACACTGCCTAAGTAACCATTGTTGCTTCGGTCTGGCAATCATTTAGGAACCCCGGGAGAGAAGGGTGAAACAGGTAACCCTGGTATTGGAATTCGAGGGCAGAGAGGCCCACCCGGACCACCTGGTGAGTGATACACCTTTTCCAACATAGTGGCAGTGGAAACACAAGTTGGTTCCTAAAATTTATGAATTTATGCTAATTATTCAGCTGGGAGAGTCTATAGTAGATAATAGTATATTGGTGTATATTTCATTACTATATTATAATATACTAAATATACAAAAGATAAACTATAGTAATTTATTTGTATATTACTTTTTTTTTAAGCACCTTACATGTCCATGTCTCCACTTCCCTGTGGTTCTCACTTATGGAGAGGTGCACCCAGATTTCATTGTGCTTAACTGTACAATGACAATAAAGGAATTCTATTCTATTCTATTCTATTCTAGCTGTCTCCAACTCACTGCCTTAGTAAATCTGGGACAGAGCTTCATCATAATCCAGCGTTCCTCGCCTATAATTTAATTTTTGAAATTTTTTTTTAGAATTAGATACCTGATTCTTGATAATAATGAGCTTTTGCACAGAAACGTGTGACATTAAGGTCTGTTGGAAATATAATGAATTGCCCACATGTCTGAGTAATGTGAATTAAACTCTCAGTCTGTTCCCATCAACAAATTTATTCATAGGTATGGGAGGACAAGTCACTAAGTCAACTCTTGTCATGCCCATTTTATAAAAAAGATGCTGCTCTTAGCATCACTGTCACTAAATCCATCTCTACCTATAATGCTGATTCATGTGACCAATAATTCACACATGCTTTATAACCCAGTTAAAGGGGCATATTTAATTTCTGGAAAACTTGTTCCATAAAGGAAAGCCATGACTTCATTTCCCTGAGGGGTTTGGGGGTAACCGAGTCGATATAGTCATGCACTCTAATTACGACGCAGTCTGGCAGCCCAGACCACCAGACCCCCTCGGGGGTGTGGTCTAAACCATAGGGGCTCAGGAATCTCAGTCATTTCATTGATGTCTTTGGCCTCAATCAGACATGGCCAGACATTTTTTTTCCCACAGATAAAGAGAAACAGCACTTTGTGTACATGGGGAAGCCCAGTCATCAGTAAGCCATTCTTCTACACCCAATCAGATCATAGCAAAATACAGTTTCTCCAGTGGCTTCATTGACAGCACATGTGCTGGAGATTTTAGGGTGGAAGAGGTGAGGTGGGAAAATTCCATATTCGGTTTATACTGTCTAGACAGACGGGGGCAGGGGGCAGCTGTATGGAGCTTAGGGGTTTTTCCCCCCTTAATTGAGTATAAATATTTAAATTGCAGGGCTGCAAACCAATTTTCCCTTCCGCTTCCAGGTGAAATTGGAGGCTGATGTCACTAGGTTCTGAGTGCTTGTTTGTCAATCCCCCCCCCCTCATGGCCCACTCCTTTCCAGGCCCACAAGGCGAATCTCGAACAGGCCCAACTGGTCCCCAAGGCTCCTCTGGACCTCCTGGTCCTCCTGGTCGCCAGGGGAGCCCAGGTATTCGAGGACCTCCTGGTCCATCTGGATACTGCGATTCATCTCAGTGTGTGGGCATTCCTTATAATGGACCAGGATACCCAGGTAAGTTACTCTCCCGATTTCTGCTGGAACAATTAAAATGAGTCATTGTTTTTAACACTACCTCGATACTGCTAACCTATAAACTATCCAAAAAGTTTATTCTATGAAATTTGCATTGTTTTAAACCATGATCACTGTACTTCCTTAAAATTTTAAATGCAATGACTTGTGAAGCTCGTATATACAGTGTAGTGTTTGTGTTGTCATCTACAAGTTTTCATGAGTCATTACAGGAAAAAGAGAACTGATTATTTTTCCAGAGTCCTAACATGCTCTTTAACCTGTTTCAGGTTCACCATAGTTCCTTTTATAAGTCGCCTGTGCTGCTTAATCCCAACAATATCCAGTTTCTGAGAGTGTCTGTGCTGACGTGCTTGTGGGGCCTTAAGGATAACCACCACGGATATGATTAACGAACACTGCTGACCGTCATCTCACAGATGGACACGGACTAGCACTAACCACACTTTGCAGCTACTAGATCAGAAAGCGGCAGCGATGGCAACCTAGCGGCCTTGTTTGCATCTTGGGGGGGGGGGGGGCGGGGGGGGGGGGGGGCGGGGCGGCGGGGGGGGGGCGGGGGGGGGGGGGGGGGGGGGGGGGGGGGGGGGGGGGGGGGGGGGGGGGGGGGGAAGAGGGGGG
>JABJVR010000021.1:10071888-10102128 GCA_025773905.1 Chitala chitala
GCGAACAGAGAGAGAAAGAGAGCAAGAGAGAAAAAGATCTTCTCTTGGAGAAAGAGCATGTAACGTACTAACAAGAAGGATCTATACCTGAGAACAACAACGCTAACGTGGCAACCGTAGAGGTGACACATGTACATAAAACTAATTGTGCCTTGTGATTGACTTTGAAATCGGACCCGCTAGAAATCAGTTAACATGTGTAACGAGCTTTTGCCCTATAACCCGCTGCTTGCCGAATGCCCACGTAACCTCTTCTACATTGCTTAACGTGATTTTACCAGGCCAGACCTCTGCTCAGGTGCAGAATGAAGCTCAGCTCATTTGTGTTTAATAGTTAGGAGGCTCTTGTATTTTTTCCAGTATCATTACAAAATTTATTCTTTTATTGTTCTTCTGTTGTTTCCTCTTCTATGGCAAATAACATTTCAAAATGGTATTTAACATATAAAGTGGTCACGGGCAAAATATTACTGAATGCATCTGAGGTATAAATAAACTTTGTGGTTATTTTTTTTATTTATTGGCATATGGTTCTACCCAAGAAATTTAATGGAATCTGCTCTTTGCTCAGCAGACACCCACTTACAGTTGCCTCACCCATAGCTCTGGCCAGGTGAACAAAATAGAGTTAAACACACAAGCTAACGTTTAGGGCTGCCTCTCAGCGGGACACGTGAGGGAGTTGTTAGGTGGGACGTTGTGTTTCTGCGGGGACAGAGACCGGTACGTTGCTGACTGTGCATGCCCAGTTGCCGCTTGATGACTAAATTCATTCTCAATTGGCCGAAACAATATTTCCAACCAGACCGGTACCAGCCCGAGCCCGAAACCTACGTAGTCCCAATTCCAGAGGAGCCGTCGGAAGACTATGAAACAGAAATTCAGTCACCTGGTTTTTCACGAAACCACAGAGGAAAGAGGTCACTGTCAAGAAAAGAAACCCAAAGGATAGAGCCGCCAAAGAGGATTTAATCGTTTCGCTGTCCTTACTAATTTGCTATTTCCGCATATACTTGTACTACGGTAAATTTGCACCAGAGCTCAAAAGGTTTGATACCTTCACCTTTTTTTTGGGGGACACATGTTGAAGCGTATGTTTTCAGTGTGATGAGAGAAGAAGGTCTAATTCCAACTTTTTGATCAACCTGTGAGCTTCCTCTCTGCTCCCTTAAGTGTCTCTGCTTGTAATATAACTGCATAAAATGTGTGTACTACAAGTCTCTGTCTATGCACTCATGTCATACTTAACGTTCACATTTATATCTGGAGGAAAGCCGGAGGTAAAGTGCTTCTCAGCAGCTCTGCGGGGTAACAGTTCATCACAGCTCACTGCTTGCCTTTCCTTGTAAAACCGTGTGTTGTGTTGCCAGTACAGTTTGACCACTTTCATAACACAAATGGGATAATTGGTTCGAGACCTACCGTAAAACCTTTAATTCATCAATATTGCAGTTAATTTCATTTCGTTTTTATTTTAGACTAAATATTTATCAGTGTTATTATACCAACTCACAGCTGATTTTACCAAAGGTGGAATTGCATGTCTGTGTTGTATATTTAGTAAGGGTTTTTAAAAACAGAATATAGTTGTTGTTTTTTTTTTTATTTTTATTTTTTGTTTTACCGATATTCAGCGCAGTTGGAATTGGTTAGCAAGTCTATGGCTATAGAATTGCTGCTTTAATGTTGTAACTGCATATTGTGAATTTCACATCCTTATTTTCTTATTTATTTCTGAAACAGAGGAGGCATTTTTCAATAAAACTACTGAAAATGTATCATCTGTGTCCATCTTACATTTTTAAAATGTAAAAAAATATATATAATGGCATGCAGTGCAGTCTGAGTCAAAATGGGATTTGTCAACCAAAAAAATATTAAACACTAGTCATACCTGATTCATTTAGCACAAGTTCTGGTTTCTTTTATTAACTCATCAGCTTGTTCTTGCATCTCACCCAAAGGCTTGTGTGTCTTCCTGGCACAGAACACCTCATCCTTGTGTATATTTGCTTTGCTTCTTAAGATGAAATAAGTATGTTGTGCCTTACGTTTATTGTTCCCAGCCGCTGAGAAAAATCACTCCTCATGAATGGCTTCTCAAAACACATTTGTTCATGCATTTAAACGGAATGGAATGTACTCTGGAATCTGTTGCTTTTGTTTTATTGAATTGTGTCTGAACAAAAGGGAAGACTGTCTCTCAAGCCATGGCTGGCCTGGATTTGATTTTTCAGATCAGTGCAACAGAGGTATTTTGAAAAAGGGACTTAAACTCAGCAGTATGAAAAATTATTATGCGATCATGTAAACCATCCCCTTATGAGATTTGGAAACAAGTATTTATTAAAGACACATCAATAAACCTATAGAAAGTGATGTAGCTGCTATTCAGTTTAAATACCATTTACACCAAATGGCTGCACATATACCGATTAAACCTATAGAAAGTGATGTAGCTGCTATTCAGTTTAAATACCATTTACACCAAATGACTGCACATATACCAATTAAAAAATTTACATTGCAGTACATGTATACTAAACAAGAAGAAAACTAAACATTCATATCTACATTTATGTATTTTACCTGAAGAAAAACAATTACATAAAACAAGCAGTAATAAAGATGACTCAAACATTAATACAGTACTTTTGCAACTATGTTTCTTGCCGTTTTAACTTTTGGAATAAGTATTTTCAGTTAGCGTTTTTAATTCAAGTTACAAACGCAGATGTAAGCCCTAACTAAACCAGGAAACCAACCAGGGAACTTGCGAGTTGACATGCATACCATACACCTGCCACAGTGCTTCTGGGGGAAAGTGTTAACAGCTGAGTGAAAACTGTATGAACACACTTTAATTACCAAACACCTGACCTGGTGGACAACACTCCCTGTCCTAACTGCTAACTGGTGTTCTTTTAGCATCGTTTAAGATGAGCTGGCAGAGAAAGCAGCCAAGATCTCTAAACAAGTGCTTGGCATGAAATAACTGGGGAAGAGTTCAACACATAAAGTGGCACTTTTACTGAGACATTTCGATGAAGGTCAGTGTAAATAGCTTTGAGGTGTTTGTGTTTAAAAAATTATTCTGGGTGCTAACTAAGTGTTTAAAATACACTCCCAGATTTGTTCTGAGCACTGCTGACATGATGACAAAGTAAATGTAAGTGAAAATCCTACGGCAGACACGCAGGGTTTGTGACACCAAAGCATCGTGTACACATTGTGGTTTTTCACCGGCACACAAGGGGTTAAACGGAGTAGCCAAAACATCTCCAAAACAAGGACTTCCTGCTTGTTCTCCAATGAATAAAATTAAGTGAAATAACCATAATTAAGAAAACAGATGGCAGGTAATTTGGACAAAAAGGAAACAGGTGAGACCCTATATAAGTTCGGTGCCCAAGTAAACCCATTAATGGCCTTTGATAAGAAGTTGGTTTTCACGGGTTGCTTTTACATCGCTTTATGTTTTTTGCATGTTTATCATATGGTCAAATTCTTCACTGAAATCTGTAAATAAAAATACAATAATTTTGTATTTTTCATAAATTACATGATCAGGCTTGTGCCTTCCGTTTCCAAGCAAACCCATATTAACAAGATCGGTTCAGTTTGTGATTTCCACCAGTCCCATATTTTCTCCGTTTGATACTTTCTGCACGCATTTCTGCACCCGTTTTCACTTTCGGCTGAAATGGAACGCAGCAGCTCCATAACGACTACTGGAACTGTTTACTTTCTGATGTGTCCGACATATTGATGCCATTTAAATATTCTGAAATGCAGGAACATATGGAATTTCATGGATCAGACTTCAGAGAGAAAATTGTAGCCTGACCAAGGTCTGCAGCCAGCTGTGAGGCTGAATAGTAAGCTTAGGGATATGGGCAGCCCTTCTGCGAACACAAGCGTAATTGCGCTCAGTGCATTTGTCCCAAATGCATTGGAAATAATTCTGACAGCCACGAAGTGCAGTTTTCTTCCTGCATGCGTTTGCATTTTCTGCAGCGCCCACCACGTCTGTTTAACGCTTGTTGGTTGGCCAAATCCCGCAGCTTTCAGGCTGCATGTGTAATTATTTTGTGGCAGAACTTCTAACTGGGATATTTTCCAGTGATTGTGCTTGTAAAAAATGCGTACTGGCTCCAGTGTTCTGTCGTTATCATCTCCCCCGTCTGGCGTGTTGACAAATAAACCAGTGAATGCAATTACACTTCACTGTAAATGGCACCGAAGCTGTGTACTGCCACAGTATCTGCATACAGTTTGCCTCTATCTGTAAAACGTATCATACAGGCGATATCGTCGTATTCTTTTATGGTCTTGGATGAAAATTAGTTGACGCCAACATTTTTACGTTACCTCCCTGTCAGCACCATTTTCAATTAAAGTTATAAGGAGAATAATAAACTTTAAACTTTAAATCACTTTTATTTGCAGTTTTTTTTTTTAAAGCTTATTCCAAGACATTTTGAATTTAGTATAGTCCTGATGATTTTGACTATAAAAATTTTCAAAGCTGGGGTGACATGCCAGATGTTTTGTTGACAGAAATATGTCTGTTTTTTTTTTTTAACCGCTTCATATCGCGCACCACGGTGTCCTTGGAAACATGTATCTTTATAATACATCAACATTCCAGAGTCTTTGCTTACATGTGGCCACATGACATTGTGACTTTGTCAAACAGTTGTGTCTGAGGGATGATTTTGTAAGTTATTTCACATAACAGAATGACATGATGTTAATAGGTGGACTACTGGATTGTGGGAGATCAGTGGAATTATTGGGCGAAATGCACAGAAATGAAGAGAGCTATACTATATCAGCACACATTACTGACAGACAGCATCAACTGCCTACGAAGCATGTCTCTAGTGCTAACAACACAGAATCCCTGGGCTGTAGTGAACATGCATGGTTTTGTTAAACCTAGTTAGTTTTCAAATAAATTTGCATAAGGACAGCAAAGCAAAATTAACTGAACATTCATAAAACTTATTTTTAGTATGTCTCACTATACAAGTATGCAACTGTAATTACAATAGCTGCAGGTAAAGTTACAGTGTGTATATCTTAAATTATGTTTGTGGCGTTGGTGCTGTGGATCGCATGTGAAATGAGCTAGGATGAGAGAAGATTCCATGACGTTTCCAGGTGTTGTCAGCGGTCCCTGGTATCGAAACAAGATAATAATTAGTCTGAGAAACTACTTGGATCTGAACTTTAGTTGAATAAATTGTTTAAATAGTTCTTTGTGCTGGTTATTACTATAATGGTTTGCTGTTTGTGCAGTATTACAGTTGCTGTGGGTTGAGGTCGTCTATGAAGTTTTGTGGTCAGTCATACCATGATTAATGCATTTTCCATAACCACACACATGAACTGACTGATCCCAGCCTCTGTCATGGATGGTAGGAATCTTCACCACCACGGTGGACACAGAACAAAATACACACTTCCAAGGGTTCTTCAGATCTGATTTGTGGACCACAGCAAATGATGAAAACCTTCTAGACAGTTCTCAAGTGTCACTGACAAAAAATAGTGCTGCAAAAATAGGGTGATGTTAGATTTACACAGCAAGGGTTTCCATTGTACGAGAAAGTCAAACATGCGCTACTTTTGATTTAACGGGATGTGCATGCTGGGATGATGAAACAAGGACAGCTATAAAGGGAAATGCTAGCAACACAGAGGACTTATTTTTCAGTTTATACAAATGAAAAAATCTGAAAGGTTACAAACAGAGTGAAAGTTGTGAACAAAATACTGTATCTTTATTCAGGACTGAAGCATTTTTGATTATTCTCAAGAACCAAATTGTAAGTAAATGTACACACACACACGAGCTTTTTTATTTCTGTATTAAAATCAAAGGCTAATTTGCTGCTTTATAATTAGACAGAGACATTTAAATGGCTTGGCCAGGCCATTACAAGCCTCATGCCTTCCCCATTGCTTAAAAAGCTGTACTCTGCTCCATTCGGCTGTGCATCTTACAGTATGAAGCCCGACCCAATAAATATTGACAGAACTCCAAATAAATAGATGTGAATTGGCGTAATTAGTTTATAATTAGTTTAAACGTTTCAGCTTGAGACTGTTTATGTGAGAACAAACATGCCCAGGCTGCTGACCGGTGTCTGCCCGTTGAAAGGCGAACAGCAGACACAAAAACAGCAGCACCAATAAAAGGAAGGCCAGAGTTTACAACCGCTTAAAAATATTTAAACATTTGGGAATAATTTTTGGAGCTGTCCTTCCACTGGCCGACCATCTTGGCATACGTAATCCTGAAACGCTAATTGCATTAAGTTTAGCTGAGCTGTTTATGAAGACATGCCAGAAGGCAAAAGTTTTATATTAAAAAAACACTTGACAAAATATGATGTTTGAGCTTTTTGTTTGAGTGTATGGTGTGTCTTCTGCAGTCCCTGAAGAACGAGAGTCTGTAATAATGGAATCTGTGGGTTGTGAATGGTACAGAATCGTGTCAAACTGTCTTACCCTGCATCTCTCCCATTTGGTGTGTCCCAAACTCATCCATGCCTCAACACTCATGCCTCTAATTACAAATTTTTCACAGTGTGCTGTTAAAATGGGAAAGGGAGTATTCACTAACGCCACGCAATGAGGCAGACCCCTGCATTTGCTCCAGATTCATCTTCCTGCTGAGTTAAAACCCGTGGGTGCTTTGTTGTGTGAGAGACAGAATCTGTCCACAAAGGGAGAAGAGCAGACTGCTGTCTTTCTAATGAACACCATTTGCTGCTTAGTAATGGTGTTGCTATTGGAGCAAATAATTAACGACACGTGTAGAACAGAACTGTTGTGACACGAACCTATATTTACGATCGATTTGTGAGGTAGCGTGTCTGATTTGTATATGTCTCACTGATATTTGGAAATACGTACCGAAATTTGGACAAGCTTACACCAAACAAGCAAGGGGCTTCACAGATGAGTAACAAACTCAATATTCTTAAGGCCAGAATGGTCACCGAACAAGAATTGTGCTTGTATTATTTGTAAGCACATTGAAAAATCAGTGTTTTGTCAAATGAGAGATAAAACGAACTTTAAGTAGAGTCAGCTGTGATATCCCTGCATCTGTTATACATAGTACCCATGAATTAGTCAGCTGTGCCGACAGTCAATGGATTAATCTTTGGAAAAATCTTTGAGAGATTTCATATCAGTCAGCAGTCTACTACGGATGATTTATTCAACGAGTAATTGCGAGAGAGCATGAGTCAGTGATGTTCTCACGTCAGGCACATTTGTCTGCCTGCTAAAGCTGTGTTCAGTAGCATTAGAAGAGATATCCAGACAAGCGATGTTCAGCACACCCGTGTGGTGTTTATGCAAGAATAGAGGTGCACTGATGTATTATGGGAGTTTAATTTCTTCTTCAATGTCACTGTCTTCCAGCCTTTGTGTCCAGAGCAGGATGTAGGAGAAGCTGTTTCCCCTATGGTTGTTGTCTGTAGCTCTTCTAAACACCTTTCTGGAGAGTTGAGAGCAGGGCTGTGAGCAAAGCTGTATTACCAGCAGATGCTGGATCCTTAAAAGCTTAGGAGGAAAACTTGTGGGGACTTCATCTGCTAAGCTTTTTTGGGCTACAACTGGTTTTTCCATAGAGGACACAGCTATGGTGATACCCAGTGCATACTCATGGCTTTTTACAGTTGACCTTCCAACACTATGTTCTGTGTGCCTGTGTTTTGACTATGGCAACACTGTACGTTCCTTGGATGGTAGCTTACTTAATGACAGAGCTGAAGAAATCCCAGAATTTCTTAGGGATACATTTTCACTTACTCTTTGAGCTATGACTTGTATGACTACGCAGCAGTAACTGCGTAAGCTGCTGTAAACTAATGTCACACTGCAAATGCCGGCCTGAACTTCCCAGGCAGAGTCCTCTGTGATTAATTAGGAGCTGCTGGCCCTTTCTCTGAAAGCTTTGATTTCATTAATGCACACATCAGTAGCAAATTCCAGAGTCAAAGAACCAAAACAAATCACTTCTGTCAAGGATTGTTGATTTGGTTACAAAATTCACAGGAAGGAAAAAGTAGCAACCATATGTTTATGAAGAGTATAAGCATAAGATTTTCAGTTGTTTGTCAGTTTGCTTTGACAAATCGGTCTCCTCAAAAACACTGGGGTTAGCTCATTACACATACAAACCTGGTGCATTTCGTCTGGAGAAGCAGACGAAATGTGACCTCGCGCTCCAGTTGGGATGTAGGTGTTCAGTGGGCTTTGTGTGGTGCCCTTTTCCCAAGTCAACTCTAGAATTCCTCACCTGAGGCTGAAAAGGATAAGGATTATGGACTGCCGTTGGCATCGTCATGGCTCTATATGAAAGCCTCCTGGTGCCAAATCCATGCAGAGGTCATCAGCAGCCAGACAAACCACAACAGGAGTGCAAATGTCTGAATCTCAGTTTGGGAAAACGTTATGAGTGTAGATCCGTTCAAACCAATAATATTCATTTTTATATAGCATTGCTCACAGCAGTTTTACCCCAGAGCAGGTATCAGGCATGTAATACAGAGAACACAAAGAGAAAGCTAAAGTTAAAGACAGACAACAGAGGATGAGAGGAACCAAAAACTCCCCAGTGTGGGGGGAAAAAAAACCTCTGAGGGTCCAAGGTCAACTGGCGTGCTAACACTGTAGCATTCTGGGAAAATGATGCTAGGTTAAATGGTTGTAAATGTTGGTTATAAGATAAACAGAAGTTCTCACTAATAACACTGGAATACACACATGCTATAATATCCGTTTGAACGCTGCATACCATTGTCTGGGAAAACCGGGGGGAAAGCCAACTGTGCTATTCCCAGAACAATTATATACTGTACAACATCTTGGAATGGACATGCCAGAGTGGAGATTTAAACCCTAAATAAGACCCTTTTGTGTAGGTGCCGTCTGATGAGCTTCCAGTAACCTCTGAATTTCGGTTGGACTTCTTGTAAAATGCTTTGTACAACCTGCTGGGAAAATACACACATCATAGTGGTGGATCATCAGTGAGTCCACACACACGTGCGCGCGTGCGCACACACGCACACACATACACACTGAAGCTCACATGCTATATCAAAATAGTTCAATGTCTCTTCATCTCTGGTGGGGAGAATCAAAATGTATCCGTATACTGCTAATGTTCTATATATAAGAAGTGTCATGTCTGTAAATGCGCACCTATGTGGTATCACAATGTACATCTAGGTGGTTGGGGGAGAAGCTGCATTTTCAGGCTCCAGGTGTAAAAGCACAAAGGGGCTCTGGAGCTGGATATGATGTTCCAGAACACTCACCGCCGTCAGGGTCACATACTGTATGCCTTCTCTGTCATTGCTCTCCCGTCGTACAATGGCATCAGTAATTACGTTTGCTCTGATTACAGAGATGATGAAAGGGAAGCGTATGCACCCATTTACAGAGCACGCTGCCCTGGTCTGACTGCATCATAACCTCGTTAAGAAACACATGCACAGTGAGTTCAATAGCTGTAAGCCACATGCCGTGTTTTTCCGTTAACGGACTGGATACGCAGCGCGTGTAAATTTAGACTGGAACATGGTCAAAACGTAAACCTGGCTTGCACATTTCTTATTTCTCTTTAAATAATAAGACGACAGTATTTTTATTCTTTTGGCGTCATTTAAATCAGACCGGAATCAAAGGTAAGGTCTGTAGGGATTGTTTATGTGATGGGCACTCCTAAGCAACCAGGATCGCTGGTGCTGATGAAAACAGATCTGTTGCTTCTGGGATGAAAGGAGAAGCTGTGGGGGGCGGGGGAATGCATGTTAAAGGAAGCAGCGACGCTTTTCGATCGGAAAACGCAAGTAATGGCATGGCTGGTACGACGGCGGTCACGTAACTAAGCACCAGCCCTAAACAAACAAGCTAACAAGCAAAGACATCGTGCCGCTAGCCAGCGTGTTCATTAAACACGATCCGATCATTCGGTCGTCATTTACGTGACCTAACAACATGTGTATTATTGTCTCAAATTATGCCTCGAGTGGATCTGGAGAGTATTTTGTTGTCATAAAAACAAAAGCATTGACAAGTATGTGTTTTTTTGTTTTCAAAGCATCTTTATTCATTTTTGAATGATTTTTCCACTAATGCAATGCAGTGTGTGATGCTAGACTGTCATGCTCTTTACTTAGTGCTTAGCGTGTTTAAGGAAAACACTAGTTATTCAGGTACTTAGCACCACCTCCCATCATCGCTGCGTACTCGACACGGCACCGGACCCAACATGCCACCATGCCCTATGCTGCACTTCGGTTGCTGTGACTCCATGAGGCTTGTTGCAGAGTCATTCCCAGCGCCTTGACAATTCTCTAAGAACAATAAAGAAACAAATAAATAAAAGAAACCATTTGAAAGTAAGACTAAACCAAGTGTTCATAATGAACCAACACTGTCTGCTGTGATGATGAGTGATGATGAGAGATGCTCTGGTGCCTATGCTTTAATAAGGACCATTTCAGCACATTTATATGACTCTGTTCTAGTCTTTGATTCTGACAGAAACATTAGAGCTTCCTGGTGTCATTTTAATAAGCCTGACAGGACTATGTAGATTGTACAGATAATGAAAATATGTGGGTGTTACTTTTATTTTTTTACATAATTTTTTTGCACACTACATTATTTTCACTGGGGTTTTGATCTATCTGTAAAGCACTTCTGTTTTTCTTTTTAAACCACTAGTGCAAACATGTGATTTACAAGACAGCACTGTCACCCTTATCTTTATCTTTCACCCTGTGAAGATGATCGATTTGGAGAAGAACAAAGACAGTCAAGTCCGTGAGTCTGCAGCGGCTCGTCTTTCTGTGTGAGCCATGATGAAAACACTTCTGACCTCAGCGTAACTGAATCCACGGTGTGGAACTTTGACGGGACCTGAAGTCTTTAAGTTGAGTCCTGGTTTTAAACATAAATTCAGCCGAAGTTCTGTAGAGCCGTGACGAACTGCTCCACAAACAGTAGCGGTCCATTCTTCTCCTGCTAATGGCCACATGTCTTATTTTCCATGGCTCCGTGAAAACGAGAAATGCCAAATTCTTAACATCACCAGATGATGTAGGCAGTTCCTGTGGAAAACGCCGTGTGAGATTAACAGACTCGCAGGCATTAGATAACTCAAGATTCCCTGAGTACTTTTAAAGAAAATCTTTCACATTAGGAAAAAATGTACTAAAGTATTTAATGGTGTACCAAGGGGTGACGAGGACCAAGTCTAAATAATAGCTTTAACAGGAGGAGCAACGCAATGCAAGGTAATAGTGGTTCATGATGTTCTAAACATAGTTCAGAACATTCCAAACAGATGAATATATTGTATAATGACACATTTAGAGTAGATGATGCACTGCTCAGCTCTACCAGGAATAGTTGTGTCTTCATTGTGTTTCCTGAAACCTGCGTCTCTTGGTGTGTCTTGGGCTAACGGAGGAGCTGACAGCTGCAGGGCGCTCTGTATCTCAGCACCGTGAAAGTGTGGGGGGCTCCCGAGACAGCAACACGTAGAGCTACTCCAGGCTTCATCTTACCAATTCCTTCTCGGTCTGTGTCAGCTGATCTGGACTCCATAGGTACCACAGAACCCAAACCCAAGAGAGATCTGAGCTTGTGTGTGCAACACATCTGATGATGCAATAATTTTGACCTTTTACACAAGACAATAGTATGTTAGTCTTTCACTAATTTCTCACGGACTGGTCAGAAGGAGTCCAAGCTGTTCTTTGCAGGCTGTTACATGATAAGTGCTTTTGAAGCGCTCATGTTTTTTGGTCAGAAGCCAGATTCGTTAATGATGGAGCCACCTACTGCCCAAATAAAGTTTTGCCATTATAATAAAATCCAGAAAAGATTTTTTTTTTTTCCAAAACTGGCTACACATCACAGCTTTGATGGTCTAGGGCATATTTTTCCATAAAATATTCAAAAAGCCGATCAGGATTAGAAAGTGGCCCCTATTCTTTCCATTTCCAGGCGGCCAAGCGGTTCTGTTCTGACACCATCTCCAAACAGAAGTTGTGGCTTGTGGTTGGGGGCTGACTCTGCGAGTAAGCAGGGATCCCCAGAGTGGACTGGAAAACTCTCCACTCCTGAACCACAGGCTCAGGCAGGAATAGCAATGAGGAAAAGGTCAGGTAAACTGGCAGCATGCATGAAGGGAGCCCTTCAGGCTACTGTTGGGAAGGGTGAGCTTATGACCACAGAAGAAGGCCGTTGACAAGAGAGCTGGGACTTCTGGGTTTAGGCTACTCTGTCTTACCGGAAAGATCTAGAATGTGCGGAATATTTATGTATGTGTCTGTGGATTCCTGTCTGCTTCGTCTTATAAATAATTTTCACATTAACACACACGTGGCTCCTTATACTTGCCGGATATTAAAAATAAAATGAAGATCTCTGTTTGGGCAATGTCTCTGGAGAGGCAAACTTGGAACCGCGTCTGCTGATTGAAGACTAAGGGCTTCACCCGGCACAGGATCAACACCGAGCGAAGACTGTCAGGAAAAGTGAGGTGCGCCTTCCCAAAAACTGGCAGGCCAGACGCGGGACGTGAGGGATGGTGTTGACGTTGGATGGTGTCCGGAAACACGGGCCGCGAGCACAAACACGAGTCAATCCAAGCTGATTAACGAGTGAAGGAAATTATTATTTGGTAGTAATTAGTGCAGGCACTCTGCAAAATCCATGAAGTACTCACAAGTCTGACTTTTGACAAGAACTTCAGTCTTGCAGACTGGTGTGGTTTTGTCAGATGCGAAAGCCAAGAGTGTCTCTTTTCCTTTCAAACAGTCCCATAAATTTGATTATATATAACTTTTTCCTTGTTATTTTAAAGTGTTTGAATCTACACACAGCTGGTTTGACCAAAGTGAAAGTGTCGGTGTAACTCCAGATGGGTTTTTGTTCTAGTTTTTCCTGTTCCAGTGAGAGTGTGTAAACTGCATGAGACCCCAACACAACACTGCCTCTCACACTCAATTTTCATGCCACTTCTGTTACTTGAGAAACGAGAAATCGATCAGTCTGTTGTGATTTCAGTTTTCTTTCTTTCACATGACCTTTCTGACGTTCCTGTGCAGACTTTACTTGCTAACTGATGCAGGCAATCCTAATGTAAAAACAACTCTGAGCTTCTAATCACGTTAAAGTTCTTGTCTTGTTTCAAGGTGGTTTCCGCGATCATATAGTTAATCTGAAGAGCGCCCAGCTCTTGTTTGAACGACAAAGACAAGCCTTTCACCCCACCTGCGACATTACTGCTCTATCATTGCTGATGTTTTTGCTTTGGTTCATGAAGCTGATGCTGTTTCTCCACAGAGGCATGAAGATTCAGACCATGTTCGTTATCTGCTGTTTCAGCTGTGGATGGAGCTGTGTGTCTTGTCTTTGCTTGCTAGCCTGCCTGCTGCAAGATGGGGAGGTTCTTTTGGCTCACTGTGGATCTCAGCTGTGAATCTCTCAGGTCCCATGTTGTTCTACACCTCTGTTTGCTTTATCTCACAGAGGCCAAAGACAACCATAGCATGGCTGGTGTGAGCACATCTCACATTTCCCTCTTCTCACCAGCAAGCGCTTCCATGTTTAAAGAGTCGATTGTAACTTCAGTAGGCGATTTAGTAGACAGTTCAGCTGCACCTTGTGTACAGGAATGGTAACATGCTATCTTCATATTTTATGTTAGGAAGTGATCTTTTCCCACTAAAAAGTTGTGAACTAAATGGTGCAAAGTGTTCTGCATTTCAAAAAAATTGCTCAGAGAGCATTTTCATTCATAGAAGACAGGAAATGTACTTCCTCAAAGAGACTGCCAGAGATGAGGTTATCTTTGCAAAGAATGTGACCTTTTGTCTTTTCTGGTATGACTTTTCAGCCTCCTTAGCAATATGATGGTTTTGAATCTGTGGTACTGCTTTGCTGTAGTCATGGTTACATGACCTACTAAACTTTTATTTTTGATGCCAAACATGCACCCAATTTGTAACAGGCCACATTCTCGAACTATGTATGACCAAGGTGTCTTCCTGTCAGACTACATTACCCATCTGTCACTTCTCCCTCTCCCATTCTCCTTAGGGAGCCCAAATATGATGTTGTCGTCTTTTTTTATGTTCAAATTAATTAAGTAATTATTCATTTAGCAGACTCTTTTGTCCAAAGCAGCTTACAACATTTCACATGCATGTTACAGTGAGCTGGCGCTGGGTGTCTTGCTCAAGGACACACCTGGTGGCTGGGCTGGGATTCGAGCCCAGAGACTTTAGCGACCCAGCCTGATGTTGTACCTGCTGAGCCAACATTCTAGTGTTGTTTTAATATTCACAGCCCATAAACCATAAACGCCTAAGTGGACAAGATCCTTAACTGATGAAAGAGGTTTTTCCTTTTTTAAAGTATTTTTTTGTGTCATGAGGGACAAGGAACTGACCTGACGAACACAGTGTTGTCACCCTACATGGAGCTTCAGGAGTAACATGAGGCTTCACACACACACCCATCCTAATGGCACATGTGATCATACACTCCTTGGTGTACAGCGCCGCACTGTTGCCCACCTCACATCTATTCCACTTTTGTTACTTAATTGGGAATATAAACCCACGTCTGCCTGTTGTTGTGAACTTGTACTGGTGGCAGACACCCAGACGGAGTCCTGCTTTAGCTCTGGATCAAGGAAAGCTCACCTGAATGAGGAGGTTTGGCAAACGTCTGGAAGCCACATGTGCCACGTGAACTTGGAGTGTCAGATGTGGGTTCTTCTGTGTGAAGACCCATTTCAAAGTATAAATTATGCAAGCACTAGTGACAGTACAGAAAACAGATGGTCCACATTATGGTATAAAACACAACATATCGCAAATTTTCTCTGGTGTCCATCACTTTATTAAGGCACCTAGAAGATACCAGCTGGACACAGCTGCTCATCGAAACATTTCAACACCTTCAGGAGCCAAGCAGATGTCCTCAGTTTCCAACTTTCCTACCCTCTCCCCCAGTAAACCAGATCACACCCCCCCCCCATCCCACCCTGGTTAAAAATGAGATACAACATGTTAGACTTGCAGCCTTAATTGCTGAGTCCAATTAGCTAAACCCTAACAGTTATAACTACATCCGTCCAATTAACAACGTCCTCTAGGAAATCTCCAGCAGTGACAAGTTGTGAAGTGGTTTCAACTAGGAGAATGCTGCTAATTTCATAACCCAGATTCTTCTGTGGTGGTGGAAACCAGTCAGTTCAGTGCCGGTCTGGAATGTAGTCTGTACTTTTCAGTTAAGTTGGATTTTTACGTATCCAAAGGAAGCCTAACCTTGACTGCCTTTGGTTATTCATAAAAAGAACAGTGGGCCAAGCAGATTTATGCTATTGTCACCACCTTTGTATACAAAAAAAAAGTATACCTATATTTCCTACTTTTCGTATGCCGCACCTTGGAAGGGTAAGCACAGCTACTGGACTGCACCCATAGTAGAGACAGACTCCTTAGTGAAATTTCAAAAGAACATGGGGTTGTGCCTAATAGCAAAGATCATGATGTACTGTAATTTTATACAGATTAGTACTACAATTAGTGACTGACAAGGAAATAGTTTGCCAGGTAGTGGAGTTGGCACTGAAGGCTTCCAGGTACCCTGCAAGCAGCCCAGTGGCTCAATGGGTAAAACATCAGGCTGGGATGCAGTAGTCTCCTTGAGCAAGACGCTCAGTGCTAGCTTTCTCGGGCGGAGGACTAACAAGGGGTTAATAAATTAAAATTGGGGAAGAAATGCAAAAATCTATGCCTTGAACAGTGACCTTGGTGGTCTCGTACTGTAGCTTTCTAAAGGCTATTTATGGCTATTTATGTTTTTCATCCACACTGTCTAAACTTTTTTATTTTGCAAGGATATAATTCACATGTAGTAAAAAATCTCTGGACCAAGAGGGAAGGGTTTTCTTCATCACAAACGGTGCCACAGGTAACATGTAAGTACAGTACACAGTTACTGAGAAGTGGGCCCTGGTGGCCGCTTTCTGTTTGGTCAAGGAGAGCAGCCTTTTGTGACATGTAAAAATATCCACATATAATCCAGTGAAAACATTTCACTTGGTTTAACTTTTTTCTTCTTTTCAGCATCTGATGGAATTTAACACCACTGTGAGGCTGGATTCAATATTTACTTTCAAATGTGTGAAACGCTATTAAGGACGACAACCAGAACGAACTGCCGTAGTCAAACAGAACTCCGCTGGAGTCGGCGTGGCCAAACCTTCTCACTTCGGAAACGCCGCTGGGGGTTTGTCCAAGTCGCTATTTAATTACTTTGTAAATCATGTTACAATATTCAGTATATCTTCCAGAGGAAATAAAGAAAATTCTTTTGGGAACTGAGAGTAAGAATTCTGTCTGTAACATAGTTTAACATTAACACAGTTTCAAAATTTTATCTAGTTACCCAGAAAAGATAAGATCAGGAAATCTGACTGTAGCCGTTCTCCCATCTCTACATTTAGTACTCCATGGTTTAAAATATTTATAGGTTTTCAGCATTTCTGTGCTGAACCTGCCAGTAAAAATGACTCTTAACTGAGGGTTCAGGGCCAGAGCTGGTTCTGCCACTGATTCCCACACCTCACACTGCACTGTTAGCTCCGACGACGTATTAAAATGTACAATGAGTTTCACACCATGTAACGTTACAGAAAACAACATCTGTGGTGTAAAATGTACACACAGTCACTTATGCAGGCGACAGTTTCCAAGAAGGTGTGCGGGTTTATACATTTCGTCCCGAGGTACAGCACCCGACACAGCTGCTTATGTTTTCTGTACATTGCCGGTTCTTTAATTACTGCGGCCTCCCAGTGGCCCTTGGCTCCGCTGTGAGAAACGCCCCACAGTCTTTCTTTCTCCACTTTTCTCTCTCATATGAAGCAATGCACAAGTTAAAAACAGAAGAAGTGTGGGGCTAGCAAATGCTTGCCGTCCATCTGGTGTACAGCTCGGTTGCATAATGAAAACTGGAATCCTGCTGGAATCCTGCCAAAACGTGTTCACCCATTTTCTGTTGCATTAACACTTCACAGAACATTATTTCTGCATCAACGCATCTGTCCAGCTGTACAGAAATTATCCAAAGCGACTTGTCTGACCTTTGATTCGTAAGTGCTAATTGTGTTAACTGAGTTAAATTGAAAAAGAGAAGTGTGTTGTTGGCTCTGGATAGACTTCCCAGTGCTTTATGCAAATTACTTTAGTGATATATTGTACAAAATGACAGCTCATTATGGTTTAGCTAGAGATCTGTGTTTTTTGCCATTAACTTGGCTAATGAGTTTGAACAGCATCAAAGTGAGCAAGCAGTTGACTTGCTGACTTGTAAACACACCACACGCTTTCTACCTTCCTGTTCCATCTTGTGGTCCCTGTGTTGCCTTTGCACATGGGAAACATGTATAAACAAGGAGGCGGAACACATTCTCGTCCCATTAAAAAACTCATACAGGGCAACCAAAAATAGCAGGGCTGAGCAGGCCTGCTGGCATCTGCCTTTTATCGCTGCATACTGCAGTGCTCTGAGCTTCAACACAGGCGCTTTTATCACTATGGTTTTGGCACGAGACGGGGCACACGGGTGAGGGGGGGCTTGTGGAGGTAGACTTCCTTGATCCTGACTGTCTTGCTTGTGGGAACACCACATGCTTTTGTTACAGCCGAACAGACAGCGTGTCTTCGCTCTGCCTCATGGAAAGAATGCATGGAAATGTAAGATTTTCAGCAGTTGCTGCAGACCCACGTGCTCTTTGTGGTAAAGAATGACACGTGTTTCAAAGCTGACGCTGGGCTTTGCGCCTCTGCTCTGCCATTCAGCGGCTTCCTGTGAAGGTGCTCAGAGTCTTCAGTCTAAAAGCATTAACGTTTCTCCATCTTTTACTAGTGTAATGGTGACGGTCCCCTGAGAGCAAACTGATTGCAGAAGGGTGTTGATCACATTTTATGAAGCTGAGCAGAAAAATACATTTCTGAAGAAGTAGGGACTCTCAGAGCAGTGTCTCAGACATTTCTCACTCAGTCTGTTTACACAGCTGGACTCTCTCCTGCACCAAATGAAAGTGAGTATCTCTCTGCGATTATCAGCATCTGCCCAGGAATTCAGCCCTGTACCTTACAACATGGAGGTCAAACATCCTAGGAGCTTCAGTATGGGTCTCATCACAGACAATGCAACGTTTTCACGTGTCCGTTTGCCAGTCTGCATTTCTCCTAAGGTAACTGCATTGTAGCCTCTTAGTAAAATGTATTTTAACTCCAGATTAGTAACCGTTCAGCCCTTGATCAGGTGAATTTCTAATCTGCCTTCACTAGTAAAATTATACAACTAGGAAAGCAGCTTTGGAAATGTGAATGCTATGCAAATAAATAGCAAATATGGAAAACCAATTTTGATAGCCATTCAGTTTGTGGAAGTCCCTAGTCTCCAGAGTTGTGGTTAATGCAGAACAGGAATGTTTGAGAAAACAACTGAAAGTACATTCTTTGGCTCGGAGTCCCGCAGAACGGTTCACACCTGGCCGTTGGGACGATACAGCCTGTTCTCTTATTAGGACATCACAAAGTGGGCTGAGATGGGTACTGAGATGGGTACGTGTGCTGTCCTGCTCACCCATAGCAGGACTGGCTTGTGGGTGTGGCCTAAACACTTGTAAATAAATAAATGAAATCTGTGCATGTAAGCCAATCATCTTTCTTTCATGCTTGATTGTCTTTTTACAGTCCATTGAGTTCAGTTGTGTATCAGTTAAGTGTATTATCAGTTAAGCTCATCCGTATAAAACATTTGTATCATGCCATCTTAATACAGAATGCACTGGTTTTGTCAACAGGTACGATAGAACCAGTGTTCTAGTAGTAACTGGGGAAAAAAAACATGTCAAGTGCTGTTTACCAAAGCTTTATAATGAGAACAAGGTCCCAAATTTGTGATATCAGAAAAAACAGGTGGACATGTAGACTTGTTGCCACACACCATTTGTGCGAACACTATGTCGTGTTTTCTCTCTGGAAGACCTGCTTTGTTACTGTGTTACAGATCTTCCCAGATTTCCTGTCTTCTGTTCTACCAGCCTTTTGATTTTCTTACAAGTGACTGAGCCATGAGTGACAGGTGGTCAGTGCATTCAGACTCACCATGTACCCTTCGGATTGTGTCCTTCTATATGTGCCCTGGATAAACGTGTGTGTGTGTGTGTGTGTGTGTAACATCACAGCCCAGTGTCCTCACCAGTGCCATGTCTGGCATGTCAGTGTTGTGCTGTTGGGTGTGTTCTTGTTCCATACCCATGGAAATGACTGTGCTTGGAAACATTTGATGTTCCTGAACAATGAGCGGCCCGTTTAAGCCCAGACAGAGGACCTCTTGACTCGAGTGACGGGCCAGCGGACCGGCGTGCTTAAATATGGTGGAGCTGTAAACAAACAAAAATATTTTTGGGAAAAAATTGTCACATTTCATTAAACTTCTGTCTGCCCGCTAACTTTCAAGTGGGCTCCAGCAGTCACTAGCTGAGGTAGAGCTGAATTCTCTTCTTTATGGGGAAAAAAGGTGCAGCTGGGCAGAGATCGTTGGCTTCATCACCCTGCTGTACGCCTCTTCTGTCCTGCCAGCTCTGCTACACTGAGGTCATCACAAGCAGGTTATGGAAGTTAGCGGGGATCTCGAGGCGTGCTCGTCCATGCCTATCCATGCCAAAGTTATGGCAGGGTGCCTCCAGCTAACGTCTTCCTGCTGAAGTGGGCCCCCTCCCTCAGAACCCTTCTTTGGGGGGTTTGCATCACTCCCCATTAGTTGCATGTGATTAAGTCAACAAAACAAAGGCAAGAAAGTAAAGTGTGGCCAGCGTGTCTGTCGGCTGCTGTCCTGAAGGGGGCCTCGTTCTCGTTTAAGCTCCCTCAGTGCCTGTCGGCTGCTGTCCTGAAGGGGGCCTCGATCTCGTTTAAGCTCCCTCAGTGTCTGTCGGCTGCTGTCCTGAAGGGGGCCTCGATCTCGTTTAAGCTCCCTCAGTGCCTGTCGGCTGCTGTCCTGAAGGGGGCCTCGATCTCGTTTAAGCTCCGTCAGTGTCTGTCGGCTGCTGTCCTGAAGGGGGCCTCGATCTCGATTAAGCTCCCTCAGTGCCTGTCGGCTGCTGTCCTGAAGGGGGCCTCGATCTCATTTAAGCTCCCTCAGTGTCTGTCGGCTGCTGCTGTCCTGAAGGGGGCCTCGATCTCGTTTAAGCTCCGTCAGTGTCTGTCGGCTGTTGTCCTGAAGGGGGCCTCGTTCTCGTTTAAGCTCCCTCAGTGCCTGTCGGCTGCTGTCCTGAAGGGGGCCTCGATCTCGTTTAAGCTCCCTCAGTGTCTGTCGGCTGCTGTCCTGAAGGGGGCCTCGATCTCGTTTAAGCTCCCTCAGTGCCTGTCGGCTGCTGTCCTGAAGGGGGCCCCGATCTCGTTTAAGCTCCGTCAGTGTCTGTCGGCTGCTGTCCTGAAGGGGCCTCGATCTCGAACCCGATCGCTACGCGGAGACTGAGACGCAACAATCAGGCTGGGGGCCAGAGCACATTTGCTGCACGTTCTCTGGGTTGTAACGCTGCCCCCCCATGCCTGTGTCCCAGGCCGACCCGGGTTAAACGAGGACAGTGCATACAAAGCGGCTTCGCTGGGCTTTTTACAAGCGAAACGTTAAAAAGTTTCCAATGGCCCAAAGCGGCTAAACTCACAAAAAACAGCTTCACCTGTTATTCATTGTGTTCCTGCAAGAGCCGTCAGTCTGACAACAAAACGCAAACGCTGTGTCACCTCAGTTACCATAACGCTGGGTCTATGGGATGAGCTTAGTTTGCCAGCTGTTTAATTATTACTGAGGAGTTATTCCTGCTTACGTGCATTTTACACACACGTATATAATGGATTGGTGGTACCTGACTGGTAAAGTTAAAAACTTGATCCGAGCAGATTTAACCGTTGTCTCTAAGTGCTCAGACTTCAGCAGCGTTAAACTGATCAAGACAACATTTGCAAGGTGGTGTGCAGTTTCAGAACTCACTGCGCGTTTTATCGGGTGGTACTGATCACTGATGTCTCAATTTCAGGTGGTAGGTCACAAAATTTTACACATTATGAGGCCTCTAGAGGCGGAGCTTTTTAATGGTTGATTACACACAACCGTAAAGCTTGTTCTTGCACACTTCCTGGAAGGACATAACATTTTCTCCATGGGAATGTAGAAAAAACATGGTTTTTAGCACTCCCTGGAGTGAGGACTAACCAGCAGACAGCCTTTTGTCATTCCTTATTTTTGTCTTGTAAGTGATGTTTTCCGGAGTCTGACACACGCAGTTCATGTCCACAAAGAACACCAACTGGTCTTTGGTAGAGCGGCCCAAAAATACACTTCCAGCCACTAATACAAACAAACACTGATCTTCTGGGCTTTCATGTTCTAGAGCTCCAGAGACAACTGGGATTAGAAGCGGATGTTTACTTATTTTTCACCTTAACTATGGGTTTATAAAGCAACAATAAATAAGTAATGAATCATCTCTACAAGAGCGCTCCGCCTAAATCTCTGAATAGGAGGTAAATAAACTGAAGATGACATTAATAACTGTCTCGGCAGGTTCCCTTTTCAGTCTGAACACACTGACGCTGGACATGTTCACAGCTGCATAAACTTAGCTTGAAAGTTTTTTTTTTTTTAATTATTGTTCTTTCTTGTGTGTAAAACAAGGGAAAAAATCTTGCACAAATAAGCAAACTGAATAACAGTAAAAGAAGACAGGCACAGTTGTCTGTTCGTTTTTTATACATCAGCATTCAGTCTCTGAGATGGGAGTCGTCAGAACGGTGGATAGAGAGTATTGACAAGGACGGTGGAGGGGGGCAATTGCTTTAACAGATGTATGGGTACGTGACTGTTTTTTTCCCATGTTTGACTGCATTCAGTACTGAAGTGTAGCTGTGTGCTGAATGACAGAACCAAACTACAAAGATGGAACGGAATGTATCCTAAACAATTTAGGCTTTAAATCACAAGTGGTTTCATAACACGTTAACTTATTGGGGAGTGAGAAACACGACAGGGAAAAAGCGCATCATACTTTCCCCAGTAAAGAGATTATAATATTAGGGCAAATAAAGAGCTAAAGCGTGAGACCGAGGTACGGCCAAAATAAGAACCTGGACCCAACATCCATGAGCTTAACTCTGTCTGGTTCTGAGCTGCACAAGTAGCCTTCAGACTGAGCAGTCTGGCCAAGCAGTTACCACTGAGCTAAGGGCACAGGTCTGTTGGAAAGTGGGGTAGGTGACCACAGGAACCCCAACACTGGAGACAAAACCACCACAGGAACCCCAACACTGGAGACAAAACCACCACAGGAACCCCAACACAGAGACAAAACCACCACAGGAACCCCAACACAGAGACAAAACCACCACAGGAACCCCAACACAGAGACAAAACCTCCACAGGAGCCCCAACCCTGAGACAAAACCTTCACAGCAGCCCCAACACTGAGACAAATAGTTATCTGTGTTGGAGTGTAAAATGTAAACACGGTCTTACATTGATTCATGGTTTCTTTTTCTAAAGTGAGGGACTCCGTGTGTTCTGATGTGCAGTGGGCATTAATATCTGCTTTGTGCAGAGCAATTAAAAGTTTAGGAGTGCTCTAGAAGGAGGTGGTATGGAGAGCAGACCAACTCATGTTGTTCACTCAGTGGCACAGCGTATGCCTTGCTGAGAGTCGCTCGTGAATTCTGACCTTTTCCATGCTTATACAGCTGCCTGTTAATCGCATGGGACGCACCAACTTAGTGTTTCTGCTGAAGACAAGTCGCCGCCCAGCAGTAACTAACACTTCCCACTACGCTGATAACCAGCTGTCTTGTCAGAACAGTCATCATGTCAGCCAAACTCATATTCTCTCTCTCTCTCTATTTTTTAACTATGCCTGTTAAATGTCCCTTGGAGATATTCAAAGCAGAAGCAGGAAAATCCATTCCCCCCCAACCCGCAATTAAACATTTTTTGGTTAAAACTGACATTCATCAGATGTCAGTTTGATACTAAATGATGGACAGTTTGATAATAAATCTAAGAAAATAAAAAGCACGGCGCTTTTTAATGGGGGGGGGGTTAAAGTATTGTCTTTTTAAGTCTTTGAATGATACCAAAAAAGGTGCCTGATTTTGTTGTTGGAGTGAGAACTTATCGATTACAGGGAGAAAAGGACCCTGTGAAGGCCGTTTTGCTTTCCAGTTAGACCCCACTGTCACACACAGAGCAATTAAACTTTTTCACAAATTTTTGCAATATTAAAAAACTGGCACTGGTCTGGTAGGCTTAAAGAAATGTCGAAATCTAGGTGCAGATGTTTTTCCTTGTATGTTCCACTAAAGCCAGTTTCTTTGTTCTTTATATATGGGTTATAATGCCGCAGCAAACTTTGTTAATTACGTCAAGTATTTAGGAAAGACAACCATGTCAAAGTAAATTTAACTGAGTTGAACAATTAAATGAAAATGACGCCACCCTTGATTGTAATCTCCCAAACAGACCAATCGCTTGTTACTGTCTCAGACTTTGTAACAGAGCAGCATTACGTTTTCAGTTGCTTGCTCTTGGCTTTTTCTGGTAGTTGACTTCATGTGTCTGAAACGTTCGGTAAGCACTCCGCATATCCCACATGCTCCTAAAGATGATTTAAAGTTGTTTGCTGTTAACTGTTATTATTATTGTTGTGTGGCTCACATGATAAACTGGCCGACAAGAGTGTAACAGCAGGAAAAGGAGGCTGGTGTCTTGCTAACTCTGCTCTACTGATGGTAATTGTTCACAGCTGGATCCGAGAGGCGGACTCTGTCTTCCTGGGTTTCAGCAGTAAGCCATCTGAGTGATCTGTGACCCCTCACAAATAAATCAGGCTCCTTCAGAGATCTCTGTGTTCTGGGACAACACTAAAAGATTTTTTTTTCACTCATCATTTGACATAAGCTCACAAAAACAGGAGCTTGGAGAGGATCAAAGAGTCTTAAATTTATCTATCAAATAGTTCTCATTGTAACAGTTAAAGTTGTTTTTATTCTCCCCCCCCCCCCATATATCATATTTTTAAAAAGCCGTTCATGTTTCACTGTCTCCTTTAATGCAAAAATACTCTTTTTTTTGGCGGTGCTTATCTGTAGAGGCTTTTCAAAAATTACATCTCTGGGGAGCGACAGTCCCAAAATTCCCGAATGCAGATCTGCTGACTGTCCGCCATCCAACTCAGGGAAAAAACCCGAGGCAGAGCCACCGCGATGTGTTTTACTCACCACTTCATATTCTCTGAATGCGTAAAGACCTTGGTCTGTGTTTGTTTATGAAAAGCTTCCAGACTTGCATCTGTCCACTGGGACTGGTCCAGCAAGAATTCACTAGAAAATCAAACAAATGTCATCGGTCACATTCTGTGACATTTATAATGCTTCTATAAACCGTATGAAGAAAGTGGCAGAAGAACAGGACTGTTACTATGGAAACGCTGTTGTGTAATAGGGTGGTTGTCGTGGTCATTGGTCCAGATTACAAAAGCACATGACTGTCTGTTTTCTCTCCAGGTCTCCCCTTCTTTGACTCTTGCCGAAGTTGTTTAGCTTTTCTTATATCTGCAGGAGTCTAAGCCAGGGGAATAGAATGTAGCCTTTTACCCTGAGCTGAATTCCTCCAGGCACTGGAATCCTATCCCATCAAAAAGTCAATGAAGCCTAGATCTTCAAACCTTCTTGTTTAAGTATTAATTGTTTTGTATTGGATTACATTATATTGGCATTTCCAATTGGTTCATTTGTCTGATCCACAAGGAGGTTAAATTTATAGTTTAGTTTTGTTGTTTGTTTGGTCTCCTGTTATCAGCTGTGTGTTTGGACCTTATGACATGCTGATAATTGAAGTTCTCCAGTATGAAACGTACTGTGGCATATTGTCCTCACAGTAAATTGTGCTTTATATATGCTGATGGCTTTCTGTTATCAAAAAGTTCATCAGACATCTGTATTGTTTTATTACTAAATCATAACTTAATTATGTATGCGCTTGTGGTATATATGAGATACACAGTAAAATTATATATGAGATACAAAAGTAAAATTATAGGAAAACTGCCAACTGCAACTTGACTTCCTTGATTTTTAAGATCACTACACACACTGGACAAAAATGACCAGTTTTCATGAATTTTAAATGGCTATTATTACAGTAGAAGATAATTTAAAAATATGCATGTTATTTTTAAATCATTCTATCAGTACTGCAAGGTCACTTCATTAGCCGTTCGACTAACACTTTTCCTGCTATGACCAACTTGGCCACAAGGTGGTGCTTTACTGTCCTTCAGCATAAATATCACATTGCTATATACGTAATTGCCTTTATGAGAATGCATTTTTTCCCCATTAACAAGATCCAAATTATAGCGGTCTGAACATTCTTTTGAGAAGTAATAATTTACACGGAGAAATAGAAAATATTTTATATGTCTAAGAAATTTAAGACAACTCCAGTGACAGCAATACCACAGAGGCAGAGTGAAATAGCACTAAATTTCTGCCGTAGACAACAAGTGTGGTTACCTTGCTGTGTCACGGTCAGTGTCTTTAGAAGGACTTTGTTCATACTTCTTTGTCAACTGCTATATTTTGTCTTTTCAAATTTAAATCTGTGTGCCAAGATGGAAATGCAAGAAGTATTATGTACAAAGAAATGTACATTGTGTTTAATGTATTCAAAATTTAAGTATGAACATCTAGAACAATCTTCAACATATTAAAAAAACATGGTGCAAGTTGTAGAGCTGGAATAAATCTGGTTTACACCCAATTTCACTAACAAAAGGAAAATGGTGTGAACTGGTTTTAAACCTGATTTAAATGGGGGAAAATAACTCTATCTGACACACAATCACAGGACGTAATGTGTAACCCAAGAACCATTGTGTGTCTAACAGTTCCTTTTCCTCTGGTTTTAAACCCATCTCTCCAGTGGCCGCTGAAGCGGATATTGAGAGCTGTGATCCCTTTGGAGTCTGCAGACTGGAAGACTCCATCTGGTATAGTCATAGAATCAAAAGCTGGAGTCCTGCACATCCCCTGTTCAGCCCCGCACAGCCCCTGTTCAGCCCCCGCACAGTCCCTGTTCAGCCCCTGCACATCCCCCGCACAGCCCTTGTTCAGCCCCTGTTTAGCCCCTGCACAGTCCCTGTTCAGCCCCCGCACAGCTCCCGCACAGCCCCTGCACAGCCCCTGTTCAGCCCCTGCACAGCCCCCGTTCAGCCCCCGCACAGCCCCTGTTAAGGCCCTGTTTATCCACTGCACAGTCCCTGTTTAGCCCCATTTCAGGCCCTATGTTTTACTGTTCTGACGTGTCATACACTAACACAATGTAGAGCAAACTGCGGTCTCTCTTAAAAAACAGCACTGACACCCTTCAGACTGCAGCCTGCACACTGATGCGGGCGCTCATTATGCAGACACTTATTGCAACGCCGTTGCATTGCTGCATCGTGGTTTCTGCTTTGCCTCAAAACCTCGCATTGAAGAAGATGAGGACAATATGAGCAAGACCACCATTGCATTGGACAGCTATAAACTGAGTTTGGTTCCATTTCTGTGGGTTTTCATTCCAAACTCCAATGGCCTTTGTATAAAAATAACTCTTTTGTGTTTTGTTCTGAAGTCAATTTCTGGATTATACTGCATGTGTATCAAAAATATTGTTAAAGAAGACCCCCCCACTCCCCCCCCCCCAGCCTTCTCTCTCTTCCCCTCCGCAGGTATTATTTTTTTCAAACCACTCTTGACTTTCCTCGGTTGATCAGCACCTTGGATGTGTGTTTGCCCATTAGCCGCTCACAGCTATGTTCCCGTGGTCAGGTAGACACAGCACAGTGTCTGACACACAGGAACTGCTTTCCATGCCTTGGGGTTAAACACAGTGGATGTACTGAATTAATTACCGAACTGAATAAGAGAGAGGCAGCTCTCATTTTTACAAAACCCCATTGTGTCCGGGTATGCTATTGTTACGCCACCAGATGTGGATGTCTAGGTGGTGTGACTCCTACAGGATCATGGGAAGGAGGGCGCTGGCAAGCTGGCGGGGGACTTGTGGTGCGTCTGGCGACACGGAAGCTGTTAATGAGCCGAAGCCACTTTCCCATGCTGAAATGTTTCTTTTAATTATTATTATTATTATTATTATTATTATTATTATTATTATTATTATTAATTTATTTATTTATTTGCCTGAGACCACTAGGCCAGGTTTGGCCTGAGTGTTTTTACAGTGCAGCTGAACACAGATTTTCCACTAAGAACTGTCAGCGGCAGATGAGTGAGTGTCTGCCTCCATCGGAGGAAGATTCCAGATCGGGACTTTCGCCAGCACGTTAATTCCTACCACATGTCAGGGAATAAAAGCGCGCACGCAGATCGCGAGAGTGACAGCGGCACGGCAGTCGACGTGCGTTCAAATCCTGTTTTAATAATGGAAAATGACTCCAGCGGTACTCCCCGCGTTTTATCACCTCCCATCACCTTCCCGTCTGCTTTATTCCTATTTTACTTCAATTTCCTCTGTCCACTTTGCGAGTGATCTTCTGTTAACTGAATCAGGGCTGTGAGATCAGGGTGCTGGTGCCACATGCGGGTCTGAGCAAACCCTGAAGATCTGCATTCCCGTGAAATAACGCTCAAGTCTCGACAACATGACATCAGGTACAGTTTTGCTGAGCGGGGATGCGATGCTCAGTGTTAGTAAAAGCACAGGGATGGAACTCTTGACAAAACCCACAAGCCTCTGGTAAGCTCTCCAGCACTGCCGCTATTACGCCTGCCTAGGACTGGCATAGACTCAACAAGATTTTGAATTTACATGCTGGTTGGTGTTCATGATGATCGTTCTAATGTTTCCTCCGGGGTGGTCGCATCCATAGACTTTATGCAGCTCAGTCTGTTCCTAACCCCTGAGAAGCTCTCCAGTTATCCACAAAATGAGACATGAGGCTTTATCGCTGCCTCTTAATTTTTCCCATCTGGATTATGCCATTCCTTTAAACCCATTGACACCACTATTAACCATTTAAGACTGAGCTGCAGTATGATCTGGAGCCGACACTAAAGAGTGTGTGATTCCAAACCAGACACGTTTTTTTTCCAGCCTTGTATTGCACTGCCGTCTGCTACCCACCATTTCTCTACAAACCGCATGTCACATAATTTTTCAAGGAAACATACAATTTTGAACAGATAGTGCAGTCAAATCTTTAATATAACACTCAATTCAAATTTCAAGATTCTAAAACAAATGTATACTGTATATTGTGAGTGTGAGTGTGAGTGTGTGTGTGTGTGTGTGTGTGTGTGTGTGTGTGTGTGTAATAGTAACTGTTAAACTTCCACAACACCAGCACATACTCCTCTGTAAGAGGCACATGCCTCTAACCATTTTCCAGAATTGTTTTGCAAACATAAATCAAATAGTTCCAAGAAGGTGCTCAGTTCTGCTTTTATCGCGATGTTTCATTAAATTAGAAACAAATCAGGTTTATTCCTGCAGTGGGATTTCCTAAGAACACGATTATTGAGCCCTTTGGTTCCGGAATTAGCCGCTCATGCTGTTTAAATGGTCAGACATTGACGTTAATTAACGAGAAGTGTTTACGAATGATTGCAACACTTGCTACATTACAGTGGTTCAAAGTAGTTCAGTGGCAGAATCCCAGACAAGCCACCACCGTGGCCCTGAAGATTTAACTGGAAACTCCGCAGTAACGGGCCGGCCCTGTAAAACCCTGTAAAGCTAATGAGTAAATTTGTCAATTACTTTCCTAGTAAAAATTCCAGTAAGAAAGAAAAGAATGACAGTAAACCGTGTTGTAAGAGAAAGACGGTAAGGTGTCACCCGAGGTGTTATTAATAGCACGTTTCCAGAAACATTATCTGAGGATTAAATGTGGAAACTATAGCCGAGGTTTGCACAGTTCTGTAGTTAACATTCTAATATTTGTTAAATTACATAAAGAAGGAGCATATTTTAGTTTTAAACAGCTTCAAACTGTTTGAAGTGAAGAGATGGGCCTTTATTTTATAGCTTTGATTTTCTTCCTTACCATGCATACACATGCCAAATAAAAAAAATATATAATGAAGACGTATTAGTCGGCATCCACAGGTGAATGCACAGGTGTGTAGATGAAGCACTACAGGACAGCAGAACTATGAGCTTCAGCCTCATACATGGACAACAAGGTCAACCCAGTTTCACACGTGTTCGCCCATGGTATGGGCTGAAATAGGTTCAGATGATTCAGGTCGAGTTCTGTCTTTGAACTGCCCCTGTCTGTGCACCTTGTACGTTCAAGTCCCTGGGACGTCCTCCAGACTGGAGGAATGGGCTCCAAGCTCAGTGTGACCTTAAAGTGGAAAAGCAGTTCTGGACAACGTCTCATCCTCTGAAGTGAATCGTCTTCAGGGGAAAATTACAAATGAGTCTCTAAATTCGCTTACATTGTTCTCCTAGTTGCACTGCAGCTCAAAGCTGTTCAGATCAGTCCCTGGGACTCCAGATTATGGTGTAGAACTTAAGTTGTTACCAAACCATCATGATCTGTAAGTGAGTATAACAAGGGGAAGAGGGAAGTCTGGGCGTCCCTTCTTAGACTGCTGTCCCCGCGACCTGGCCCCAGATAAGCCGGAGAAAATGGATGGATGGATGGATGGATATAACAGTTGATGGGGCAGAACCAATGTTGGTGACAATAAATCAGTTACAAGTCAGGAGGGCCAGAGAGCTGGGTTACAGGTCAGGAGGGCCAGAGAGCTGGGTTCATTTTATATACATCTTTTCAAAAAGATTACCGAATATTCTTAGACTACGGTTAACAAACATGACAGAACCTTTTGTCAGTTTCAGATAGAAAGAGTGCTTTCTAAGCAAGAATACACATTAATATGGTTGGCCTCTAATAGAGAGTGACCAGTCCACCTGCCACCTGCCTCCACTGCCTTTTGTTTGAGACCACAAACATCAGAAGACTCATTGTTCTAGACCACACTTACACACTGTGCGTCTCACAAAGGTGCGGTGTTCTAGACCACACTTACACACTGTGCGTCT
>JABJVR010000021.1:10114979-10150783 GCA_025773905.1 Chitala chitala
TTCCGTAGTAAGCAGAACTGGCACAGGTGTGCAGGGCGGTGCCCGCTTTGATTCCGTAGTAAGCAGAACTGGCACAGGTGTGCAGGGCGGTGCACGGTGCACGCTTTGATTCCGTAGTAAGCAGAACTGGCACAGGTGTGCAGGGCGGTGCCCGCTTTGATTCCGTAGTAAGCAGAACTGGCACAGTGTGCAGGGCAACATTCTCCCTGTTTTCCTGGAGGATTGCCACCTCTGTGTTCAGGCTCAGCATACTGTATGTACACTTGTCTTCCTCCAACTTCTTAACTGGTTGGCGTTCAGGCTGATTTGGTCCACTGCTGTGCTGGGGCTCGACACCCGAGTCTTCCTCCCACTTCTCACGTGCTTAGCGTTCAGGCCGATTTAGACTTGGTGTGTCTTTGTTGTTCTTCTTATGTCCCACGCGCATCTTTGTCTCCACAGATATGAGAAAAGCTTTGTCCAGGGACACGGATAAGAAGTCCATCGTCCCTCTGCCTCACCCGGTCAGACCTGAAGACATAGAATAACAACACGCTGTGACTCTCTTGCAGTTTTGCTGCCCTTTTTAACATTCTTATTTATTTCACAATAATGAGATCAGACTTTATCTGCAGTATGAATGTGATTTTCTTGAACTTTTAAAACATCAGTATCTTGCTGCACAGACCGGATTTAGTGCCACAGAAAGCAGTTTGAAGGCAAGGAATTGATGGAGACGTTTAAGATGCTTTTCCATTGGAGAAATTAGCTGCTGTAAGACAGTCACAGCTTTTCCCTTTCTGTTAAAAGACACACTTGTGTATAACTGGACAGACAATAAAGTGCGTGTACTGTATCATGTTTCTGTTCTGTACTGTATCATGTTTCTGTTCATTCAGAAAAATTTGTATAAATGTTTATTATATAGGATGGTGTGACAGTTCTTTTATTTTAAAAGGATAAGATTAAGCTTTAACAGCATCGTGCACAAATGTAATGTCTGGTTATCGTGCAGATATTACAGTTTATATTTTTGTGACATTTAAAAAGAAGCTCTGAGGTGTCCCTCAGTAGACTCTGTGTTATGACATTAATTTAGAAACAACCTATTAATGCATTGATTGAAGCCTTATCGGTAAATGTTGCAATACATTTATTAATTTTGCAACTAACCTCAACTTACAATGTGAACTGGTAGAGATGTTATTAACGGCATGTTACGTACTTGCAGGAATCCTTTGTAGTAGATGGAGGATTGGTGAGTTCATGTCATCAAGTGGATTACACAGGTCACAGTTGCAGTGTCTATGCTGCCTCAATTTTTTGAACTTACTTAACCTTCTGTATGCTTGTGGTGTGTTTTTCCTTCCTTCCCTAATTACGTCTCCGTGGATCTTTCATGTCTCTCCCTGCCATTCTGAGAAGAGGACCATGAATCTCCACATTTGCAAACACTGGAGTCAGTGCTTGGATTACAGTCAGCAGATTGTCATGTGGAGCAGCCTTGAGATACTGGCTGCCAGTCCATGTTTGGCCTGACAACATTCGGGACCTGCTTCAGCCCAGACAGGTCACTGCCAGCCTTGTTCTCCACGCTGACTCCGTGTAAGGGATCGTCTCCTCAGGGTGACACCACGGCCTCTCCCTTGACTCCTTATCACAGGACAGAATATAGCATGATATATGAAGCACTAATGTAATTAGATTTCTCTAATGTGGGTTGAGGAAGAAGATATGCAGTAAGTGAGCCAGTTATCTGAGCCTGTCAGTCTCAGCATTAACCGTGTTATAGGAGAAGAGTCTTTACGTTATGGAATTGTACTTATTCATAATTATCTATTAGAAACATAGGCAGGAGGAAATGTATACTGAAATAATGTAAATGGTACATGAGAAACATTGAACAAGGTCAGGTCGAGGTCAAATGGTTTTTATTATCATTTCAGTTGTACACAGTGTTGGTACAGTACATTGTTAAATGAAACGAGCACAACAAAACACAAAAGGACAACACAAAACTACTACTGGAATATACAGGATGCTAAGAGAGCAAGTAGTTCTATACATGGTGCATCAAGTGTGATGAGGACAGGTGGAGGGAGATGGGCTTTCCTCAATTTTCGTAGGAAGTAGAGCTGTTGTTGACCCTTTCTTACACTGGAACTAGTGTTAAGGGACAAGCAGAAGGTGGACACTAAGGAACTTGGTGTTCTTTACAATGTCCACAGAGGTGCCATTAATGTTCAGCAGAGAAGTGTCATTCTGTACTCTCTTAAAATCCACAACTACCTCTATTTATGTTCAGAGACAGGTTGTTGGCTCTGCACCATTACATTAGTCACTGTAGGCTGGCTAATCATTCTTGTTTACGAGGCCCACCAAGGTCATGTCATCTGCCAACTTGATGTGGCTTGAGCCGTGCATCAGTGTACAGCCGTGTGAACAGTAGTGGATTAAGCGCACAGCCTTGTGGGGCAGCAGTGCTCAACGGGGTGTTGCTGGAGCCACCCCTCTGTGGTCTGTTGTTCTCTGTGGTTGGCAAACTTGACACCAGCTGTGCCCACCACACAGGCATCCAAAGGTAGGGTGGGCATGAGAGGCATCAGCTGGAATAGCAGACAGTAGGTGGGCAAACAGCCTTAATTGCTACAAATCAGAGAGCGTGTTTCCACTGTTGTTTCTTATTCCATGATTGCAGAAAGGGAAACTATAAAACTACCCTAACTGGTCATGCTCACACTTAATGATAAACATCTGTAAGGCATTTTTTTTTTATTTAATAATTTCAAAGCACCACCAACATCCTAGAAGCGGTCGAACCTTCAGTGTTGCAGTCAGCTGCCCGACTGTCTTACCTGTCATGCCACTGTGATGCTTCTGAAAAAGCTCCTTTTTTATTGAGGTGCACATTCAGGTAATAAGACACGTATTTTAGAAAAAGGACTGAGAAATTCTGCAATACATTCATGCTGCTTCAAGCCCAGACTAGCGATTGTCGTTAATATGTTCATTATTGAAATAATCTTTTGTTTTTGTAGAGCTGAACTCTTGAGCTCCTGTGTGTGGGGCCACACTGCCAGTTGGGAGTGTTTCAGCCGTTCCTTTCAAGTCTGTTGAGAGTTTAACCTTGGAGTTTGAGGATAGTCATTTTGCAGAGAAAAATATATGTGTAATTCTGAAACATTAATGAGGGTGGTAAACTGGCTCTGTGATTAGTACTGTTGCCTTCAACCTCTGTGGTTGTGGGTTCAAATCTGGCCTGTTATTCTTTAACAATTAGTTTTGACTAATTTCAGAAGCAGCAGCATATGGCTTCTGAAAGCACACTATAGCCGGGGAAGCGGCGTGTTGGCTGAATGGTTGCAAACACTGCCTCGCATCCCTATAGCTGTGGGTTCAAATCCCACTGGATGTTTTGGCTAAACTCTGAGTCAGCAGCACATTGTGGTACAACACCCAGATAGGCAGGGCAGCACAGTGGCCAAATGGGCTGCACCAGGGAGAACGCTCTCTCCCCCCCCCCAGCAAACAGAACAAGCTGGGCTGCAAAAAGGAGCAGCACCATGAGCAGAGCAGGACCACCAGGCCACACACAGCAGGAGGATATGTGTGCAAGCAGAGCAACAGGAAAACACACGTGCACCAGGAAGACACGCGAGCGGAGCGAAGCGCAGCGAGCCGCGTGCACCATGAAACATGCGAGCGGAGCGAAGCGCAGCGAGCCGCGTGCACCAGGAAAAAGATGCCTTTAATACTAACCCATTATCTGTGTGTTACAAAATAATTTTGTTTTTGAAGTATAACCACCCTCCACCAGGACTCAAACCTTCAACCTCCTGGTTAGGCACCTGATTACCTTACCTGCTACACCACCCTGCCACTAACAAGAGACTTTTTTTGGTTTCTTTTCAGGTATGCATTCAGATCATGTTTTTAAAAAGCACCAACTGGGATTAGAACTACAGACAACACAACCCCCTCACATATAGCCTCACCACCTTCTCCATCACACCACATTAGCACTTACAAATTAAAACAAACACAGAAGTCATTACAGTTACTTTTACTGCAGGGTGTTAAGAGTGTTTTAACTTAGGCACATCACCTCTTGAGATTGGATGCTTTAACCACAAAGTCAGGCAATCAAGCACCTTATCAGTACTCGTGTCTGCCGGGTTTCTGTCCCACTACACATTATTAGTACGGCGGCCTGGTTCAAATCCCAGCCCAGCCAGGCGTGTCCTTGAGCAAGACACCCAGCACTAGCTCATTGTAGCATGTATGTGGAATGTAAGTCGCTTTGGATAAAAGCATCTGCCAAATATTAAAAAAAAAATGTTAGGAAAGGATTTAAAATTAAACGTCTCCCCTTCTAAATTTCCCAGTGATTTTAGACCTGGAGAAAGAAAACAGTGGTTGTGCCAAGTGTATTTTCACTTCACATAATAAAACAATCCATTCTCCTTCTAGGACTGCAACATCTTCATTACCTGCCAAGCAGTGCTAAAATGTGAGCACTGTGTGCTGCCCTCTCGCAGCTAAAACCTAATATTGCAATGAGAAAACATTAATTAAGCTGAAATACCAACTTCTGTCCACTAGAGGGAAGCACACACTGGTAGATATGAATTGTACCATTATTTCCTGTTCACAATTTAATAAACAAATCCATACACGTCCTTACAGAGACACCTATATGCTGAGGAGTACAGAGTTTCAAGTAATTTATTTTATGACAGTTGAATCTCACACTGGTGGACCCAACAGGGTAAGTGTATTCCCTCCCCCATGTTCCTCCACGGTTGAAAAAACATTGCTAGTGCCCTTAAGAGTAGACTGGCTGCTTTCACTTTGAATAAAATGAAGTGCCACCTTGTGCACCCCCTTCATGTATGAAAGTGTGATGATATGCCCTATAGAGCAAGAAAGTGTGAAATGACTTCAGTGCCCTTCTTGTGGAGGAAGTATTAAGTACTACTGCACATGCTGTATATGGTGCCTCTCCATATGTGCACCTTGCCTGGCCCAAACCCTAACTCTATCTCCAGCCTCTCTCCTGACAAAAACCTTAACCAAAGCTCTGGCACCTCTCCTGGAACAAACTCCAACCCTAGCTAAAGCCCTTCTCCTGTCCCTAACCTTAATCCTAGCTCCAGCCCCTCTCCTGTCCCAAACCTTAACCCTACCTCCAGCCCCTCTCCCTGTCCTAACCTTAACCCTAGTTCCAGCAACCCCTCCTGTCCCTAACCCTAACCGTAACTCCAGCCCTTCAAACTGCCTGAATATGCCACTGATCTCAGACATAGAGGAGACACACTGGAGCAACTTACGTTGCTGCTTGTAATGTACTAAATACCTTACCTGATGAACCAGGGTGCCTCTGAAGTTAACCATTAATTTCTTTTCCTTTCCAAGGAATGTGGGATTTCATCTTTAAAATGCAGAGCTAGAGGGTTTAAGTAGTTTTTGTTACAGTTGTTGTTCATGAAGAGGTAGTACCCTTTGACTGAGTTGTACTTGTAACCCGTAGGACGGCATCGCACCTGCAGTTCTCTTGTACAACACACATTTCTGAAGCTCCAACGCTTTCCTCTAACATGCAGAAAAAAGCATGAAACCTAAGAATTAAAAAGTGCTTCTGTGGCCCATTTCCACAGCTTCCTTAAAAAAAGTCTAAATCATACACAATTTATAACATCTTTGGGGTTTGATAGTGTGTGCCTTTAAAGAATTATTCCCTTTGTTGTTTGAATTCAAACCATCCATGTAGGTGTTGTGAGAACAGCCCTTTGTATTGAATTGTTGTACTGCAAAACAGTGGGTAAAGTAATACATATATTAATACATAAAAGTACCCAGTCTTTTATTTTCAAACTGGCTATGCTTGCCTGATTTTTCATCAAAAATCATATTCTGTAACGCTGAGTATGAAAAAGTGCAGCCTTACCTGCAGCCTACAAGTACTTAACCTACCTACAGGTGACTAAAGCCACAGACCTCATGGTCAGATGTAGTGTAAATTTGAACATTATAATCTTGAATTATGATGGTAAAACCTACATTCTTCTCTTAATGACAAACACTATATATATGAAGTGACTGAAACTATACCTTTACTTCCAAACTGCAAATTACTATATTTTTAGTTACCAACATGAAATTGTAAACAATATTCTTCCTTCCAAATTTTACCTTATGTCTGAATGCCAACATTAAAGCTGTGTGTATAAGACACGGGACTTTTACTTTCAAATGACAAAAATAAATTTTCTCAAAACAACACTATATTCCTGTACATGTACGAAAAATCATAAATGTTAATAATAACGGAAATGGAGAAGGAATACATATCTATTCAACTTCAACCTCGTAAAAATTCACGTCTTTCATGATATCTTTTGTAATGCACTGTGAGAAAGGAACATATTTAAGGTTCCTGCCTGTAAAGAATGCGGTCATTTTGTAACAAGTTTATGCAAGGAAATTATGCAAATGTACGAACACCGAAGAAAGACGACGCAGGCGAAGATGCGGCCATTTTGTCCGTTGAACATCCCTGGCACACCGACAAAGGGTTCATCAAAGTGAAAAGCTGTTTGAAATACAATGACAATGAGAACAAAAGCACGAGCGTCTCTTGTCACCTGCAGTGCTTACACATCTATTAGGTTCTTTATTGCATATTCATATTGTTTTAAAGGACTAAATTCAGCACGTCTTTGAGCAAGACTTAAAAGCTGAAGCTCACAAATGAAAACTGATGAAAAGCTTGACAGGCCGCAGCGTTGTCATGGCAGAACATCCATCCGGAGCTCCACCAGAGGGCACTGCTTTATCAAAAAGTCAAAGTGTGTAGGTTAGACCTACGAAGAAAACAATCTTGATTAAAGTTTCCTCTCTATAACGCTGCATGATTCAAAAAAGCTTTTTAATCAGTACACAGTTCACATGGAATGGTCAAAGAGATGCGTTTTATCTGCTGAAGCGCCGCGCATGAAGCTGTGATTCTGGCGTTCATACCCTTGGTCAACATCTAACATAGTATGATAAACGGAGGACTCGGAGTTCAGTTTATTACATTATCAAACTGACTTTACAAGAAGCGCTCCGTTTGTCGTATTTACTGAACACGTATTCGATCGTTCTGAACGGAAAACACAGCGGCAAGGTGTTTGGTCTTTAGAAAACGCATGGCAGACTTATAAAACCGCGTGATGGATAAGAGGACGTCCTGCAGGCAGCCCCCCTGCTTTTTATTAGTCTACAATGCGGCCTGCCTTTTCCGTTCTCTGTACCTTCCGTTAAATATCTAATTTCAGTGTGAGACACCAGATGAGCTTTCAGACGCTGAACCACGCTAAAACATCTCACCTGTGCAGCCGCCGCCCCTCTCCCACACCTGCGTATTTGCCGTTTCCCAATAAAACTTTACCGCGCGTGACTGTCGTGCGGTTTGCATGTAATTTGATGGATGGATTGTGCTAAACACGCGTGTAAATCTCTAGTTATGAATCACACCGTTTTACAAATGGCTTTAAACTTTTTTTCTAACGCTTGTGTTACGTATGTTGTTTAGAAATCCAATATATGATATACTTTATGTGTTTATGTACTGAGACACACCCAGTATAGAAGCACCACCCCCTCCCACACACACACACACATTTTGTAAGGACTCACATTGACAGCTTCAGGATATGCTTCAGAAACACGCAAACAAACAAAACAAAAACAAATAGCTTTAGAGGAATTCGTTGTAATTGGTTTTTACACATCATTTGTTCTTTTTTTGGCCTGGGGGGTTAAAGGTTGGATGCATAGTTAGTTTTGTTAATTGAAAATCACCCTTCTGAAGCAAAGGCATTACAGTTCGTAAAAGAAAGAAATATCATTCTTTTACATGACAATAACAACACAGCCAAAAATAAAATAGTGAGGGCTGCAGCAAAATACACAAAGCAGCAGGATGCAGCATTACCAAATGTTAAAAGTTGACTGATTTGGCCAGGAAACGTTGCTTTTACAGGGATTGCTGATTGTAACTGTTTCAGTGCATTCCTTTCTTGAGTTAAAGCAGACAAAAGCTATATTTGTTGGTGTATGTTTACATCATCTGTTCTTATCTAGTGAATTCAGAACCAAAGAAAGGACAGATCAGTGGTTATTTTAATGTTTAATTAAACATATGAAATTTAGGAATACAGAGGAATCCATGCGTCCTTTCCCCCATGCGTCTTTTCACCATGCGCCTCCTTTCTGCCCATGCCTCCTTTCCCCCATGTGTCTTTTCACCATGCGCCTCCTTTCTGCCCACGCCTCCTTTCCCCCGTACCTCGAGTGTTTGGGTGAGGAGCTGATTACAGCCTCATGTCCTCTGTCAGTGCTGGATGTGCTGCTATTTTCATCAAACAAGTGCGTTTTGGAACCAATCTGCCTAATTATTAGCGCTTCAGGACTAATTAGTGTGCTAAGGCCTTGGACATGTCATTAACAAAGCAGACAGCTGCACAGCATTGATGAAACTTACCAACATGGTCTCCAGCTACACCTGAAGCAAGACTCAGCATAGGAGATGGAGGAACACTCATTTTCCTAAAATTCTCCACAACAAGAAAAGCTTTTTGCCACTACAGCATGTGATCTTAGACAATAATATATAGAGTGGGCAGTGAAATGGTTTCAAGTAAAACACAATGTATATGATTACTGTAAATGCAGGAGAACTTGTGTATGCATTTTCTAATTTCAAAATGATTGTACTGTGAAGTTGTCATCAAGAAACACTTAGAGGAAAACAGTGTATAGCATTATATTATCTTCAGTTTACACACTTTACTACTGAACAGACACAAAAGTGAGCATACACAGAAAGTACTAGTTATTAGTTAGCAGGATCCCTGAACACAGGGATCACAATGCCCAAACCCAAGGCCTGCTGGTGTAAAGATTAACCTGGCTATCCAAACGGTGCAGAGCTGTCCCAGGGTCAGCTGAGGCCTGAGATGATAGCTGCCTAGCAACTGACTGCCCGTCCAGCGCAGTGGCCACTATGTGGCCAGGAGACCAGAGAGCATCATTGTCTGGCTATTCAGAAGCTGTCCCTCTGTCTTACATCCATCACTGCACTTACGCACTTAATGGGAGCCATCATTCTAAGCTGAACACTGAACACACAGCACCATGCATTCAGACCTGGTTATTTTAACATTTCCTCTGTACATGTTCATTGTTTTCCAGGCAGTTGCTCTTTGGTCCTTAACCTAACATGTCTCAGTCTGCACCGTAACAACACAGGTAATTCTGTGGCCTGTAGGGGGCGCCACTGGGCACTGATCATCCAGTCAGTAGGGTGTACCATTTTGTGGGAGCCAGTGGCAGATGTCGCATGCATGCGCTGAGTTGGTAGGATGGAGTGTAATTCAGGATTACACTTTATTCAGATTAATTTTTCTTCTTACACTAAGTCATCAAGTCATTTTTACGGGCTCTTGTCCGGGTCTGCCTGTGAATGGTGGAGCGAGACGGTCGCATTAATATGTCTGTATAGGAAAATCTGCAAAACACTGCATTAGTGAGCAAAATATTCCATTTGGAAAGCAAAGCGTCACTATGTTTCTTCCCCAGTATCTCACAAAATAGCAGAGACCTTCATTCAATTTTGAAGTCAGTATTTTATATTCAGGTTAAGTTGGCCCTTAAAATTGCTCTATTTATTGCACATGCTCATTGCCTTTTCAAAATTCACTCAATTACAACAAAACACTAGAATATCCACAACGTGAACGTGAGTGGTCTATTAATGCAGTCAAAAGTCCATTACCAAACTGACGAAGGAAATGGTGAAGGCATGGTAGCTAATTACTGTGCTGAAATGTTCATCAGACTAAACTGGACTGGACCAGACATGGCCGGACCTGTGTGTGTTGCGTGTGTGACTGAAACCAATGCAGACAAGTTTCTCCACAGCAGCTCACACATGGAGCAGCAGGGCTGAAAAAGCCCCGTCTGCTGTACAGATACGTCAAACGCCACTCAGTTGCCTTCATATTAAATGTTGTGTATTAAAATATAGAATTTAAGTGAATATTAAATTATAGTTTTGTCTGGACTGTAATTATTAGCCCTGAAATATGTTTATATTACACAGGTTGCATACCGACTTACAGACAGTAGACTGTGTGGCACAGAGGATGGCACAGAGGATGGCATGATGCTGTACATCCTGTGTATCCACTCAGCTGGGCACTAATGCCCCCACCCCACACACAGCATCATCATCATCATCATCATCACCCCCCCTCTACCCCCCGCTCTGCCTTCGTATCCACAGCAACCCCAAATCTGCACTGCAGGAGCTGCCACGCCTCCCGTCAGGGTTGGAGCATTCCTTCAATTCGAGTGGGGGGTGGGAGAGTGGAGGTTGCAGCACGACAAACGGAAAATGGAGAAGCTTAAGGTGCAGTGAAACATCAGGAATAAAGACGTGACTATAACTAAAACTCAAATCTGAGAGCGTGCTGTGTGTCACCTGTTCTTTTTACAACCTTCTTCTTGAAGCCATCCCTGAAACAGGGAGAGAGACAGCAGAGAACAACACTGAGCCCAGTGTTCTATTTTTTTCCAGTTATCCTGGCCAAGAACCATTCTGTAATGTGGGCACTGATCACTACCTAGGACCATGATCAGGGCAGGACGTGTTTGTAAGATCCTGCTGTATTCGAAAAAAAATGTACATTTTTCTGGCAGTTTCCAACGTGTTGTTCTGTACCACATACTCAGGGATATGAGGCACTGGCTAAAGCAGCTCACTGGCTGGACACACGCCTCAGCACGGCTGTTCTCACCTGCGCATGTGAACTCGTCACCTGCCTCATTCATGAAGATACCTGCCTTCCTCTGGGCTCTGACCACAAGGCGCTGATGTCCTTCAGGGCCTTCTGGGAGCACGCTGGGGCCTGCACGCACATACAGGTGTACAGCAATATGTGCACACTGAACACATAACAGGGAGATGCAGAGCTGGTTCCTTGTTGATGGGGAGATGTTTTTAAAAAGAGCAACTGCAGCGGAGTGTGATTGCTGCAGTGCCAGTGGGCACTGCTGGAAACGGTTTTCTCCTCATGGAGTGCCACTGAGGGGGACACAGGCCAGAGGACAAGTGCTCTCTGCTTGTCTCTTCCTCTGTTCCCTCTCTCTCCAGCATCTGTTCACCCTCTCAGTTCTCGACAAGCCAAGACGAAAGATCTGTACCCCAGCCAAGCTAGCCTCTGCCAGACTGAAGAGACTGAACCCCCCACTTCCTCCCCCATGCCCCCCTCTCGCTCTCACAGCTGCTGACATTTTGCTGTGACATTTTCTGGTGAGCGCTGTGCCTCCCGGAATCCAGGAGTCTCAAGAATGTAGCTCCCATTTCTCTGGCCGATGGAAACGAATGTCATGTAGCTTTTGGCTGCCCACCAATTCCAGAACACAAACGCTGTACAAACCACTGGCACTGGCACAGTTCCCAGTGACCAAAGAAAGACTAAAATAAATATGATCAAACTGGTTTCTGTCTTATAATATATAACACCAATTTTAAACTTAAAAGTAGCATATTTTTAAGGCCTTAGTTATTTCCTTCACCACTATGTCCTCCACAGGTGTATTTCATCGATGTGACACCCTGACACTACAGGTGAGGTGCGCAGAAAACAAAGAATGAGGAAACAGGTGAACCTCTCTGGATCATCCACGGTCTGTGATCACCTCACTACATCTATAGTCCCTCAGAGGTTTAAAAAGAAGTTATTAATTTTCTTATTTAATGATTGCATGATTTAAAGAAAAATCAAAACAAAACCTCCCACAGAATACAAAAGAGTACCGACTCAAGAAGTACATTTTAAAACCAAAAAGATACTATTTTATAAACACTGGAAACCTTGTCAAGGTTGAAACATCTCTGTAGGCAGTTAACATAAAGTACAGGTGCACAAGTGCTCTTTGGACTTAATAACACAATTATATTGTAGATCCATAATTTGATGTCAAGACTGGTGTGTGGTTTTACTTTTATTGAAATATTATCTATGGATCACAAACAAATGTTTAACATTGTAGATCACATGACATTTCTACGTAAATTTTGGTTCTTAATCCACACTCAGAGGTGACTTTGCAAATTTCAGGCTATGCGTTCAAGGCCTTGCAGACTGTTCTCACCGAGGCTCAGGCAGGTCACCTAATAGGACAATGAATATTCCACACAGCCACAGTACCTGTCATAGACAAGCAGGGAAATAAATCACATTGTCAGAGAGGGAGCCTCAGGACAGCTGACCGAGCATCACAGGTGTCCAGCCCGTCCAATCAGAACTGACTCCAAAGGTGGTAATGGATGACATTATACTCAGACAGCACTTCATCAGGCTCTGCCCCACTTCAGGCCCCGCCCACCACAGGCTCCACCCTCCCACCCTACACCACACCCAAAATCAAATCCAAGCCTTTGCCCTGCACACTCAGGCCCAATCAGGACAGACATCATGTCTCTGCCCACAGGCTTGCTGTTGGCACAGTAATAACTTTTTTACTTTTTTGGGGGGGGGTGAAGGGGGGGTTAAAGGAGATGGTTGTGCGACAGCAGCACCAGCACCGGCAGTTCTGTGATTGATTTCATTTGATGTGCCTCATTATGCGGACCGCTCCCAACTCCCACTGCATAATTAGGACTTAATTAATTTGAGTGAAATCTTTCATCTGCCAAGGCCAGGCCTGCTTCTTCCTTCCATTTACAACATGATATTAATTTCGGCAGGGAACAGTACTCCACTGATGAAAAGACTGATATAATTAATTAAGTATAATTTTTTCGTTCTGAGGGAAATAATAAGTGCAGTGAGCAGTGCCTGATTAACCCTATTATATTAACTAATTAGGGGATCGTTTCATAATCAAGGAAGTACCACAATTATGAGCGAATGCAAATTACTGCATCTAATGAGCAGTGTGTCAATTTGGAATATGCTTTGTTTGGGAAATGTGACATTCCAAATTCTCCTTAAAAAGGGCACTTACTTGTGTGTGTGTGTGTGTGTGTGTGTGTGTGTGTGTGGAAAAGAGCTTTAGGGCTTGTATTGAGTTAGCGTGAATAACAACGCTGTTTAAAAATTTTCAAAGAATTTCTACCAAACTGTTTGTTGCACTATCATTTTAGAACACAAATAATGTTCTGAGACATGCAAGGCGTGAGCCGTGACCGCTCCGCGCTGGCTTCGCTGGCGGTGTGCTCAGTTTTGCAAATGTCCTCTTGCGTTTGAGCCCTGTTCTGACGGTCCTCCTCTGTGGCCATTCCAGCATGACGACCATCCCTTGATCATCCTCCACCATTTTGTTGTACTGCATCCCCGCCTCCACAGCAGCAAGGACGATGAAGACGTGGTTTATCAGAATTGCCCACTGACCTCAATTTACAGTAATGGCAGAAGCCATAAAATGTCATGTTGATTCTATTATGCTATTTATTTCCTCTGCAGATGGTCCTACGCAGTGTGGCCTCTCTCTGTTTACACTCTGCCATCTATATCTGGCCTCTACACAGACAAGTGGAACAGGCTGCATCCCTGCTTATGTTTAATTAATGTTACACATTTCACATAGTTAAATGTTAATGATGGGGTTGCAAATAAAGTGGCCAGCTAACTTCCCTCTTCCTCCTGTTGTCTCCAACTCATCCTTGTTGGCAGAACAAGCTAAGCACCATGTTTTCAGCACCACGGACAGCACCTCTAACATTTCAACAGTGTGGCGAACACACATCTGCTGTGTTCCTTGAATAGTTTGATCTCTTCCACTATGTCCTCCACATAAAACATCCCAGACTTTTTTTTGCATTCACTGCAAATGGAAAAAAACAACAGTAATACAAATTATTCAGAACAGTTCAAGATGACACTGTTGCGGGTTTCTTAAAAAAAAAATAAAAAATACAGTACTTGGTAACAATCAAGTTACGCAACTCCTGTCACAAGTGTTCCCATCTGGGCAGTACATTTCCTGTCAAGGAGCGCAAGTGTAACCAAGCATAAGAGTGCATGTTTTCCACTCTGATAGTAAAGATGAGATCTGTCAGAACGGGCTGTGGAGACGACCAGATGCACACGTGGCGGTGAGGCATGGAGCGGCGAGGGCGGAGCTCCGGGCTCATTTACACATTCACCCCAAGCGAACACCTGGGACTGTCGAGCCTTCGGAGGCAGCCGCACTCAGGTGTGTCTTCGCTGCGCTAGGCCAGCCGTTTCACCTTCATTACCATAGGGAGCAGTGAATCGCAGTGCCACATTTAAGTAGAAAGTCCTGCCAACAAGCCTGGGGAGAAGTGTCTGTGTAGTCTGTGCCCCCCCAACCCCACAACCAGGTCTCTGCAGCTAGTTTCCCCAGAAAGCTCAGAATCTAACTCCACATGCTCAACTGGACATGCTGACAACACGTAAACAAGTGCCTGATACATGCATGTATAAACCAATAAAAAGCTGAAAATCCCTCCAGCTGTAGACAGCTGCCTGCACTGGCTTATTATCATCATCATGGTCGAAAACAGCATCGCTATGGAAGAGAACATTTTCTTCTGCTCTGTCACCGTATCTTTTTCTCTTTTACTGTGGAAAAAAAATAAAATCGGCAGCCAGGAAGGGAAAAGTACACCATGGTTCATGAATTTCTTATCTGAAACAGAAAAGCCCCCATTTCTTGTATTAGTGAGATAAACGCTGGGAATGAGAACAGAGATCATTTGGGAAGTGAGCAGGAGGGGGCCAGCACACTTAATCAGACGAAACGAGCAATCATTTTGTGTCTCCGTGGCAACAAGGTAAATTGTGTTTTAACATTCCAAAACATGCTTAATTTCTTCTCTGGAGGGGGCCTGTGGACTGAAATTATTTTATGTGGATGTAATCGTGCCGTTCTAAAATATTTATGTTCCATTTGTGAGCTCGTTCTCCAATACAGCTGATTATATTATTTAATTGTTCTATATCAGAAATAATTAGGTACGGCTACAATCACGATCTGAAAAATATCTGAATTTAAACAATTTCTTAAGCTCCAACAGAATATCCATTGTAAAACAGAACACTGACATGTCAGAACAAAATGACCTCACTGGTGATCCGAGAAGGAGACAAGAACAGGCCACCCTTGGCAGTGTTGTATAAAGTACCTGAAAGCCACACTTGTGTAAAAGTTCACATATAAAATTACTTAATTAAGATTCTAAGTCACCCATTGCAGTATTACTTAAGTATCTGTTATTAACTGAACTTAAGAATCAAAAGTCATTTTTGAAATTTACTTAAGTATTAAAAGAGAAAGTTGAAGTATAAAGAAGCCCATTCAGTAAACTATCCATGATTAAAACGTTTACACCTCGATTTAAATGCACCCAGAAACACTAGCAGTCGTTATTAGATTAGATTGGGACATAATTTTTACTTTGTCCAACAGGCCCCTTCGCAATTTCCAATTTATGTTCATTAACAATTTTTTAAATTTTAACTAGTCCTCGTTTGTGCTCAGATTTGTGACTATCTTCAATTTAATGAATAATATGCATAGCTATATTGGCTGTGTAATTTAGACTTTGTGTTTTAAATCATCGTCCTGAGATACCATATCATAGATTATTTATGCTGAAGTGTGTAATCTATGTACTGCTAATGTGTCATACTATGTTTTGAGAGAAAAAAAAAACTGATTATCTCACTAGAAAGTTGAACAGGCATCTGTAAATTAAACAGCTAATTAACTTTATGCAATTCTAAAGAAAGGATTAACTGTAATATGCTGAAGTTCCTTTCAATGTTTTTACAAACGAAATCACGCCGCACCTGACCAGGGGTACCGTCAGATGCTCATCACCAACTAGCGAGCGTTAACGTTAGCAAAATCAAATGCTGCAACATGGCTAATATGTAGCCTACTTCATGTTAGATTCACAATCGCAGCACTGGCATAACGTTATGTTAACGTTAATGTTAAAGGGTTAAGTGCTTAACACCTTAATCACATAACTCTATAATGTCTGTTATCTTTGGTTTAACTGTGTTTCTTGAGGTTCGATGGGAAGTGTTTGAATGCCGGAATTTCAGTGCTGTTGGTAAGCACAGGAGAACACTTCACAGGACACGACAAAAGGAGAACCTCCCTCGGCCACGGGTGGCCTGACTCATAAAGCAGGATGTGTTAGAGAAGTTATGCTAGCAGACGTAGCAGGTGTCGGGGCAGCATCACTGCTGCTAGAGGAGGATGCTGCTGTTTCCATGACAGCTTCTTTCTGCTGCACATCTGACCTGCCAGAGCTTGTTACGCTGAACCCACAGACTGAAAACCAAAACTTTGGGAACTTTATTATTATTATTTATTTAGTTATTATATATATATATATATATATATAAGTGACAAAAATGTCAAGGGTGCATTTAAGAAAAGTAGTGGAGTAAAGTTGTTTATAAATTATTTTATCAGAAAATGTTGCTTTCACAGTAATCTGCAGGCAGAGGACGTTCCTATCTGGTAATGTAACTTTTAAAATGCTTAATTGTTCAAGGAAAGACAAAGAGCAAAGTCTGGATGTAAACATTATCAAAACACAGCAGTAAACTAAACATGTACAAGAACTTGGAAATTAAATCCAGGATGGAACAAAATACTAAATGTTAGCTGTTTATGTGTTGTTCTTGACTTTGCTTTTCCACTGAGCCAACAAGTTTCGAAACCACTTTCAGTTTTGTGACCTGCCCTGATGTGACCTACAGTATGTGTAGTTAGTATTAAACACGGCCTAACCAGGCCTAATGGCATATGGCAGGCCACTAACCTGTTTGATTGTTCAGAAAAACCAAAGTTGATGACAACAGTCAAGAATATAAACAACTTGTAACATTATTCACAATCAAATGTGTCATCTACAAAAATACATTCTGAATTTATTCATAAAGACTACACGTATTTCTTTAAATGATTACCTTGATTCTAACGCAATTTGTTCAACTGTCTTCTTATTGCATTGTTTGCATGTGGTCGGTTTTCTGGGTTTTACACTGAACCGTAAGCCAGTCGGTCATCACACATTTACGAAAGAAGGAAGGTAAAATAACAGCTGCTTGGTATTTGTAAGAAAGCGGGAGAAAATCACAATAAAACGCAGGTTTCACCAGTCTCCCTGGAACGGATGCGTTGCGGAGACGGTCGTTTCAGTGGGTACTTTGTAATATTGAAAAAGAAATGACCTCAAATCACTTTAGCTGTTGTCTGTGATTTAATCTGTTTATGCAGTTGTCCAATCTGCTTTTTCAGCCATTGCTAGGAGACAGCGGTGCACATTCTCCGCACCGGCCGTCCTCTCTAACCCGGATTAAATTTACATTGTTCGATGCATCTTGCGTCGCGCTGAAATTGGCCAGTTTTACTTTACTTTGTGACGTATGCGATATATCAGAAACACAATTAACGTAAGTGATCGACCTGACAGGACGTTTTGTTAACTTGTGGCAATAAGATGATCAGTGCATGTTGGAAAAACTAAATAAATAAACAAATAAATAAATAACATCACAAATACAGAACAACTTCTCCCACCAACTGCATTTTCACATATATCAGAGAGTCGGCATAGCGAAATGAACGACACGGTGTTTAACCACAACCATAACAGATCAGCAATATATAAAGGCACTTTGTATACACGAAGTTTACACACGGATTTATGCACCAGATTCGCAGTTAAAACTCGCCTGTACATGGCACATCTTAAACTTGTATATCTCGTATCACCTTTTTCAAGAATGCTAGTCCTACATTATTATTATTATTATTATTATTATTATTATTATTATTATTATTATTTCGTATTTTACTGCGCGGTGAATACGATGTCTTTGACCAGTGCATATAAGCATCAGATTAACAGATTTATTGCATAACAGTTATACCATATAACAAGATTTCCACAACTAATCACGATCTGGTAGTTTTTGGTCAGTACGTTCTGAAGTACATACAAAGTGTGAATTTATGGGAGTTTTTGTCTAGGTACCTCCAATGGTAACACCTTAATTTATAATTACTATTATTATTACTTTATAAATTTAATGAGAGCACACAGATAGCAAAGCTGATCTACTCGCCGTTGTAGCGCAGAATCTGTTCCTCAGAGGAGCCAGTTAACCCTTTTGTTTGAAGCAAGTGACAAAATTGTGCCTGCAGATGGCGCAGTGAAATGGGGCACAGACGCAAGGAAGTGCGCGTGTTTCCAACTGTTTCAAATCAATTTGTTATAAACGACTCATGATGTTCTTTGTTAAGAGACTATATGACTGTATGTGAACATACCGAAAAATAATGTTTTTTTGATGGTTGGCCTAAACACACACACACACACACACACACACACATCAGGTTTCACTGTCAAAACACTACAAATCAATGGAAGTAGTTATATCATTAAATTTTAAATTATTATAATTGACATGGCCTAAAGTTTACACCTGGTGGTAAATCAAAAGGGTTATCTTGACTTGGTAGGAACAGAACCACCGCGTTTCTAGTCAGATGTTTAAAGACCGCCTTTGTTGTTGGTTAAGGGGCAGGGAACTGTGACTGCATGCAACGCCGATAAGCCCTGGGTGAGAGTGAATATTGTATACATTAGGCAAGAGGGACCAGCAGCTGTATGCTAATTAGGCGCAAATCTTCAGAACGTCTCCTGCCGGGCAGCACGCGCCACTGAACAAACACGAGCACATGCAACAAATATTGCCGGCCCGCACGCTCTTAAAAAATGACAGGAAATTATAAATCGTTAAAATGCCATCAAATGCAGTCTTTCTCAGTAGCATAAAACAAATATGCCCAATACCTTATAGTCTCCATTAAAAATAGCGAAGTAGTGGATAAATACATTTGTATTAAATATAACACATATAACACAAGCGCGTTTTTCCCCTTGTCAGGCAGAAGACAGTTCGCCAAATCCCAGTGATCTCAACCTAAATTATATTAACCTTACTGTGCTGAATTTACAATTTTTCGGATGTTAATAAAAATACATACATAACAAAAACGAAGGATGACAATGAAACAGAGTATTGTTACAAATTATGGCAATTTTAACGCACTTTTCCCTGAGTTGATTCTACATGTGCTTTAACCATTATATGTTATGGTGTAACAAATTAACTATAAAACCTGAGAAATTAAAAGTTTATTGACTAAATGTGAATACATTTTTAAATAAATTATTATTATTGTTGTTGTTATTATTATTATGAGTAGTAGTAGTAGTAAATAAAAAAGTAATAATAAAAATTAATAATAAAGCCTTTCTGGGAACAATATACCGATCTTAAAATACTTCTAAATTTCAGTAAAATTATTTGCAATGTTTCATTTTTCAGCAGCCCGTGCGCACACATTTCAACAAATGTCGGAATGATGGCCGTCATATGGCATCGAGTAAATTTACGGAATGTGACTGCAAAATAACTGATCGTTTGTTTCATTTCATGGATGACGGTAAAACATGTTTTAATCTATAGACATTAAAGCATGAAGGAACTCTAACTGCGAACGTAAATGAAATCGTGAGGTCAAGGCAATCTCCAGTGCATTGGCTGTGCAATTATTTGACTTCGTCCACTGCAGCTTTATGCTAATAAGGGGAACAATAAGATGTAAAGAGAGCTTTATTTGCGCCTGATTTCTACGTGTAGCCAACGGGAGGCAGTTATGTGAGTATGAAGCCTTCCCCTGACGACATTGCGTCGGGTAGTGGAAGCGCGCGCTCAGTCAGTAAGCACCAATAGATATCGTGAGCGCACTTGCGAAAAATTACGCGCTCGATTTCTGTACCGTATTTTTAGAACTGTAACTATTTTAACACTTTAAGTGCAATCGCGATATTTACTGACAGTATGTTACAGACCGAAGTTACGTTCTGATTATGAAAAGCTGGTGATTATAAGATGACCCATCTCTTTAAACTTTGCACATGTTACCGGCAACGTGTGAAAAGCAGGCATCGTAAAGAATGTCTGGGAAATCTATAGAATGCAGATCCTAAAAACGTCACGCATTCTGTAGATTTCCCAGACATTTTATACTATGCCCAGTTTTTACACATTGCCGGTTAACATATACTAAAAACTTTCTTTAGAACGACTTCGTCCTACTTTATATATAGTGTAGTATATATATATAGGAAGTGTACTACAGCTCTTAACTAAAATCAAGAACTTGCATAAGTAAGAATTTATTTCTAACTTTTCTATATGTATGTACTGTATATAGGCATGTGATGATCACACACACACACACACACACACACACACACACACACACACATAAAATCATCCCATACCTTGTAGAGGTAACAGTAATTTAGCCTATTGCACGCTTCCTTTTAATAGTTCAATGATGGCGTATCTCAGGCAACGCTCAGAGAGCTGAGTTTTTCACCCTCAATTATAATCAATAACAATGCATACTACACTCACGTTTCATATTTTAATTAAAGCTCTTACAGCTGATTTGTTTAATTCTGAACGTATGGTATAAACTACTATGTGTAAAATATATAGCATTGCTGTATGTACACTGCCAGTGTATGCAATTAAAATTGTGAGTTATACTAACGCAAAACGTTATATCCAACATAAAACTACACATAAAACACGCACTGTGCCACGACTTCAAATCGATTATTTCATATTTACCTCCTCTTCTGCCCTTTAATTAAAAAAATACTTAAAGACATTGAAATCAGCTAGATATCTGGATAATTCGTCGCACAAATATACATTCGCCTATGCGTGTGTGCGTCCATGTATTTATACGCATTTAAAGTCTTCGACGCAGATCTGGCCCGAGGAAGTTGTGCTGCTTTAATGGGGAGATCACCGAGGATTGACCCTTTTGGATATGGCCTCCTTTGTTCGGAACCCTGATTATACTCAGCACGCGCCTATCTTTTGGCCAGATTGCCTGAGAGTCCTATTTCACAGTGAAGAGGTCAATTTGCTTTTCAAACGCAAACGGGATATACAGCTTGGCCAGGCACGGCCATTGTGTTGTAAAATGAGAAGCCTCGCTTATTACTTATGTATGCGCAACATGTCTGATTTATAAGTAGAGCTAAACTACCGAATCGAACACGTGCCACATTGTGCGCTCGTTATTGCTATTTGTTTGTGTTTCACATATTTATGCACGTCGGCACAAACTCTGCCAATAAGGCACGTGTTTGTGTGCAAGTTTATAACCGTAAAAACAAAGTCATCACGACTGTTCACATATGCACGATTTTTAGTGCAGATACGACTTAATGACTCAAATGGTTAGCAATTTCCGTACAACTGCGGCCACTGTTTCCGAATGAATTTTAAAACCCGAAGACCACGTTCTGAAAAATAAAAACATCAGTAATCAATCAATGCAGATGAGAACTTATATAGCCTGCTGGATTTAACGTGCACGGTGCAAGTCAACTAATTCAAGTGCTTTGTTGCTATTTCGTCTGAAGACCCTCACGCCCAATTTTAATTTAAAATTCTGATGATCGTGATAGTGACGGACGTTTCCTTTTGGCTGATCAGTCACCCCCAAAGGCGTAGCACAAAGCCGTGGCACGTGCGCATTTGTATAGAAGCCCGTCAGACCGTAAAAAGAGGAGTGTCCCGGCGTGTGCCTACATCTGGGAGGGGCGCAGAGCCCTCAGTAATATAATACACTACAGGTACATCTGCTAAGCAATCTACAAACCCTCCTACATTTCCCCCGAAATCAACTCTTTCTACCCTCCCACTAGCGAATCCATAGGGATCTCTGATTCATCTGATTGGTTGGGGATGTGGCAACATGGGGCGAGAACAATAGCATCATTCCTCCTTAAAAAGAGTGCAGCTATGCCTTGGAGACGAAAGCATTTCAGGAAGAGAAAGATCAATAGCGAAACAGTACGGTCGAAATCAAAGCTTCAAACCTGGCTGTGAGCATCTAAACCTGGATTTCGCCTAAACGCGCGAATACTGTTTTTCAAAGTGCCCTTCTCTTTAGCCGCAAAGATGCCCAAAGGTTTCCTCGTGAAAAGGAACAAGAAATCGGCGCACGTTTCGTACAGGATTCGGTCTGACGAGGATGATCAGGAACAGGTCCAAGCTTTGAAGACTCAAAACGACGCCTCTCCACCTCTATCTGTCGCCTCCAGCCCCGATCGCGCAGAAGCATCACCAAACCACGTAGCGGACACGCCGGTTTCTGGACACGATGCCAAACCGGTGCAGTTTGGCAACCCCGAGGCAGTGTACCAGGCGCTATACAGCCCTACGCGACCCATCAGCAAAGAGCACGAGAGGAGATACTTTGAGAGAAATTTCAATCTTGGCTCACCTATTTCTGCCGAATCATTTCCGACACCTGCCGCCCTCACCTCCTTAGATCACCTCCTTTTCGCTCCCGTGGACTTGAAAATTGGCACCAGCAACAGCAACCGAGGTGGCACCGCGAGCAACGCCTCCGCGACTGGCATCAGGACCAACAGCAAACGACCGGCGTCCGACAACGAGCGCAAGAGCAAACCTATAGCAAAGAAACCAAAAGCGATCAGGAAACTTAATTTTGAAGACGAGGTCACCACGTCGCCTGTGCTTGGTCTTAAAATCAAAGAGGGACCGGTCGACTTAAAACCAAGAACACAGTCGTCTGGGGGAAACAAACCTCTCGGGGAATTTATCTGCCAGTTATGCAAAGAAGAATACGCAGACCCCTTTTCTTTAGCTCAACACAAGTGCTCCAGAATTGTAAGGGTTGAATACAGGTGTCCAGAATGTGACAAGGTTTTCAGCTGCCCAGCAAACCTAGCATCTCACCGGCGCTGGCACAAACCGCGGCCCCAAAACACAAACGCTATGCCGGCGTCCCAGAGTGCCAGGTCGCCAGGTGCCAAGGCCCTGCCAGACGACTTCAAGGACATGAGAGCCGAGCTGGCGAGCGACAGGGACACCCCAAGCCCTGGTCCGTCAGAGTCTGGCTCAGAAGACGGTCTCTACGATTGTCACCACTGCGGGAAGAAGTTCAAACGTCAAGCGTACCTGCGAAAGCATCTTCTGGGGCACCAAGCGTCGCAGAACAAAATCCACGAAGATCGCGGATTCCAAACCGCGGAAAAGGTGGAGAAACCCAGCCAGGCACCGCTCTCAGACGAAAGCCAAAGCCAAGGTCCACTGAACCTAAGCCCACTGGAGTGCCTCCTGTGTCCCGTGTGCGGTGAGAACTTTCCCAGCAGAGCAAGTCAGGAGCGACACCTGCGGCTGTTGCACTCCACCCAGGTGTTCCCGTGCAAGTACTGTCCCGCGACGTTCTACAGCTCCCCGGGACTCACGAGGCACATAAACAAGTGCCACCCCTCGGAGAACAGGCAGGTCATCCTCCTCCAAATGCCAGTGCGTCCCGCTTGCTAAAACGTCAAATACCGTGCCTTTAATGTGGAAGAAAACAGCGTGGAAGGCAAGCGTTAAGTTCTGCATTCCCAAGTTGGGGAGGCGTCTCGTTCAATCAACGGCCAATGAAATATTATGGAACTATAACTTGAAGTATATATATATTTTCAGATCTCACTTTACTTAATTTATCACAAAACGAAACGTTAGTTTGACTGTTAAAGATATTTTTTTAGGACTGCTGCACACTTGCTGATGTACTAGCTTCTCGACCTAAGAAATTGCTCATCCTTTAGGTGTACGTCTGTTATAAATGCCTTTTAATTCACATGCTGTAAATTTTCTCTATAACTTTAGCTTTATTATAGCTTGTGAATAGCTGGACATTGAATTTTGCCTTTGTCTTGAAGCAAATCAAAATTCTTTAAACATTCCCTTGAAGTGTGACCATTAATGCCTTTTAGAGTTTAATACAGAAGTTATCGTGCTGTTACTGCCTTAAATATCAATGTCTGTAATGATTGTTTTAATTTTGATGATGTCGGCACATATTTTATCTCCAACTATATTATTAATATAATTGCTATATGTTTCATCGTCATAATTTTATTTATTTATTTATGAAAACAGCGATTATTTTACGTAACTTATTGTGTTGTGCGATTCCGTAAATCATTCTGGAATTTAACGTCTTAGCCAAATGTTTTTTTCCCCTCCATATTTATTGTATAGCAAACGTTGTTATAATGTCGTGGATTGTTTACAACGTATTTCCAATCTACACAGCTCTTGTAAAACGTATAGCTCTTATTTTAGATGCAATCTTTTTGTAATACACAGGTTATTTTCTTAAATGTTAGCTTTTATAGCGCTTTAATCGTATGTCGAAACTGTGTTGCCTATCTCTTCAAATAAAATTATTTTCAAAATGAGGTCCGCCGTCACCCGTTTCCGTGTCTCGGATGCCCGTTATTTTACATCATGTATATTACTGTCCGTGTTTGCAATCATTAATGTAATTCAAGTCTAGTTGCATATAAGCAAGTTTCTGTAACAGTTCATACGTTATCTAAGAATTTAGCTGTTATTTCCTAGGAACTGTCTATTAATCGAAATATTAAAGCGGTATTATTTAGGTATAAAGTTTAATATTAAACGTCAGTGGATGTTTTCAATTTAATGAACGTATTAGTAATGAAATATTTACCAATCGAAATAATGAAATCTGACTTTGGGTTATAGAGGAAATCAGCTTCGACAAGGACCAGTTAGAATAACTTCAGTCCTCAGAAAGGTTGACTTCAGAATGAAGTCTTGTGTTTGACGGATGGAGTTAAAACAAAATTATAAATGCAAAAATCATCTGAGGGGAAATAAATATTAAAATACAAAGCTAACATTACAAATCAATTTTAAATAACGGAAGTCCTTAGAAAAACTCGGATTCTTCAAATATCCATTTTGTGCTTTTCGGCAGTTTTTTTCTCTTAAGACGTTGTCAATTACAGCTCTTAACTAAAATCAAGAAGTTGCACAAGTAAGAATAAATGTGTCTTTTATATAACCATATTAGGCTTTCCATTTATGTGTAATGTCATTCAAAATAATGTCCACATTGATGTGTTATTTAAAAAATTGAAACGTTAATAATACATAACGAGAAACAATATTGCAGCGTACCGGCAAACTACTTCTGCAATATTTATTCGTGTTTAGAAACCGTAATAAACCTAAAAATCTTACACCTACATACACCCACCCAGTGTGAAAAGTAAAGTTGGATCAATAATCAAGTTCTTGATAGCATACAGCCCGTATTTGTTTTACTTACTACAGTGTACATTATATTCGTGTGTGTGTGTGTGTGTGTGTGTGGGGAGGGGGGTTACATATTTTTCCTTTTTAAACGTCAGTCGGCAGGAGTAAACGGTAATTAAATTCACGCAAATCTACCAATACAGACCTAGGGCGAAAGAAATCCAAATTACCTCAGACATAAATGCAGGTCTGGATGAGCCATACACGACAATAATTCCATAATTGATCACCTCTGCCTTCTCAGGACATTCGTCTTTCCTGTGAGTGACCTGCGAGTTTGATTTTCTATTATTTACGACAAACTGTGCCCTTGACTCAATCCCACCGCAGTGTGCTTCCCCGACAGATTTCCCTACGGTAGAGTCGCTTTGCTATGACTTTATTAGCGGTATTTAAAGAGGCAGACTATGATGAAGAGGTTCCATAAACCGAGCCCTGTTCATGTACACTTTAAATATATATAACCCGATTTATAATTTCGGACCCAGACACTGAACGGTTAAGTGGTGAATTTGTGAAACATCCGTTTGAAAAGTTTCTGTATTTGACAGTTAGTGTTATAAACAGTTAGTAAGACACATAACCCAGACCTTAAGGAAAAATGCATTTAAGTATTTATAGTTTTGTCGGCATTTAGACAAACCTTAGTCAACTAAAGATAATCCCAGCGCACACGAACATATTTACCTTTAGGACTAACATTATTCCATCGATTAGAATGAGAAACAATTAGAATAAAACAAGAATTGTGGGTCTAACAACTATAAATAAAATGTAATGTTTTTCGTTACTCTTGTATAGATTTTACTATATTCTGTCCAAAATATTAACCCATGGGCAGGCCGTACGTTAATGAGGTGACATTTGCTGTTTGCAACATATGTGCACTGGTGTCGTTCTTGGACGGATGCCGAAAATCCTCCGCAAATGCGAGGCAACGTGTAACAAATGCGGTGATGGTACAGCATCACCGTGGAAATGTCCGGGTCTCCGACATCAAAGTGATCCGGAAAACGGTCTGCAAAACCACAGGCGGACTCGCAACGCTTCTTAAAGCACGATGAAGCCGATTGCCTAAAGCGCAGATGTTTTGGGTGATGCTGTAGGCCACTCGCCACGTTTATGAGGATGCAGATGTGCAAACAAACCTTCATGACTCCAGCTCGAGTTTAGACATCACTGCTGCTGACATTCCTCCCATGACAAAGATGACAAAGGCGTTGACAAATAATTGGAGCGCGGTTTAATAAATTACTACTAAAGTTTTTTTTTTTTAAACTTCAATAATTGCATTTAGTATAAAAACAGGGAAACGTTTCTCTTTCGACACTATGTTAGTTATATGTATATTGTATCCTCTCGCCTACGAGGCATCAAATAAACATATTTCGAGGATGGGCATTAAATAATTTTACTTGGAAGAGAGAAACTGTTAGTCTCTGATAAGGTTGTTTTACCGTATATTACACATAAATGTTACGTTTTCATACTTCTCAGATCGTCAATATCTAGGACTAGCAGTTGAAAAAACAACTTGAAAGCCGTCCCGCAAAAATGTACTTTTCCATCAATGCTACGTAACATGCCTCCCTTTAAGTCGAAGTCAACTTTGTCAGTTACGCCCTATGTACCAGACATAAGGAGGAATCGATCGTTTAACTATTAAAAACATATTTTGTATTTTAACTGTGCTTACTATAAAAAAAAACTAACCAATAAACATGCTATCTGTTACTTCAATTCATTGGAGGGTTTTCACAGATTATTCCTGTTCGATCAGCCCCTTGGACATCTTCCTGTAAGGATTAAAGACACCAGAAAGGGCAAATCAAAAGCGATAAAAACAGGCTACCGGCAGGCGCGATTTCACTTTACTTGATCACCAATCTCAGGACACCTTTCAAATTAAAAACCTGCGTCTACCGGACAGGCGTTAATAACTCGCTTGCGGGGATGTAAGATGAGTTTTCCAGGTGAGGCTGTGCGCACCTTTTCACGTAGACGCTTGGAACGCGTTATTCCGACACCGGTATTCTCTGGCCTTAAACAATCACAGTGGCAACGAAAGCAGCCTGTGCACCTGTAGGATGGCCAGTGCCATTATCCAGTGCAGTAGCCCTGCTACAACCGGCTACAACAGCCGCGACAGATGGGAGGGTGCTCAGGTTACTCCAGCTGCCTATGAGTCACCAGCTCAACACAGGGCAACACCATAAAACGTTACCTCACAAAGACCTACGGGCAGGTAGAGTTACGGCCCGTCACCCTTAAGAACAGAATTCCCTCACAAACAGGTCAAACGCATCGAGAAAGTGTAGAAACGGAACCCTTTTATCGTCTCAGTGTTTCATTAAAACGGTGAGACACCAATCAATCAACCAATCACAATGCAGAATTTAGGGGGGAAAACGTACAAATAAAAAAAAAAAAGGTAAAAAAAAGGTAAAAGGTAAAAAAAAACCGTACTACAGAGAAAATTAAAAAAAAATGTATTTTGAAATCTGTTTATTGAAATGTTTAAAATTTTCACATTATTCTAATAAAGATAACATGACCTTTCATCATTAAAAACAGTTTATGTTAACAATCAAAGATGAAATTTCAGGTTCCCCCCTCCTTTTACAAATATTATATTACAGGCATTTATACATTTATACTTCAGAAGTGAGAAACCTCAAAATGAAACATTGGATTCCTATCAAAATTCTACATAATTAACACTAACTATTTAGCTTTACGTATGGAGACAGAACTGAGTAGGAAACACGTCTGGCCCTGATCAAATCATAACATTTACTCATTTGTAAAACAAGATTCCTTTACAACATTACTTCAATTTTTACTCCATTTTGCTTCCATTATCGAGACACAGAAGAATCAGTCTGGAAAGTTTGTTTGCAATTTCAATGCAGACAAAGAAACAGATTTTGATCTGATCCAGTACTCTCCTAATTTTTGTTACATACATTCTTTAATAAACATGAACTTTCAGATTGTTTTTTTTTTTCTTCTGAGACCAGCCCTCCGGTTATGCCTCCTATGTTAGTAATCAGTGCTTGAGCAAACATTTTATGTCAGAATAAGGCAAAAATAGTGCAACAAATAGCAGTGTTGCAAATCCAGAGCCCACAGCGTGTGCAACACACCTGGCTTCCATGTCAACCTAATCCCAGGTGTACTGTGAGGAGGAGGGGGGGGGGGGGGGGCAGACACTAAGCCAGTGTGACAGTCACCAGGAGGCCAGGCTCGGTGCGCTCCTGCCAACAGCTGACAGCATTAAAGAAGAGGGAGCCACAGCCAAAGCAAACGCAACAGCAGTTGAAATGCATTTTGTGGGGCTGGGTGGGAGAACATTCATAATGTAATCAGAAATTCACATTTACAAGTGAATCTAGCAGCGTCCCAAATATCCTGACCCCCAGAAGTCCAGAAATGACCTTCCATTGTTTTGGAACATCAGAGGGAATGACAGGAACACAGGGAAATAGATCACATGGTGAAAATTAAAATAGCAGGGTGGTGTGTGTGTGTGTGTGTGTGTTTGTGTGTGTGCGTTTGTGTGTGTGTGTGTGTGTGTGTAGCTGGGCAGTGGAAGACCTGGGCCATGGAAGACAAGCCGTACACGTACCCTGCGAGTTAAATATGCAACAAGTGCTTGGCATTAAACATGACCTGAGGCTTCGGACGGGAGGTTCTACCTCATGAGTTCATGTGTAGAGCACGGGACAGCGTGAAACGCTGCTCTCTGATGACCACAAAGAAACACCAAGTCACACGTATCAAATGAAGCTCCTTACACCAGAGAAGAGGGACCTTCAATCCTACGCTGTTAGAGACTGTTCAAGTGCAAGTGAAACCTACAGGAATGTCAATGAAACTGTGATTTCACAGGACGAAAAAAAAAAAAAGCACTGTATATGGGCATCGCTCATATACATTTCAAACCACGCTTGAAGTATCCTACACAGGAAAAATATAAATATAAACGCAGTCTCTTCATTCCAGCAGTTGCATAAAACATTAGCAAAAGACAAAAAAAAACACATACATTGATATACATATCAAAATTACCAGTCAGGAAAAAAAAGATCTATAAAGATTCACCATGGAAAGATATTCTAAACCAGTCCAATCTGCATTTTGCACTGTACAATGAGTGCAGCTTGGCTTCATGGGTAAGAAAGTCAAGTGGGATGTGAGGTCTGGAGTGAGACGGGTAAGGCCTCAAGTTCAAAACGGGACGAAGGCCTTTCTCTGAGAACACTCCTGGGGTCAAGACAGGTACGAGGAGATCCTCAACTTATGACTGGGTATAAGGCTGCCATGTACGTAGGGTTTCACTCACCGAGACGGTGAACGGCCAGTGTTTAAGACAGCAGTGCATAAAAAAAGTCTAAAAGGTTCCAAACCTTTCTAAATAGAGAAACAACGACTTTTTCAACTATCCCAAATTCACAAAAACAAGCAATGACCAGAACATCAGAAAACAGTAAATCAGTCACAGTTCAAAGTTCCAAATGCAGGGAAATAACAATGTTAACCGAGGTTCTCGTGAAAAGGTATGGTGTGAGAAAGGCCAAGGAAAATGACGAGAGGAACATCTGCTCCTCCTCTAAACACGTTCAGCAGCACGGCACAAGACCAGTCTGCACTCCCAGGGACCTCCCAGAAACCAGTTCAAGTCTGTCATGTTTCAAATTATGCATTACAAAAAAAGCTACACAAGTTCTACTTAATTAAGAAATTATTAAACCTTCATATGTTACACACTGAACATTTTGCTTGGGCTCCTGACCATCCATTACGGTACCTGTGCAGCTGACACCTCTCTCCTCGTCTCTCCTAACGTTCAAACTCCCTTTGTTTTTCACAGTCATCCACCTTCCTAACCATTTCGGACCCAGCAGTTAAAAATAAGAACGGAGTGAAAATTTAAAAAAATAATAAAAATTAAAAACATACAGTATCACACAGAGAGAACTCACAAATGTCACAAACATGAAAATGTGTTACAGCATTTTTTTTCCTTTTTTTTTTTTTTTTTAACAAAAGTTAAACATGACCAGCGTTTGTTATAGTGTAAAAAGAGGGTGAGGGTCTAACGTGAGCTGTAGGTACTCGCTCAAAACAATACTGGGGGGTCCAGAGTGTTTGGGGGAGGGGCAGTCAAGGGGAAAAACAGGTGGGGGCAGGTCGTCAGTTGGACGACTTGCTTATAGCGCTGGCGGAACGACGGAGCTTTCCAGAAACTCTGCTTTTTGTCGCACGCGGCATGGTTGGGGAGACCTGGTCGGTGGAGTCTGTTCCTACGGCAACGCTGAGTTCAGCACTTGTGCTGCCACTGAGGGACCCTGGAGACAAGAGAGGGGCACATCACTGACCCAAAAAAAAGGCACCAATAAAAGGCTCTTCTGTTGTCCTGCTGTCCTGCTTTCCAAATATACCTGCAAAAGGACTCGCAGCACTTTAGATGTGGACTCTGCTTGTTAGCATAAAGGCAGAAAAGACGAGCCAAACATGCACTTTGTGACTTGCCGTTAATATCGAAGGCAGAGGTTCATCTCCAGTATGAAGATAAAAAAGGACTGGAGGGTGGGGGATGGATAAAGAAATCACCATGCTGGGTTTAAAGTTTTCCTTTCAATGCTTAGAACAAAAGAAAAAATATATATTTATAAAGCATTAAGTGCAGAAGGCATTTTAAGATTAAAATGCAAGCATCTTGAGTTATAAACTTTGACAACAACACACAGGTCAAGTGTGCACTTTGTCAAACATCGTCAGGGATTACAGGCAGCAAGCTGTGATAAGTGGGTGGGGGCTGGGGGGGCACTCATTGCCAAGTTAGCACCATGCCCGCCCCGCCCCCCCATCTTAACAAGCCCTCTGCTTTGTCATTACAGCATCTGGTTTCTCTTTTTTTTTTTTTTCCTCCTCCCAGAAGCGTCTCAAGTTCCCGCCACTAAGAGGAGGAGCAGATGGTGAGAGTAACATACACTCAGCAGAGCTGGTTGAGTGGACGGGCAGCACGAGCAGCGCTGCCTCGCGCTTGGGGGACAGGGATGGACTCTGGGTAACGACTGGGTCTTCCAACACTGACAATAAAAGGCTGGATGCATTTTGGGATTTGGAGATGGGCAGACCTTAACCATCTTGCTGATAAAGGCCTCACCATCTCATCAAATTCCACTGGCCCTCATACAAACCAATGGGGGGGGGGTGCAATTCAAACCGCTGATCCCCCACCCAAGGGGAGGGGTTCACATAAGACCATCACCACCACCAGCCCCCCTCCCCATCAAAGAAAACCAACGCAGACCACAGCCATTAGCAAGCAGGCACCCTGGCATCAGCCCATGCAGCCTGAATCTGGGCACAGAGTGACAGAAGACACTTTCAGCAACCAGCGATGTATTCCCACTCACAACCACCCAAATTAAGTAACGTCCAGCATCCTGTGAAATACTCCTACCATCACATGGATGGGTGGATGGGATTTCCTCTCCTCCCAACTAGCCTGCCTGTGCGGCGTTGGAAGTATAAAGGTATATGATAAAAAGAAGCACCCCCCCCAACCTCCCAAAGAAAGGAAAGAATGGGGGCTAAATTCTGCTGCCCTGTACAAGTGCCACTCTTGTCAGCTGCAAGGAGTAAAAGGGGGGGGGGGGGGGGGACAGCTGCCCGACCAGGGAGTGCACTCCCTCATTAGGCATGCGACCCCGCCCATGCCAAGCACTGACGTGGTGCCATATGTCCTGGCTATCGAGGTCAACGCAGAGGTGATGTAGCAGCAATTTATCGACAGCAAAGATAAAAAAAAAAAAAAAACCTGCATATACGGACATTTAAATAACAATAATTGCCATCGGGGTGTGGGCTCGTCCCATTCCTTTTTAGAAAGTGCTCGCCTTCATTTCAGCACTTTTCAGCACATATTTAGATGCCAACAATTGGCAGTTGGTGCAGCACCCTTGAATTAAGCGAGCCCCGTGAATGCACAGTAATTTGCATGCGGTACGTGAGGTTTTTGCTACACCCCTTAAAGGAATCAACAGATTCATTTCTTCAGCAGCTAGCAGACGAGCAAAACGGCCTGCCTGAAAGAGCCTGTAGGGTGTGGAGCGCTGTGCCACACTGTGCCACTAATCTGGCCCCCTCACTCACAGCCTAATTCCTTTTTAGTGGCTTTCTGAGACCAGCCTAGCCCCCCCCCCGTCAGTACTAGCTGGGTTGATCACACCTGGCGTATGGACAGACAGCCCCGCCCACACTCCCCTAGGTTTCTGTCCCTCAGCTTTTCTTCCTTTTGTCTCCCCTTTCTCTCCCCCAGCTGTTACCACTCACAGGCCTCGCTTATGCCCCCCCCCACCTTCCCGAAAACACAAACGGCGAAAGAGTGGGGTGGGGGGGGGACTCATTATGCCGAACTCACTGAAGAGTCCGGAACGGCACGTGCCGGGTCTTATCTGTGCCATTTTGGAGACTGTTTGTGTCTAATGCTTGAACAGGGCTAAGAAAGTAAATACACTTTATTCTCATTGGTTCCCTACAGCAATGCAAACAAAAGCCTAAAACGACAAAGACATTTTCCAGGATGGCAGGTGTTAGTGTCAGATTCAGCCCAAGGCTAACAGGCAGACATGGCGGCGGTGGGGTGGGGGTTGATTGCAGGGGAAAGGAGGGGTGGTATTTGCTTTTGAGTTATAGCTGAGCCCGACACATGCAGGGGCCGTTACACACCGTTAGTACACCCATGTCCTTCATGCTGCTACTTAGGTGTTAACTGTCACCAGAACTTGTTTCAGCAAGAGCTGAGCTTTTAAATTATTGGCCTAACTAAACCCACACAGGAGAGTACATCTCAGGAAAGCAAGCAATAAACAGAGGTTGTTAGTTTCAAAGATGGAGGTGGGGGGGGGGGGGCAAGAGGAGAAGAAATAAAGAGAGATGATTAGACCAGCAAGAGCCGGGCCTCAGCCAATGGACAGGCTTCCGGACGGAGCTTACCTTCGTCAATTATGGTAATCAGAGCTTTAACATATTTTTAATCTAAAAGAAAAGAAACACAACAGAGAGTGATGAGAGGGAGAGAGGGCACGCCGGACTCCAGAAGCCGCTTTTGAACCACAGAAGGTGCCGGAACAGAAGGGTGGTCCTGCAGTTAGTCAGCGTTTCCGTTAAGACAAATAATCGCACAAAAAAATCAATAGATGGAACAGAACAGATGACAGGTTTTCAATAGTCTGAAGCAATAAAACAAGACATTAACGCATGGCTTGGCCTGTTAAGGCTGGGGTAAAATCAGCACTGCGGCGCTGTAGCCACACATGCTGGAGCTGCTTGTTGTTCAGGGGGAAAAAAACAAAACAAGGTTCTGCACACAAGTGAGGGAAGCTGCTCGGTGTGTTCGAACGCGTACGATCGCTGAGAGAGTGTAACACTGGAAGGGCCAGGTGTGTGCAGCGTGAGGCAGGCGATCGCAGGCAAAAAACGAAAGTCACATGAAACGACGTGCAGGCAGGCCTCAGGTGGGTGGCCACGGCCGGACAGGTGGGCATTAGTGTTTGTGTGAGTGTCCCAGATGATCAGTAAATCTTTAGCGACACAATGGATACGGGTGGATTTGGCAGGGGCCAAAGCAAGATAAAACTACACTAATTGCTTCATTAAAGCATGGCACTTGGCTTTGGGGAAGTGTGAGGATGGAGACCACCATCAAGGACAACCTGCGTCCATGTGACTGTTGTCCAGGATGTACATGTCACAGCAGAGGTACAATGCACTTGGCAGGTCAATATGGTGTTGCCAGGCTACCAAGCATCATGTGTATCCACAGCTAGACCATAACCCCCACAGGTGCATGTTTTGGTGAAATCAAAGGTGACAGCAGCCCCGACAAAACCTTGCCTGGAAATTCCTCTAGTGCCCTCCACCCCAGAATTGTTCATCAAAACATTACCTGCTTATTGCTACTGTTGTCACAGCTTTAAGTTCGAATCCAATCGTCATGAGGAGGCACCGATGTTGTATCATCTCACGACCTTCCAGTAACACGTGCCACTCCTTGCTGCCTGGCATCTAGGCTCAGAAATCCTCACACTCAGCGGTAGCTCCCTGGGCACCGCATGCAGATATTAATCTCAGTGGGAAATTACTTAAGGTATTATAAAAAAAAAATCCATCCAGATCACGGCTCCTGTGTTAACAGCAGTTAGCAAGTTCATGAACTAAACCACTAGAACTATGTAACTGTAAATTAGAGAAGTACAATGAAGAAACCAAAAGTATCAGAAGTTTCACTGGCTAAATCTAGCAGGATTCTTTAGGCATTTACTGCCTTAGACTAACAACCCAATATTACCCACGGTGCCATCAGCACGGAATTTTTATTTATTTATTTATCCATCGCTTCTCTGATTCTGTGCCTTAATTTGTACACCACCACCCCCCCGCCTCCCATTAATGTTCTGGACAGTCCGCTGCACCCCCTCCACCACCCGCAAACACACACACAAAATGTAATCTAATTCCTGCTGCAACAAGCTCTTAGCAGCCTCATCTATCTGCTCAGATCTAAGCAGCCACTGAGGCGACTGCCCCCACCTCTCCAGCTGTGGTGTTTCTTGGACATTAGCATATGGTCCTGGACAATCTCTGTGACGTTAAACGTCACATGAACCCCGTTAATGAGGTCCATGCTGCCGGTTCTTGTTTCACACTGAAAGTTAATGCTGACTGCTCTAATTCACTTTGTTTCCCGACGCCATGCCAAGAGTGCTACCTCTGGTGCTGTTATTTATTTATTTATTCATATTCTGGACTGTCCCTTTTACGATTTAGAGGAAGGAGCACATGCCTTGTTAAAATGACTCCACAAAAACCCAAACCCTGCGCCCCGCTTTGCCTCGCTGCAGCTGCAATTACACTGCATGGGGCAATTTGGATAATTCCACCATTCTCCGGACAGTGCAGACACAGAGAAAGGGGTCGAGGTGCGTCCCTCAGTGAAACATCACAGCTTGTGGGGGGGTTGAGGTTGGGCTGGGGTGTAATACACATTAAGTAAGCGGCCCCCTACCCCTGGTCTTGGGACACACAGTCCAGTCTGACTGTCGGGCCGTGGCTGCGTTGTCGCTTTAGACACAAGGAAGCAGATGGTGGTCCCAGAAGCGGCCCGTGAACAGTCGTACTGACGAGCAAACGGGTCCGATGACCAGAACCGGACCACGTAGTGGACATCAGACAGGCAGGCAGCTCTCAACGCTGCCATCTTCGTGACTGCCACCAGCAAACTCTTAACTCATTTTACATCAGAGACCTTTGTGAAGCCAGGGTTTTGTTTTCAAAAACACGCACGCAAATAATGGCATAACAAAAACATGAATAAAATGGCAGTGAAGACACAAGACAGAAGTGAAACAGTCTTTTGTTACATGATGCACGCGTGACCGAGGGTTTTACAGCGCTGGGGGGGGGGGCCGCAAAGCGTGCCAAAGGGTGTAGGGGTAACAGAACCAGCATGCCGAAGGACCC